>JBBBDQ010000496.1:2772500-3130000 GCA_037127315.1 Ascarosepion bandense
CAGTTTAACATTCTTTCTGTTCCATTCTTTTTTCCTTTCTGTTCTTTATGTCTTTTTTCACTTCAATTTTTCTTCTTTATTTCCTTCCTCTTCCTATTCTCAGTTTAACATTCTTTCTCTTTCATTCTTTTTTCCTTTCTGTTCTTTATGTCTTTTTTCACTTCAATTTTTCTTCTTAATTTTCTTCCTCTTCCTATTCTCAGTTTAACATTCTTTCTCTTTCATTCTTTTTTCCTTTCTGTTCTTTATGTCTTTTTTCACTTCAATTTTTCTTCTTAATTTCCTTCCTCTTCCTATTCTCAGTTTAACATTCTTTCTCTTTCATTCTTTTTTCCTTTCTGTTCTTTATGACTTTTTCACTTTTTTAGATGTCTTCAACAGAAATAGATTTTTCTTTAAACAGTCTGGTGCTAGTTTGATGTGACTGTGTGTTTCAAGTGAACAGAATGACTCCATGTTGGTTAGAAGTTTGCCATTAATGCGCATGTTAAAAATCCACTGGATATCTCTTTTATAAATTTGAAAATTTTGATTTTTTTTTCCTCAATTCTGATTCTTGTTGTAGAACTCAATATCTTGAAAGGGAATTGAAAACAACGAAATAAAAAATAGACAATAACCACAAAAAGCAACAATAATAAAAAAACAAACAAAAGCATAAAAAATATAAATAAGCCTATAAAATATATTCTACAAAAACACACAAAAAAAAACAAAATTCATGAAACTAGTACAGATCTTTTTTTTTTTTTTCAAATACATTTCTAAATTTTGTATCATTGTATAGATCAGGTAACAAATTGTTGTATGTGTGTTCTATATTCTACATTCATAGTGTAATAAAATAATTTGAATTGGAAGTAAATTTGTCATGCTTCTTCATCAGTTCTGAATGCTAATTCACTTATCGCAGAATGACGACATCTTGAATAAATACCAAACCAAGATTCCATTCTAGTTTCTAAAAATTATCAAAAAACATGGAATTCTTCTATATGTTATGGCTCTTCACAACTTCTTATCTCTCATTAATTTTTGTCTTTTCACCATCCCTTCCACTCCCCATTATTCCATCTAGTCACATAAACTAATCAGGTAAATGCCTAGTTTCCTCCTTCTCTCTCTTTTATCTTTGATACATCCTGTGTGTGTTAAAATTTCCAAGCCCTCTTTCCTTGCTATGTATACCAAGAATTTCAGCTGCCTCTTTCTGACTTTGAGCATTAGTGTTATTTTTTTCCATCTCTCTTATGATTTCTTTGTTGCTTACATACTCAGCATCCGTTTGTAGAATATCTCTGTTGCCTATAATCTTTTCTTCATCTGTAAGGAAATTTTTCACCATTCACTGCCAGAAAAAAAGATTTATATTACATAGCAGTTCAGCACTCTTTTGTTTGTTTAAAACAAAATTTTTCAGTTTCTTAGTACTTTGCTTAGTTTCTGAAAGGCTCATTTGCTAATCCAATGCATGTTCAGATTTTGGTGCTGCATTTCCAGATAAAATTTCTGTGCTTGTTTAATTTTTACATCTCCAATTTTCTTCTTGCTTACAACCATTCTTCTTTTGTCTTCTTGCTGACAACCATTCTTCTTCTTCTTCTATGTGCCCTGTTCTTTCAGGACGTAGGCATTCATGGCTTTCCACATCTCGCTATCCTTGGTGGCTCTTAGTCTGTTTTCTCTTGTTACACCACACAACCCCAGTTCCATCATCCACCTGCTCAGACCGTTCAAATATGTTATCCGTTGCTTTCCTCTGTCTCTTTTTCCCTCTATCTGTCCTGTCAGTATCATGTTCTCCAAGCCCTCCTTCCTCATTGCATGTCCCACGAACTTCAGCTGTCTCTTCTATGATGCTCACTATTAATTTTATTTTCGTTGCCATTCTTTCTAGCACCTCATCATTGCACACATGCTCGGTTCATGATATCCTCAGCATCCTTCTGTAGAACCACATTTTCACTGCTTCAGGTATTTTCCTCACCTTTGATGATATTGTCCATCATTCACTGCCGTATTGAAGAACTGAAATCACATAGCAATCTAGCACTCTCTTCTTTTTTTCTAGTGAAATTGTCTTGTGTCTTAGTACTTTGCTCAGCTTCTGGAATGCATCCTTTGCCATGTCAATTCACCTTCGGATCTCTGTGTCGCACTTTCCGTCTTCTGTTAGAACACTTCCCAGGTATTTAAATTTTTGTACCTGCTTGATTCTAGTATTCCCCACCTGTATTTGGCATTTTGGGTTGCTCTTTTGGTTGATGACAATGAATTCAGTTTTCTTGCAAGACCATTACCTGTAAATATTCTCAAAATGCTTATTTACAAGGAGATGCTGAAAAATTCTTAGCCCTTTCTAATTCCCCCCATAACCTGTCACTCTTTCTCATATCTTTCTTCCTATGTAACCCCCTGCAAAACAGTGGCAGTAAAATGCCTTGCTTGGGGTGATATGATTATTAAAAAAAAATAAAAATAAGACAAAACAAAGATGGGGGGGATCAATTTTATATTACAATTAATATATAAATTGATCCCTCACTTTATAGCCACCATCATCCTTCTCTTATTCACTTCCTGACACCCTTTTATAACCTGTCACTCTTTCTCATAACTTTCCTCCTATGTAACCCCCTGCAAAACAGTGGCAGTAAAATGCCTTGCTTGGGGTGATATGATTATAAAAGAAATGTTATTTACGTTAGCTTATTCTTCAAAGTTTAAAAAAGAAAACCTTTACAACAGCTGGCCATGAACCAGCCATAAGTAAACATGCCTAACTGGCAAGCAATCCAAAGAAGAATCTGTTATTTTATAGGTTTTGACCTGGTTGCTTGGCTTCATTCACTTTACTACTGTGGATTATCCCACTTAGCTTTGTCAAAGTGTTTGCTAGGAGGTGCTCTTAAAGCCTATACTTACACAACAATAATCTCACTCTAACTTTTTTTTAGCTTGGCTTTCAAATGTAGTTGCATGTAGATAGAAATGCTGCTGATGAGGCACGTTCACTTCTTTGGTCCTCTTTTGATTTTTAATTCTCTCACACATACATATGCACACACATGTCTCTTACACATACATTTGTTTAATATTTCTTATTTTTTACTTATTTTTATCTAAACTCATATTGAGCCTGTCAGCATTATTTGTGGGATAAATGTTCCAGAATCCCATAAAGTATTTAGTATTTAAAGCATTGATTCCTATAACATACATAATGGTGACTAATATTTCTCCCTAAATTATAGTAGCATCCCACAGCACTACTACCATAATCTATCTTCCATGTAATTTTTCTATAAATATTTTTATGACAATTATTCTAATGAGCTTTTAAGGGATGATGTGGTTACAGAAATTATCCGATATTCATGACTGGGTTCTCCTACTTTTGTGGCATGGTGCAAAGTCATGTTGGCAGATATAGGATCTTACAGCAGCCACTTGCTTGACCCAGGACAGTATTACCTTCTCAAGGCACTGAGTTTGAGGCACTTTATGAATAGGAAAGAAAAAAAACATAAGTTCACCATCACTAATGATCACCCCAAACACTTTTGTAATCACCATTAGACTCATCCAACTCTTTCAGAATCCTGGACACTGTCTTCAGATTGACACCCAAACATTCTGGAATGTTTACATTAGAGCCTCTAACATGAATGCCAAGATGTACAGCATGCCATTTCCAATTTTCCAAATTTCTGGTGGAGTGAATTATGTCCTGGTGCTATTTTTCTCACAGACATTGCCCAACTGTTCAGTTACCAAAATCAAAAACAATGTGCATGCATGAATTTAAAATTTTTAAATTTTCTCATGGCATCATATATATATATATAGTATAGGGTAGGTATGGATGGAATAATATTCCATATCCAAAGAAACAGTCAGTTAAGTGCCATATGTGATACACGCTTGGGCGATCATGTCTCAAAAGAGACATGACTGACTGGGCAGAAGATTATCTTGTAGTAGGTTACCATTACTTTCTGCGGTAGACTGGTTGCCAGCCAAGGCTATAGAACCTAATCTGTCCTGTTATTTAACCCATAACTTGAGGGAAGAGATGAATTAATACCTTTCCCAAGGTTTTTTGTGCATATGTGAATGCAAAGAATTCAACTTAAATTCGAACTCGACACCCTGATTTCTCATTCCGAGTCAATATCCACTGCTCCACAACACACATCCTAGAAGTCATCCAAAGAAACACTATTCTTAAAAAAGTGCTCAATACAAAGTAGAGCTTATAATATTCAGAAATTATGACATGAATATATTTTGTTTCAACACTACTTGTGTCTTATCAAGTGATAAGACACAAGTAGTGTTGAAACAAAATAGCTAATTTTGTAGTGATATTATAACATATTCATGTTATATATATATATATATATATATATATATATATATATATATATATACTGATGGGATGTGGCTTCTCTCTGTCTTTCTACAAATATTTTCATGGCTTCTGTTCTGACCAGCTTATCTCCCTCATGTTCTCTCTACATGAATTTACTAGGGCTACTAGATTAGAAACTAGGTCCCACCCTTTTACAGTCAAAGCAATCAAGTGTAACCACCACTTCTACTCAAACAGTTTCTTTTCCCACACTTCCTACCTGTAGAACTCCTTTCTGTATACTTGCTTCCCTGAGAGATACAATCTTCAAATGTTTAACTGCAATGTCAATTGCCACCTTTTGTTTCCCAGTTTCCCGTCTTTCTCTTATTCTTTCCCTGCCAGCCCCTGTATATCATTCTTCTTCCTTTTTAATTTGCTTTTATGTAATGCCCTGTCAACCAGTAATTCCCATCTCTCTCATATCCTTTCTCCAACAACCCCTGTATCTTGATCCTGTTTTTTCTCACTGCTCTCCTTTCATGTAATACCCTGAGAACCTGTTGCAGTATATTCAGCAATGAATTAGAACACTCTCAGCTATTTGGCATATATAATGATAATATACATGCTAACAAGTCTGCCTCCTTCTACTGAGCACCCGTAGCTCAGAAGTAGAATTGCCAACTGACGCTAATTCGGTCGGGTTTCAATCCTGGGTAAAAGGCAATCGGCTATCTAACTGTACTGATGAACTGTGATACAGCGAAACAGATCTGTCTGTGGATGACTATATATATATATATTTATAAATGTAAATGACAATAGGAAAACATTTACATTTATAAATATTGTCTTTCTGTTGTTAACTCTGAGAGATTTTTCAAATATATATATCTATATATGTTACGTCGGGTAACAGAATTATGTGAAATAATACAGAACAACGTAATAGTATAAAAGTAAGTGTATTGACAGGAAAGAGAAGTATTTACAGGAGGTAAGGATTAGTAGAATACTGAACAAGGTAATTAGTATACAGTATCGTCGTAGAGACATGATAGATTGACTAGTAGAACACTTCCAGTGCAATACTGGAAATACACGACGGACTCGCTCACTCAACTTTCTTACTCGACTTCCTCGAGTTATAATCACTACTATTTTACACAGTGATTCGAATAGTCCATTTCCGTGGAAAGGTGGAGAGCGCCCCAACAATATATATATATATATATATATATCCGAGTGAATACGGAACAAAGAAAGAATTTTTACCACGTCCAAAACATTAATTTAAAACCGTGCTCGATATATAATATACAGAGCTGTGCATATTTATTATAAATTATATTTTAGAACATGTACATAATCTTTTTTTATATATATCCACTACAAATCGTACATTTGTTTTGACATTAAAACTTCAATGTCTCATCAGGCGATGTGGATAGGAATGGAAAGCCTCTTTTCTTATATTTGGTCAGTTGTGTGTGGAAGGTTGGTGGGGGTTAGTGGTAAGGGAACAAGTCTCATTTCAAAATTCTAACAGTCAATACACGAGACTTGTTCCCTTACCACTAACCCCCACCAACCTTCCACACACAACTGACCAAATATAAGAAAAGAGGCTTTCCATTCCTATCCACACCGCCTGATGAGACATTGAAGTTTCAATGTTGAAACAAATGTACGATTTGTAGTGGGTATATATAAAAGAAATTATGTACATGTTCTAAAATATAATCTACAATAATAATAATAATAATGATAATAATATATATATATATATATATATATATATATATATATATATATTATTTATGCTAATAATAAGTATGTATTTGTTTCTTAACATTTGGCACAACTTTGAGAGATGTTAGAAGTCATATAATTTCAAATCTGTCTACTGAATTTTGGACCATCTTGTTAATAACCTGAAGTAATGCCAAGCAATTTTTGCTTCCAACAAGAATCTTCCAGTCTTATATTTCTAAAATACAAAAAAAAATATTCAAAAAGACATTTGTCATTTGTTAATATGAATCCATGCTTGAAGTTCAACTGTCAGTAATTTAAGCAAGGTTTATACATACATGCACAAGTTGAAATGTTATGGCATGTCTTGATAACTTTTTTAACTTCCTTCTTGTTGTCTAGTGTTACTAACTCACAGGAAGTGGTAAGCTCTCGACTACATCCTGGATAATAGCTATAGCTGTTTATACTCTTGGTGAAATCCTATGTAAATGAGTCATCTTATCTCCCAGTACGAAAGCAGTTTTATCCCCTTATTGTACCTGATATATCTTCTGGGAGCTTTTGTCTCCTTACTGTCTAATTTAATGAATATGCATATACCTTGGTTCCCTCTCACAGTAATATGATTGGCTGGTGTCAACCATAAATACAGACTAAGGCGGGGACGCCTAGGATTATGCCTATCGGAACGCCTATTGAGTACGCCGATTGCATAAGCCTACACCTAAGCATACTGCATATGACTATGATGACTACCAGTCTATTACAGCTAGTTACTAGATTGTCCTACCCGGTTACATTGCCAAAACCACTTAGCTACTTCGAATAATATATATCTTCCCTTCTGGGACATATCACTATCTTTCTTCCTCTCTCTAAGAAATTGTCTAAATATGGGATATCATGATCTTTTTCTTATTCCTCCAATAATTGTTCATTTTCAGTTTATAGTGCGCTCAATTTCACTTTTATGTTCATCTTACGTTGACATGGCACTTTGGCTTTCATTGCTTTCAGGCTCACAGTACGTTTCATCGTTATCATGATGTAATCTAACTTGGCCTGAATACATCCATTTCCATTTTTCTTCTATCATCAAAGTTTTTTTTTTGTTAATCATATCACCCTGAGCAAGGCGGTAACACCACTGATGTGCAGGGGGCTACATAGGATTGAAATGATTGGAAAAGAGAAAACCGGAAAAAGTGAGAAGATTGGAAAAGAGAAAATCGGAAACCGCATCCTAAACAGGAAACAAGGGATGAGCCTCTTCACCTGTTCAATAGACGTGGGTGGAGTGTGAACCGGGCGATAGTTTAGTCTATCTACTCCAATTGAAAAAAAAAAAGTGAGAAGATTGGAAAAGAGAAAACCGGAAACTGCATCCTAAACAGGAAACAAGGGATGAGCCTCTTCATCTGTTCAATAGATGTGGATGGAGTGTGAACTGGGTGATAGTTTAGTTTCTGTCCACTTTCTTCTATGAATCATACCTCTTGTAGATTAAATTCACTATTCTATTTATATCCCAGTTTTTTTCTAAATGGCATAAGATATGGTCAATGGGGCTCTCATTTGTCTAAAAATGAAGGTAGATAGGCTTTTTGATCTTCCAGCAACAATATAGGAAGAAATGTTTCTTTTTTTATAATCATATTGTGCCAAGCAAGGTATTTTACTGCCACTGTTTTGCAGGGGGTTACATAGGAGAAAAGATATGAGAAAGAGTGACAGGTTGTAGGGAGTGTCAGGAAGTCGATAAGAGAAAGATAAGAATACTGATGAAAGTGGACTGGATGAAGAAAAGAGAGAGAGAGAGAGAGAGAGAGAGGATGCAGGTTAGTGAGATAGGAGATGACTAATGACTTTATATTTAAATTCTTGGAGATTGTAGCTGTCGGGGAAGCAAGTAAATGGAAGGGAATTCCACAAGCAGGACGTTCAAGAAAAGAAGCTGATAGAGTAGAATTTGCATTTACATTTTATTGGTTTCACAATAAAAGGGTGGGACCTAGTTGCTAATCTTGTGGCTCGAGTAAATTCAAAAATAGAGGGCACCAGTGAGCTAAGTTCATCGGAGCAGATGTTGTGAAAGTAGTTGTAGATTTTTTTTCTATTTTTCTATTTTCTTTCTTATTGTAGGCATATTTTCCATCTATTTTAAACAGTTTCACCCATCATTTCTGCTAATTTGTTTGACTGCAGATGGTACGGTTGGGATTTATATGGCTTACATCCAATTTCGTTCAACCATTGGCACACTCTCTCATCACAAAACTCTGGGATGTTGTTGGATACTAGCGTTTTTAGAATTCCGTTTCATGAAAATTTAATCTTTATAACTTCTTTCATAGTTAAGTGTTTTTTTGTTGGAGACCTGTATTATATCTGACCAGCCTGAAGAGGAATCTACCAGTATTAACAATAATCCCATTAACATGAGCATAATCCATTTATATTCTGTCCCAAAGTTGGGACTCTTTAGGCCATGTATGTGTTTTTGGATGTGCGGATGTGCGTTATGGTGCATTGGATATCAGCTTGGAATGAGAAATTGGGGTACTGAGTTCGAATTCCAGTTGAATTCATTGCATTCACTTATGCGCAAATACCCTTGGGAAAGGTATTAATCCATCTATTTCTTCTAGTTATTGGTTAAATAACAGGACAGATTGGGTTCTATAGCCTTGGTTGGCAACCAGTCTACTGCAGAAAGCAATGGCAACCTACTGTGGGATAATCTTCTGCCCAGTCTTTCGAGACATGATCGCCCAAGCGTGTATCATGTATGGCACTTAACTGACTGTTTCTTTGGATACTGAATATTATTCCATCCATACCTACCCTATACTATATATATATATATGATTCACTGTAAGTTTCCAAGGAAGATTGCATTGTAAGAACTGAAAAAAACTTGAAAAAGACAAAAACAAGAGCAACAACTCATCCAAAAAAACCAAAACAAAGCAACCCCAACGCGAGTGGTTCCAAAATGGAAGATTGATTTACTTGTGACGAGTGAGAACATTAACGGTGTCATCACAAAACTTCGAAGTCGGCATGAACTTGCTCAGTTAAATTGAAAACTCTTTTTACTTATAAACGTTCAATCTTCAAACCAATATTGAGCACTTTACAATAAAAACCTGCTTGACAAAATATATTTTATCAGTGAAACCACTGAAAAAACAACAATATTGGCAATAAATATTATCAAAACACTTATATATATATATATAAAATATTCTCTTCTGATACGCTCAGGAGGGATAACCTGCTAGGAAACATCTAATAAACCACTCAAATAGGGCTACACTTGTAAAATAATGAACGTCATCAATATGAAATTTCAACGCAGTAGACGAAGCCAAAAGGTTATTTGCTTTTTTTGTATAACATATTTTTACATTTTAAAAGCAAGCTTTCAGAAGTTCTAACGACTGATGAATTGACTTTTAAAAACGGTTTGCTGTTGATAACACTTTTATATTAATATTTAGGAAGAAATTGTGACCCGGTATTCATGCATTTCCCCAAACTTATCACAGTGTTTACATTCCTTGCTTATTAGTTTCCGGGACTAAATTCAGTACAAGGTGATCATATTTATCATCAACTTCCTCTTATTAACAAGTAGATCTTTTCAACTTTTCTAATCTAACCGAGATGGGGTTGCTGCAGGGTCCTTCCGTTTTTTAGTGCGGTGGCATTGTGTTCAGATAATGTTTTTTCCGGTATCCATCGCCTTGCACCTGTAAAACCAGGCCTGGCTTATCATATTGCTCACTTGTAAATTTCCAATCCAGAATAAAAACTATCAATGTAAATTTCAACGGCTACTTTGAGAAACTGAGCCCCCCACCAAATTGTTTAAATATTGAAATTTTTTCAAATGTTTTTGATAATTGGAAATTTTATGTAATAATCGATAAGACTGTGCTGAAAAAAAGTAAAAAAATGAAAAACAACAAATTTAAAGGTGGTGGTAGTCTCCTTCAGGTCCGCCAATATTTTTTATCATGGATCCATCAAACTGATTCAATTGGATGAGGATTTTTTATGACTCGATTTTCCTCATTTTTTCCTAAAGATTTCTAGGTATCAAAGTCACGTCATTTTCCTTATCCTGTTGTATGTCCAGTGAAACATTACTGATTTGAATTTTTAATAACAATTTTTCTTCAATGTAAAGATATGCATTCTCATTTCTTCTTCCTTTTGTTAAACCATTTCTGCATTTCTCTTTTTGGATTTACACATACATTTAAAATGATTCATTTTGAAACATTTTTCACGTTTTTGTTTTTATATGCCGGACATCTTTGCTTTTCTCTTTGATATTTATACCCACACCAAATGCACATGTCTTTTTTCTTTATCATGTATGCATCCATTTTCTCTACCAGATCTGTGCCTTTTGTTAAATTAAATCTCTGAATCAATTCTTGTTGCTGAACAAGTTCGATACACTGTTCTAGTTACAACTTCCCCAGTTGTAACTGCATTAAAGTCATTTGTCAATACTCATTTTGAAAGCCATTTGCCAATTTTATTTGAATCAAATCTTCTTCGATTGACTGGTTTCCTGATCCCAGTTTCTTAAACTCACAATATTTGGCAGCCTGTTTTGAATGAATGGATGTGCGTTGTGGCAGAGTGGATATCGGCTTGGAATGAGAAATCGGGGAGCCGAGTTCGAATTCCAGCTGAATTCATTGCATTCACTTACGCACAAATACCCTTGGGAAAGGTATTAATCCATCTCTTCCCTCCAGTTATGGGTTAAATAATAGGACAGATTGGGTTCTATAGCCTTGGTCAGCAACCAGTCTACCGCAGAAAGCAATGGCAACCTACTGCGGGATAATCTTCTGCCCAGTCAGTCATGTCTCTTTTGAGACATGATCGCCCAAGTGTGTTTCACGTATGGCACTTAAATGACTGACTGACTGTTTTGAATGAAGAACATATTCCATGACTGGTTCATTCACTTTTTAAGAAATATTCATTAAATTAGCTCTCTCTGCATTCACTAGCTTTTTCTAAGGTACTATATTTTCTACTTTTAGCTGACTTATATTGTCGAACGTCATTTCTTCCAACTGTCTTGGGTGTGTAATTGCTGATACTTTTATAATAACCTCACAACCTACAGTTGTCAAGAAAAGATCAGTTATCTGGTTTTCTTCGCAAAATAATTTAAGAACCTTCAGATTTTTTGTTCTAGCTTTAGCTGTTAGACTCCAAAGCCACACTCGTGTATATTTGTAATTATCAATTGATAATTGTTCATTTGGTTCTTTAGATATCAGTGATGCTATTGTTATGTAGTGTTACTAATGAGTAAACACTCAACTACATCATGGGTAATAGCTGTAGCTGTTTAACATCTTGATGACTTCCAATGTAAATAAGCTGTCTCACTTATCAAATGGCTGCTCTTCTAAATCTTTTTGTACTGCTGCAGGTGTCCCCTAGTACTTTATCCTTGGTCCCAGTTTGTTGTTAATTTTCATTAATGACTTTCCTGATGGCACCAGCACTTGACTTGATATCTCTACTATGACACAACCATTTACTGCTGTCTCTTATAAGTTTGATCATTTTGATGAGGTCTGCTGTATATTTAGAGATTCTTAATAAAATACAAAGAATCAGTAATATTATTGGCATATCAATTTCAGTCTCTTTCCCTGTAAGTTTGCTTCACTGTGCCTTTTCTATAAATACTTCCATGATAATTGTTTGAATAAGCTCTCTGCTATGACACTTGGTTTTTATGAATTTAAGTCAGTCAGTTAAATACCATACTTGATACATGCTTGGGTGATCATGTCTCGAAAGAGACATGACGGACTGGGCAGAAGATTATCCCATAGTAGGTTGCCATTACTTTCTGTTGTAGGCTGGTTTCCGACCAAGGCTATAGAACCCAATCTGTCCTGTTATTTAACCCATAACTGGAAGGAAGAGATGGATTAATACCTTTCCCAAAGGTATTTGTGCATAAGTGAATGCAAGGAATTCAATCGGAATTCAAAATTGGCTCTTCAATTTCTCATTTCAAGCCGATATCCACTGCACCAAAATCTAGATCCTATAAATTTAAGTACATTAGTCGATTAGCAGCAAGGTCTCATCAATTTACAGTTAAAAATTGCTATTCTATGTTCTATTGTTGTGAATACAAAATAAAAAATAAAAATAACTCTCTTTTCATCACTGTTTTCAAATTTGCCAGCCAGTTTGAAAATCTATTTTGACCAATATTTTGATTTTTGGGGATGAGTTGTTGCTTTTGCTTTTCTCTTTTTCAAGTTTTCCTTTTAGTTCTTACGATGTCATCTTCCTTGGAAACTCCAAGAATGGCTTTATTCAAACATTTTTCAAAGGATTCAGTTGTTGAATATGTGCAAGCAAAAAAGTTAATTGCATAGGATCGATTTACTATAAGGCTGTATGAAAAACTGAGCCAAATCACCCCTAAAATTGCTTAAATTTTGAAATTTTTACAAATTTTTTTGTCAATAAGAAAGTTTAGGGTCTAATCAATAAGATTGCACTGTAAAAAGTATAAAAAAATTGATAATCAACCAATTTACAGGTGGTGGTAATGTCGTACTGGCGACTGGTTCCAAAATGGAGGATCGATTTATTATAATACTGTATGAAAAACTGAGCCCTCCTAAAATTCTTTAAATAATGAAATTTTTCCAAATTTTTTTTTTTTTGTCAATCAAAACGTTTAGGCTGTAATCAATAAGATTGCACTGAAAAAAGTAAAAAAAAACAAAAAAACCAACAAATTTAAAGGTGGTGGTAGTCTCCTTCAGGTCTGCCAAGAAATTATTTTCAGTGAACTCAGTTATGTGAGGCCATTGACTTCTACTTCACTTTTGGGTTTGCTGACCTTTTTGTGAAATGATGAGCATTCTTTACAGCAGATTTTTTTGTTTTATGTGCATTAACATCTTGTTTATTTGGGGGTATTGTTGTGAAGTTATTTTCTCAGTGGCGGTTAGTATTTGTACTAAAGTCGGTCCTAATAGGTTCGACGTACAAAATGTTAGGAACTTGATATAATATGCATTACACAGTGCAATCTTTCCAGGCCACTGACTACTTTCGTATTTGACTAACTGTTGGCTACTATCGTCCAACATCGACTGACCCTTGTTCCTCTTACTACTCCTACTTAAATTAGGTGGGAGAGTCTATTCACTATAGAATAGGTGTGTTTCATAATAACAGGTATTCAGTCAGTTAATTCCTATATGTGATACATGCTTGGATGATCATGTCTCTTTCAAGACATGACTGACTAAGCGGGAGATTTTCCCACTGTAGGTTTCCATTACTTTCTGTGATAGACTGTTTTCCAACCAAGGCTATAGAACATAAAATGTTCTGCTATTCAACCCATAACTGGAGGTAGAAAAGATGAATTAGTACCTTTCCCAAGGATATTTGTGTGTAAGTGAATGAAACAAATTTGTGGTATTGCTTAGCTTTTATTTCACTTTTGTTGGCCTCTTTTCTAGTCCTAATTATCTCCCCTTTTTTAATTATATTCCGTTTTCTAATTATCTCCTCTTTCTTTCGTGATGAATATGCTAAAAAATCATCTTGAATGGAAGAAATTCTAAACAAAGAGCTTAGAGATAAACTGAAGTAATGTAGATATCATTGATAGAACTCAGTATTTGTCTATATGTCAGTATTTGTCTATATGTCAGTATTTGTCTATATTCTTAGATGAGGTAGTATTTACACTATATACATTGTTCAGACTATTGTCCTCATACTTATTACCATGTTTACAAAGTTTCAGCTGTTGTCTACTCCAGCCTTCTTCAGGTGCTAGGAATTCATGTCTGACTTAACCATTATCTTCTTCTTCTATCCCTATAAACTACACCTTAATATAACCCTCTATCTTGATTGGCTGCAAGGCCTTGTGCAGAATAAACCCTATTTAAAATCAAGTTTACAGTCTGGACCTGTTCAAGTCTAAAGTTAACTGTTATCTTTCCCTATTATCCATATAAACGACCTCTTAATGTAACACTCTACCTTAAGGGGTCCTCAGGCCTTGTACATGGTGAATCCTATTGTAAATCAAGTCTACAGTCTTGACCTGTTCAAATCAACCATTATCTTCCTCTGTTATTCATATAAACTAATGTAACCCTTTACCTCAAGTTGTCCCCAGTTCTTGTACAGGTTGAACCCTATTATAAATCAATTCTAGAGTCTCGATCTGATCAAGTCAACTGTTATATCCCTCTTCTATCTATATAAACTACTCCTTAACATAATATTCTACCTTGAGTGGTCCGCAGATCTTTTACAGGGTGAATCTTATTGTAAATCAAGTGTACAGTTTTGATCTATTCAAGTCAACCATTATCTTCCCCTCCTACCCATACAAACTAACCCTTAATGTAACTCTCTACCTTGAGTGGTCACCGAGCCTTGTACAGGGTGAACCCTGTTATAAATCAAGTCTAGAGTCTTGACCTGTTCAAGTCAACAGTTATCTTTTCTTTTTATTCATGTAAACTACCCCTTAATATAACCCTCTACCTTGAGCTGTCCTTAGATGTTGTGCAGGGTAAACCCTATTGTAAATCAAATCTAGAGTCTTGATGTGTTTAAGTCTAGAGTCAACCATTATCTTCTCCTCCTATCCATATAAACTGCCCTCTAATGTAACTCTCTACCTTGAGTGGCTCCTAGACATTATACAGGGGGAATCTTTCTGTAAAAATATTTTTCAAAAAAGGCACAAAGGAATGACTTCTGTGGATAAGTTTCAGTTTTGGCACTGGTTTATGTTCTCATAACCACTGTTTTTTTTAATTTTCTATTGACATACAAAACCTATTTATTATCACCTCTGAAAAGGAGATACACAAATGAAAGGTTTGTATTGTTGGTTAAAAGATTGCTGCAGATGGTAGAATATCATGTTTGGTTTTCAAGCCAAAGCTCAAGAAGAAACTAATTTCCCTCTTTGCGAGTTTTCCGAATTAAACTCCACAAGGCACAATAAACAACACTGTTAGATGGAAGAGATGACAAACTAATTCTAGACACAATTTCCTACCATTCAACCTTAGTTCTGCCTTGTTTGGTTGACTTGACTCATAATTCATAGCAGTGAAATATATAATTAGTTTCCAAAACCTTATTGTACGTATTACTCTGGCAATAAAGCATGTGTTTCAGAATCTACAAGTCTGTGAGTAATGCTAATTCCTAAGTAATATAGAAAGGTATTTGTCAGCTGGACACTTCCCAAAATGTTATTTGTAAATTACAATGGCATAAAGATTCAGAGATAGGCTGGTATTAAGGGAAATACTGTGGGCTAATTGTTAGTGAGCTTATCTAGAAAACCATTATGACTGTGTTGTGAGTTCAATTTCTCCCTGAACGTTTGCATACATACCTATAATTATGCTGCGTTTGTGTTTCTTCAGGGCATAGATAATCATGGCTCTCCATCATTTCTTTTTCTTTGTTATTTGTAAATAGACATGCCTTCTTAATAAAAATGGTGAAGTGCTTCCTCATTACCTTTTCCATATTTGGAATTTAGAATTTTCTTTCTTTTAGACTAGTTGCCAACCAAAGCTAGAGAGCACAGTCTACCCTGCTATTTAACACATAGCTGGTGGCTGTATCAAATAAACAGTTCTGTCTGTGACAAGCAAGTAAAAAAAGGCAAGAAAGGATAGTGGCTGAATCAATGTGATAAAGATAACAAAGATAAGGATATTAGTCTGAATGAATCCATGTAAAATACTGTTCTGCAAGCTACGCAACATAAATTTGGTGTCTGTTTAGTATAAACCTGTATATGTTTCTTCATTTAATAGTTGTTAATACTATATCATTGAGGAGGTACATGACCATGATGCTCCTTTTTTCTCTAGTCTTTGAATTGCCTTAGCATCTTAGGAAAGATAGTGGAGTGGTTTCCTGTTGCCTTCTCCACAGAATCCTTTTCTTTGTTATCTGTGAATTGCCATGACTTCTGGCAAAGATAGTGGAGTGTTTTCCCATTGACTTCTCCACAGATTCCTTTTCTTTATTATCTGTGAATTGCCATGACTTCTTAGGAAAGATAGTGGAGTGTTTTCCCATTGACTTCTCCACAGATTCCTTTTCATTATTATCTGCGAATTGCCATGACCTCTTAGGAAAGATAGTGGAGTGGTTTTCTTTTGCCTTCTCCACAGAATGCTTTTCTTTATTATCTGAGAATTGCCATGACTTCTTGGGATAGTCAGGGGAGTGGTGTAGCTGATTTCATTTAGATCTTTTTTCTTTAGATTTGTATTTCCATCACGTCGTAAATATTCCTTCATTGTGATAATAGAATACCTGTGAAGGAAGGTAAAACATTATAATAACCTGAATGTAAATTTATTGTGTGTAGTTTATTGTGTAGTGATTACTTCAATGACAAATCACTTTCTAAACATTTTTGTCTTAATGATTCTGGCCATATCACTAACCACTGGCCTAAACAATCTCTTTCAATAAGAGGGAAAGCAAGAATGAAAAACGAAAACAAAATATAAAAATGAGTAAGAAAAGGAAGAACTAAATTTTAAACAATCTTTTTTTTAACTGGACCTCATATTCTGATAACAATTTTCAAATGTCAACAATATTGAATGGATGAAGAGGCTTATCCCTTGTTTCCTGTTTAGGATGTGGTTTCCGGCTTTCTCTTTTCAAATCTTTTCACTCTTATGTAGCCCCCTGCACGTCAGTGGCATTACCACCTTGCTCGAGGTGATATGATTAAAAAAAAAATGAATTGCTTTCTCTTTTAATTAGAGTAGCATTTTTTTTATATCAAAACTGTGGTCAGTCTCATTACAGTGAGTAGCTAATGCATTTAGTATATTGTTTTGTAAAAGTTCCCTTTTATGTTCATATAATCTTTTATTTAAATTCCTTGAGGTTTCTCCTATGTATTCCTTGTGACCAATATTACAAGTAATAGAGTAAATCTCTTTTTCAAGTTTTTGCTTCTTATTATTTTGTTTTAATTTAATTCTTATTGTTTAAGAAATAGCTGTAACAAATTTTATGTTAAACTTAAATCCTTTTGAATTGTAGTTTAGACAGTGTTTATAGGTAGAATAATATATTTTGATTTGTTCAGTTTGACAGTATAGCTCTCTTTTATTATGAAATATTTTACAAGATTTTTGTTTTATCCTTAATATGAAATAATTAGGGTTTTCAAGGGGCTTACAAGTAATTTCAATATATTTCTTCTCGTCATGTAAATATTGAGGGCAACAAATGCTCTTAAATAAAATCTGATAATTATTACTGACTTCATTTTGTTGTTATGGTGAGAATAGAAATTTATGAGATCATTTTTATTAGTTAATTTGTGATAGACACTAATGTTTTAGTTTATTGTCACTGTGGTGTAACATGATAGCGAATCATATAATATTTTATTTAAATTCCTTGAGGTTTCTCTGATATATTCTTTGTAGCAATCATTATGGTTAGTAGAGTCAATTCCTCTAAGCTTTCCCTTATTGTTTTGTTTTGCGTTAATTAAACACATCAGCTAATATAAGTTTTTCCTTTTGTCTTCATTCATATTATCTTTTTACAGATGTACTGTATCTGAGATTTTACATCTATTATTAGAAATATTTTATAGATGAATGAATTATCTCCCTTTGTAGAGGTCGTGATTACTGGCCCCTGGTTTGAACCAACAACAGTCTATCTCTTCTCTTTTTTCCTGTGATTCTGACTAGTTAACACGGACAAATTTAGCTCCGTGAAACTCAATCAGCAGCTACATCGTGTCCAAAAATGTAGCTGCCAAGAAGACAACATAGGATTGAGGATGTTCCAACAGTTGCAGCAAAGCATCAAAAAATAGAATTCCTCTTAAACCTGATGACGAATATATTCTGATGTTGCAACAGAAAATGAGAAGAACTGTTAACAGAATGAACTGTACTGCTTCCAGTTAAGTCTTCATAAAAACCACTGTCTTTGTGCAATCATTTTTTAAATTCTATTTTGTATCTTCTCTTCCTTCCTTCCTCTTTCTGTTAAAAAGCCTTTCCTTTTTCCACTCAAGTTTGGTGTTGTCCTGTTTTCTCTCACAGTGTTGCATCACTGCTCTTTTACCCTTATTTTCTTAAGAGGACAAGTTAACTGGTCATTAAAATTCTAAGGGGGTTAAAAACCTATGCACTTTCCTAAAAAACAGCATACTATCTACCTATCTATATCTGTATAATGTCCCTCTGAGGATGAAATGCATAGGCTAAGAAAATTTTTCTTTTTGTCTTTATTCATATTGTCCATTTAAAGATATATACTCTATCTGAGATTTTACGTCTATGTACCTATCTATATCTATATAAGGTCTCTGAGAAGATGAAACACGTAGGCTAAGATAAGTTTTCCTTTTGTTTTTATTGATATTGTCCTTTTACAGATATACTCTATCTGAGATTTTACATCTATGTACCTAGCTATATCTATATAATGTCCCTCTGAGGACGAAACACGTCGGCTAAGATAAGATTTCCTTTTGTTTTTATTCATATTGTCCTTTTGCAGATATACTCTATCTGAGATTTTATGTCTATGTACCTATCTATATCTATATAAAGTTACACAGAGGATGAAACGTGTCAGCTAAGATTAGTTTTCCTTTTGTTTTTATTCATATTGTCTTTTTACAGATATACTCTATCTGAGATTTTGCATCTATCTACCTATCTATATGTTTAGTTACATCTGAATTTTACACACAAAATATTTTTTATATGAGGAAGCATTTATAGAGTTTATAAGAATTTTTGTTTATGAAACAAACAAGTTTGTATGTGCATATGTAAAAATAATTGCATATTAAACTGATATTAAATATCAACAGACTTGACATCACAGGCTACATAAAATGTTTCATAGACATTGTGTTTTCTGTCTATAATCAATATTCTTAAAGAGGTTAATGTGTATTAAAGCCATTGGCATTTTTTAAATGAGAATTGAACCTGTGTCCATGCAGATAGCGGTTCCCAATCTTTTCATTTTTCTGTACCCCTTGGCATTTTTATAGATTCCTGTATACCCCTAAAAATTTTGATAGATTCCTGTATACCCCTAAAAATTTTTATAGATTCCTGTATACCTCTAAAAATTTTTATAGATTCCTGTATACCCCTTGGCATTTTTATAGATTCCTGTATACCCCTAAAAATTTTTATAGATTCCTGTATACCCCTTGGCATTTTTATAGATTCCTGTATACCCCTAAAAATTTTTATAGATTCCTGTATACCCCTAAAAATTTTTATAGATTCCTGTATACCCCTTGGCATTTTTATAGATTCCTGTATACCCCTAAAAATTTTTATAGATTCCTGTATACCCCTAAAATTTTTTATAGATTCCTGTATACCCCTTGGCATTTTTATAGATTCCTGTATACCCCTAAAAATTTTTATAGATTCCTGTATACCCCTAAAAATTTTTATAGATTCCTGTATACCCCTTGGCATTTTTATAGATTCCTGTATACCCCTAAAAATTTAGGATGAAAAAGAAAAACAATGAAACTGAATTATTTTTATTTTATTATGAAGTCTTTTTATGTAGAGTCAATTACTCATAATTGTGGTCTTGGGTATGATGGTAAACTGCATCTGGCAGCAAGGCCTCTGACTGGGAGGTTGTGAGGAGCATGGAACCACCTCTTAATGGCTTTTGTTCCCAGGTCCACCCTGTCCCGGAGTGGTAGCATCTGTTAGGGTCCCAACTATGGGCAAATAGTTAACCCCAAGCTGGAGTCAAAACATTATGAAAATATAAAAATAAACTTTTATAGAAATATATACATAAAAATAGTCTTTTATAGAAAAATATACATTTTTGAAGGAAAAAATTATTACCATAACACTTTTGAAGGAAAGAAAATTATTACCAGAAATATATTTTTGAATAAAAAATAGAAGACATCTTTAGTTTTCTAAAATAAAATAATAATGATAATAATAATAATAATAAATTAACCAAAATCTGACTAAATCAACCTTTAATTAACCTTCTCACTATAACTGAACATTAAAAAAAAATACCTTAAAACTCACCTTTTTGGCATTAAATAACCAACAGAGGTTGATATTGTTTTTTTATAATCATATCGCCCCACTGTTTTTCAGGGGGTTACCTAGGAAGAAAGTTATGAGAAAGAGTGACAGGTTATAGGAGGTATCAAAAAGTGGGTAAGAGAAGGATGACTGTGGCTATAAAGTGAGGGATAAGTTTATATATATATTGATTGTAATGTAGAATTGATCCCCCACTTTATATCCACATTATAATAGTATAGAATTTTCTTTTATAATCATATCGCCCCAAGCAAGGCATTTTACTGCCACTGTTTTGCGGGGGGTTACATAGGAGGGAAGTTATGAGAAAGAGTGATTGGTTGTAGGAGGTGTCAGGAAGTGGGTAAGAGAAGGATGAGAATACTGATGAGAGAGGAGTGGACGGAAAAAGGAGCATGAGAGAGAGAGGATGCAGGTTAGTGAAATAGGAGATGACTAATGACTTTACATTTAAATTCTTGGAGATTATAGCTGTCAGGATAGCAACTAAATGGAAGGGAATTCCACAAGTAGGAAGTGCGAGAAAAGAAGCTGCTGGAGTAGAATTTGCATTTACAATTTATTGGTTCAACAGTAAAAGGTTGGGACCTAGTTGCTAAACTTGTGGCTCGAGTAAATTTATATATAGGAGCACCAGTGAGCTAAGTTCATCGGAGTAGAAGCCGTGAAAGTATTTGTAGAAGAGACACAGGGAAGCCACATTGCACCGGTGAGAAAGTGACAGTATCCGAGCTACCAAATTCTACAAAACAGAGCAGATATGTATATTTTGAGAATGGGGAGCAATGTGTGTTCAAAAGCACTATTTGGGCTTTGTTAGATCAGGAGGTCCTATATGGCGGAGTGGTCTAAGGCACATCAGATCTAATGACAGTTTCCCCTTGGGGATGCAAGTTCAAATCGTATGAATGGACAAGATTTTCTGACAAGATTTCTCAAACATTCAGACAAATAGGTATAAAAAATATACTGTTTCATAATAAAAAAAACTACTCAAATATAAGTATCCATCAAAAACAATGTTTGAACAAATAAATTAAAAAATATATATATATATATGTATATATGGTCATCCGCAGACAGATCTGTTTCGCTGTATCACAGCTCATCAGTATGGTTAGACTCCGATTACTTTTAACCCAGGATTGAAACCCGACTGAATTGGCGTCAGTCGGTGATTCTACCTTTGAGCTGTGGGCACTCGGTAGAAGAAGGCAGACTTTTTAGCGTATACATTATCATTATACACGTCCAATAGCCAGAGTGCTCTGATTCATTATGGAATGAGCGATGCATACATGCCAGAGTAGCTACAATTTTATAAAGTCTACCATTCCTCCAGAGTGCTCAATCAGGGTGTGAGAGCATAAATATATATATATATATTTGTATAACGGTCATGTCACGTTGGATACACCGGTTCCCGCTCGATCACCGAAGTTAAGCAATGTTGAGCCTGGTCAGTACTTAGGTGGGTGACCACTTGGGAATACCAGGTGCTGTTAGCATTCACGGATGTGCGTTGGGGTGCGGTGGATGTCGGCTTGGAAGGGGAAATCGGTGAGCCGAGTTCCAATTTCAGTCGAGCACGCTGCATTCACTTGCGCACTGGTACCCTTGGGGAAGGTATTAATCCGTTCGTTCCCTTCAATTATGGGTTAAATAATTGAGGTCTGCTGTTCGTGCGATTTGTGGCAGTCATCTGCACCAATTGTTTGTTATCAGCAGTTCCAAGAAGTGTGGATGGTACTACACAATGCCTTCACCACTATAAACAAATCTCTGTGTGGTTGTCTTGCTGGAAAAAGGTTGGACCCTCATACGTTGAACGCGACGGGAGAATCCATTATATATATATACACAAAATTACCCATGGAATGTGGATGCTAGTAAAATAGTGTTCGATGAGCCTTAATTTATATTAATAATAAATATGCATTTTTTTCTCACTGGTAACAGAGGTCCAAGTTTCATGTACAATGCAGTCATCAGGTGGTCATTGAATCAATCAGCACTTAAACATTTTATGAAAGTCAGAGTTGTGTTAATGGGGGGAAAAAAATGTATATACATATATGGCCAGGAAGTTTTTCCCATCTGAATCCATCCTGCACATATATAAATCTACCATTCACCCCTGTATAGAATATTGCTGCCACATCTGGTCGGGTGCCCCTGCTATTCACCTCCGGGTTCTTGACAAAATCCAACAGAGAATCTGTAATGTGATCGATACCGACTTGGCAGCTCAGCTGCAGTCGCTCTCTCACCGGTGTGATGTGGCTTCCCGGTGCCTCTTCTATAAATACTTTCACAACTTCTGCTCCAATGAACTTAGATCACTGGTGCTCCCTAGGTATGAATTTACATGAGTTACTAGATGAGCAACTAGGTCCCACTCTTTTACAGTGAAACCGATAAAATGTAACCACAATTTCTACTCTAACAGCTTCTTTTCACATACTACCCACCTGTGGAATTCCCTTCCATATACTTGCTTCCCCGACAGCTACAATCTCCAGGAATTTAAATGTCAGGTCAATAGACATCTCCTATCACACTAACTCACATCCATTCTCACAAGGTCTTTTTTCCATCTACTCCACCCCATCCTCAGTATCCTCATTCGTCTATTACCCTCCTTTTGACATTTCCTATAACTAACTCCTCTTTCTCATCACTTTCTCCTATTTAACTCTCTGTGGAATTCCCTTCCATATACTTGCTTCCCCGACAGCTACAATCTCCAGGAATTTAAATGTAAGGTCAATAGACATCTCCTATCACACTAACTTGCATCCATTCACTCAAGTTCTTTTTTTCATCTACTCCACCCCTATCCTTGGTATTCTCATCAGTTTATTACGCTCCTCCTGACATTTCCTATAACTAACCCCTCTTTCTCATCACTTTCCCTCTGTAAGCCCCTGTGCAACAGTGGCAGTAGAATGCCTTGCTTAGGATGAGATGATTAAAAAAAAAAATAGTATCCCCCAAAAGTATTAGGAAATCAAAGCTAATTACTTTGTCTTTGTTGTTGACTGAAAACATTTGGATTTAAGATCAAAAGACAAATATGAGACAAGTGTTCTGAATTTCAGTTTTTATTTTATGGTTTTCTTTAGGACTTTTGTGATCATAGCTTTCCACAAATTATTGTTGTTTGTAACTCTTAGTAAATTTGAACACTTTTTTTTTTAGCTGTATCTGCTACACACTGATTGACCATCAATTTACTCAAGCCCATCAAATATGCATTGTTTTACTCTCTCTCTTTAGCCTTAAATCTGTCCAGTGAATGTCACATGTTCAAAGTTTTCTTTCTGTTTTATGTACCCTAGAAATTTAAATATCTCTTTTTGATGTTAAGTACCAGTCAATCAACTAAGTGCCATATGTGATACACTCTTGGACAATCATTGCTTGAAGGAGACATGATCACATGATCACATGACTGACTAGGCAGAAGATTTTCCTGCAATAGGTTGCCATTACTTTCTGCAGTAGACTGGTTGCCAAACAAAGTTATAGAACCTAATCTGTTCTGTTATTTGACCTATAGCTAGAGGGAGTTTGAGTCTCAATATAACTGAACATTAAAAAAAATACATTTTAACCCTATCTTTTTGGCATTAAATAACCCATAGAGGTTGATATGTCATTAAACAAAACTCAACTGTGGGTTATTTAATGGCAAAATGATCGGGTTAAAATGTATTTTTTAATGTTCTGTTATATTAAGAAAGTTGGTTTAGTCAGATTTTGATGAAAAAATTATTTCTTTTATTTTAGAAAACTGAAAATGTTTTCTAGTTTTGTATTCAAAAATGTATTGCTGGAAATAATAATAATAATTTATTTTTCCTTCAAAAATGTATATTTTTCTATAAAAGTCGATTTTTATACTTTCATAATGTTTTCACCCCAGTTTGGGGCAGGTTAACTATTTGCCCATAGCTGGGACCCTAACAGGTGCTACAACTCCGGATCAGGGTGGACCTGAGAACAACAGCAATTAAGAGGTGGTTCCATGCTCCTCAGAACCTACCAGTCAGGGGCCTTGCTGCCGGATGCAGTTTACCGTCATACCCAGGATCTAGCTAGAGGGAGAAGAAATGGATTAATACCTTCCCCAAGGGTATTTGTGCATAAGTGAATGCAACGAATTCAACTGAAATTTGAACTCTGCTCTCCAATTTCTCATTTTAAGCTGATATCCACTGCACCACAACACACATCCTTGATGCTAAGTATAAGTGTCCGTTTTGCCTACATTTTTCTTTAAAACATTGTCAACTTCATTAACTGCATTCTCAGCATCCTTCTGTAGAGTCAGATTTCTGCTGTTTCAAGTTATTTTTTTCATCTGTGATGTCATCACTATACAGAAGGACTGGTATTACATAACTGTTAAGTTACCTTTTCTTTGTTTTGAATAACATTTTCTTAATACTTTGCTTAGCTTTTAGATCTCTTGAAAGCCTTTGACAAAGTGTGGCACAAAAGTTTGCTACACAAGCTCTTCAGCAATGGAATCACTGGAAGGATGTTCTCAATTGTAAAATCTTTCCTAATAGGCAGATCCCTGAAGATAGTTTTTAATGGCCAGTCCTCCAAGGCTCTAGCGGTTAATGCAGGCATCCCCAAGGGGTCACTTCTCAGACCAATCCACTTTCTAATTTACATAAATGATTTGTCTAAGGTTATAGTTCGATCATTTTTAAACATTTATGCCAATGATATAACAATATATAGGCACATCTTTAAACTCTTTGATGGCTCACCTCTCTTCTGATCTAAAACTATCTTCCAAGTGGGGGAAGAAACTGACTGGTTACATTCAATGCCTTGAAAACCAAACTGACTACATTCCGATCAGACCCTGAACTACTATCAGTCACAGTAAGTAGATGTCCCCTCAAGTAGGCTTTGTGCTTTGAGAGAATCAGTTAGTCAGTTAAGTGCCATAAGTGATACATACTTGGATGATCATGTCTTGAAAGAGACTTGACTGACTGAGGAGAAGATTATCCTGCAGTAGGTTGCCATTACTTTCTGCAATAGATTAGTTGCCAGCCAATGCTATAGAACCTAATCTGTCCTGTTATTTAACCCTTAACTGGAGGAAACAGATGGATTAATACCTTTCCCAAGGGTATTTGTGCATAAGTGAATGCAAGGAATTCAACTGGAATTTGAACTCAGCTCCCAGATTTCTCATTCTGGGCCGATATCCACTGTACCACAACGCATATCATTTGAGAGAATACTGGGCCTTAAACTCACACTCATCTTCAAATGGAACTTTTATATACAATCTATTGCTAAAGATGAGGTAAGATGATCAGCTTCCTGTTGTACTTTACTATTTTACTTCCTGTTGTACTTTACTATTTTACTTCCTGTTGTACTTTACTATTTTACTTCCTGTTGTACTTTACTATTTTACTTCCTGTTGTACTTTACTATTTTACTTCCTGTTGTACTTTACTATTTTACTTCCTGTTGTACTTTACTATTTTACTTCCTGTTGTACTTTACTATTTTACTTCCTGTTGTACTTTACTATTTTACTTTCTGTTGTACTTTACTATTTTACTTCCTGTTGTACTTTACTATTTTACTTTAGTAAAATACCTGACTTCTCATACTATCCTCTACTTCTGGGGTTGGCAACCTTTTGCAGAGTGAGGGCCAAAAAGCTATGTAGAATCATGGAGGAGGGCCAAACAGCTATGGCTCCAGTGTCATGGAGGAGAACCATGTTATTAAATATGTGTATAAATTTTCTATGTGCTTGAAGAAAGCAAGGATTCAATATAATTTAATATCTGATGAGAATTTTGTTAAAAAAAATATTACATTTTAAAAATAAATGTTTCATAAATCAGTACTGAAAAAAAATTCCATTGAAATCGGTTGAAAACCCTATTTTATATTCATTTAAAAGTGCCCGTGAAAAAGTGAAAGTGAGGCCGTACGCTAATTTTGGAGATTTCTACAAATAAAAAATAAAAGTAAAACACATTCTCCAAGTAAATAGAAACAAGTTTTTAAATTTTGACATTGTGGTGCAGTGGATATCTGCTCGGAACGAGAAATCGGGGAGCTGAGTTCGAATTCCAGTTGAATTCATTGCATTCACTTACACGCAAATACCCTTGGGAAAGGTATTAATCCGTCTCTTCCTTCCAGTTATGGGTTAAATAACAGGACAGATTGGGTTCTATAGCCTTGGCTGGTAACCAGTCTACCGCAGAAAGCAATGGCAACCTACCGCGGGATAATCTTCTGCCCAGTCAGTCATGTCTCTTTTGAGACATGATCGCCCAAGTGTGTTTCACGTATGGCACTTAACTGACTGATATATTCAGAAATCAACTGTCACTTTGGTTTGGTTTACCTGTATTAATATCGTGTCCTGAGTAAGGTAGCAGCCAGACAAGATTCACTCGAGGGCTGGATGAGGCCCCCAGGCCAGGGGTTGCCAACCTCTGCTCTACTTGTTTAAGAGAGAGATCAGGGTGAAAATAGCGTACTGTTGCCATATTTGGTTAGGAGCTTCCTAATTCTCATTCTTCAGTCTTGATAGACTTCAAAAATGTCTCCAAATCTCCAAACCATCATCAGAAAAAAATATCTTCTGTCCTTCAACCTCCCTCAAACAGACGGGTGTGGCAAGTCTCTCACTGCTTTGTCACTGTTATCATGGAAAGTGCTCAGACAAACTACATTCCTTGGTTCTGCCAAGTGTAGCCTTTATGG
Organism: Ascarosepion bandense; assembly: GCA_037127315.1. Lineage (NCBI taxonomy): Eukaryota > Metazoa > Mollusca > Cephalopoda > Sepiida > Sepiidae > Ascarosepion > Ascarosepion bandense. The sequence goes on from JBBBDQ010000496.1 coordinate 2,799,564, forward strand.
CTAGGACCCACCATGCCACTTACAAAGTATCAAACCACCCACATTCCCTCCATATTCTATAGGACATAGGAATTCTTATACAATATTGCTTGAACCAAGATAGGTTTTAAGACCCTGAATTATTGGTAAAAATTAGAAAATAATAAATCTAAGGTGTCTATTGCAATAATTAAGTCACATGCACCAGTGAATTATACTTTTAATGGCTTCTTTATCTTTCTTATGATTAGGGTGTGTCTGTTTATGGGTTAATGGTATTTTTGTTTTTTTATCAGAATGGCTGTTTGAGTTATTTTTTTCTAAAATTCTTTCAGGCTAATTTTATTTTATTTGCTTTTTAAAGATATTGTTCTGGAAATTAATGTTGATAAGTGTTTGTTTTGTTTTTATTCTGCTCATTTCCTTCTAAAATAATGTGTCTGGGGAGAAACTGTTTTTGCTTGGTTAATCAGAATTTTTGTAACAGCCATTTTATAGCTGTGAGGGCATTTATTTTGTAATTAAGAAGATGAGTTTTTATATAGTTTTTTTCATAGAAAGAATAAGAGTGTGTGTGCATCTCACAAGGTCTCAATTGGCAAAAGTACACATGATAGATGAGAAAGAGAAGATTTGTTTAAAGCTCCTGAAGGGTTTAAAAATAGTGTATATAAATTTTTAGGCAACAAGAGTTCTTCTTATTCATCTTCTATGTGCCCTATTCTTTCAGGATGTAGGCGATCATGGCTTTCCACATCTCCCTATCCCTGGTGGCTCTTAGCACGCTTTCTCCTGTTACACCACCCAAACCCCACTCTGCCATTCACTAGCTCAAGTCCATAAATCTAGAATATAAATGTATAGAAACTAGCATGGCCAAAAAATGAGGGAACAGTTTATATATTGATTATAATATAGAATTGATCCCCCATTTTATATCCACATTATAATTTCTGCTAAACAGTTTGCATATATATTCTTCTATGTGCTGAGTTCTTTCAGGATGTAGCCGATCATGGCTTTCCACATCTTCCTATCCTTGGTGGCTCTTAGTATGCCTTCTCCTGTTAAACCATAAAACCCTCGTTCCATCATCGATCTGATTAGGTCCTTCAAATATGTTATCCACTGCTTTCCTCTGTCTCTTTTTCCCTCTATCTGGCCTGTTAGTATCAGATTTTCCAAGCCCTCCTTCCTCATTGCATGTCCCAGGAACTTCAGCTGTCTCTTTCTGATGCTCAGTATTAATTTCCTTTTCATTTCCATCATTTTCAAAACCCCATCATTGCTCACATGCTTGATCCATGATATTCACAGCATCCTTTTATAGAACCATATTTCAATTGCTTCAATTTTTTTTTCATCTGCGATGATATTGTCCAGCATTCACTGCCATATTGAAGAACTGACATCACATAACAATCCAGTACTCTCTTCTTTGTTTCTAGCAAAATTGTCCTGTTTCTTAATACTCTACTTAGCTTCTGGAATATGTCCTTTGCTATGCCAATTTGCATTTGGATCTCGGTGTAGCAATTTTTGTCTTCTGTTAGAACACTTCCTATGTATTTAAAATTTTTGTACCTGCTTGATTTTAGTATCCCCCACCTAATAATTGACATTTTGGGCTCCTCTGTTTGCTGATAACCATGTATTTAGTTTTCTTGTACTTTATTTCTAGTCCTTTCTTCCGACTTTCTTTAGCTACCTTCTTTAGAAAGTTTTGTAGTTTCCTGTCTGCTATCATCACTGTATCATCTGCGTATCTTATGTTGTTCAGATTGTGGCTGCCGATGATGAATCTTGGCATAACTTGTAGGGTTCTCAGAATAATCTCGCTGTACAAGTTGAATAGATCTGGTGAAAAGACACATCCTTGTCTTACACCCCTTTCTATCTTTGTATATCTGCTGAATTCATTTCCTGTTTGTTAAATTCCAATGACTTGGTCTGTCCATTTAACATTTTGTTTTATATTTTCCCAGAAATAATAGAAACCTCATGTTAACTGAGAATCAAGATAAAATATGGAAGATGTTGATATATAATAAACTAAAGTAAATGTGATTGAATTTTTTTGATTTTGTATAATTTATATTATTTTAATATGAGAAATTAATTTATGTCTTATATATTTTAAATATTATGTTTAGTGGATACTCGTATTTGAATAGGTGCTTTATTTATTCATTAAACAGTATATTTATTTATTTTAATAAATAGAGTGACTATTCTAATACAATATCCATTAAAATTAACATTTTTTTTTTTAATCATCTCACCCCAAGCAAGGCATTCCACTGCCACTATTGCGCATGGGGCTACATAGGGGAAGGTAAAGAGATGGAGTGGTTAGACATAGGGAATGTCAGGAGGAAGGTGACAGATGAGTAAGGATAGCGAGGATGAGGGTTGGGCAGATGGGAAGAGTGTTTGATAGAATGGGAGCAGGTTAGTGTGTTAGGAGGTGTCTATTGACCTTACATTTAAACTCCTGGAGATTGTAGCTGTCGGGGAAGCAATCATGTGGAAGAGAATTCCACAGTCGGAAAGTGCGAGGAAAGAAACTGTTGGAGTAGAAGTTACGGCTGCATTTTATCGGTTTCACTGTAAAAGGGTGGGATCTAGTTGCTAATCTAGTATCTTGTTCAAATTCGTATTTAGGGGGCACCAGTGATCTAAGTTCATAGGAGCAGAAGCCGTGAAAATATTTATAGAAGAGACACAGGGAAGCCACGTCGCGCCGGTGGGAGAGAGACTGCAGGCGGTCTGCCAAGTCGGTATCTATCACATTACAGACCCTCCTCTGAACCTTATCGAGAAGCCCGAGGAGAATAGCAGTGGCACCCGACCAGATATGGCAGCAGTATTCAACGCACGGGCGGATGGTAGATTTATAAATGTGCAGGATAGATTTAGACGGAAAAAACTTCCGGGCCCTACACAGAGAACCGACTTTCATAGCAGTGGATTTAGCAATGGATTCGATATAGTCATTCCATTTGAGGTCCGCTGAAAGTGTGAGACCAAGGAGGCGTAGTGTTTTACTCTCTGGGAGGCAAGCCTGGTCCATGCTAATGGGAGGTAGGTGAGATTGTCGATGATGGTTAATTGAGAGTAGCTTCGTTTTAGAAGCATTAAAATTTACTAGCCATTTCTTACCCCAGTCCAATATGGATTGGAGGTCTTTTTCAATCTTGGCTGCGAGGTTAGCTTTGACGCCTACACCAGATTTTTGTAGGAGGCGAGAGTAAACTGTGGTGTCATCGGCGTACAAACCTATTTGGGCTCTTATGGAATCAGGGAGATCATTAATGTATATCAGGAAGAGTGTAGGACCTAAGATGGAGCCTTGGGGGACACCTGCGTTTGTATGGTAGTTCTGGGAGGCATGTCCGTTTAATACCACCTTCATTGTGCGGTTAGAGAGGAATGACTGGATTAGTTCAAACAAATGTCCAGTTATACCATAGCTCCGCAGTTTACATAGAAGGCCAGCATACCAAACTCTGTCGAACGCCTTAGATATATCCAATGCAACGGTTCGGGCTTCGCCATTCCTGTCGAGTGCCTGGTATATGTACTCGGTGATGGTCGTTAGCATATCAGCAGTAGACCTGGTGAAGCGGAAACCATATTGCTTGTCCGAGAGGAGCCTGTGTGCTGTGAGATGCTGAACCACCTTGGCGTTGATAATGGCTTCGAACACTTTGCCAAAGATCGGAAGAAGGCTGATAGGGCGGTAATTTGCAGGGTCAGAGGGTTCTCCAGTGTTTTTAAATATAGGAACTACAGAGGAAGATTTCCAACAGGCAGGAAAGCAGGAAGCAGATAGGCAGAGGTTGTAGAGCTTAGAAAGGACAGAGGAGAGTTCAGGGGCACATTTCTTTAAGACTATGGTTGGGATTCCGTCACCACCGCTCGCTTTGTGAGGGCCAAGTTTTAAGATTATCTTAGAGACAAGCGAAGGTGTAATGTGGACATCATTCAGTTGTGCCTCGGTTCTAGGTGAGAAGTCGGGTGTAAAAACTCCAGATGAGTTCAGACTTGAATTGTTCGAGAATCTGCGGGCAAAGCATTCAGCCTTATCTGCTGGGGAGGTGAGGACCTCAAATTTGTTGATTAGCGGGGGTATTGTGGACTTGCTCTTGTTAAGTACTCTTTTACAGAGTCGCCAGTAGTCTTTAGAGCCGAATTTAGAGCATGCTATGCATTGCTTCATTCTGGCAGCAAACAACATCTTAGCTTCGTTAAGTATCCTTTTACACTTATTACAAGCTGAAGTGAAAAGGCGCCTGTTTTGGTCCGACGCGTAGTTACGATAGAGTCGGAAGAAATGATTCTGGCGGGCAGTGGCAGCCAAGCAAGTGGGTGAGAACCATGGAGACGAATTTTTTTCCATAGTGATTCAGTTAAGGAGAGGTCTTAGAATAGAATCAGTCGGTCAATCATTTGCAACTTATGAAGGATGGAGACTGGCGCGGCCTACAACATAATGCCAACTGAACGTTCATGCAGGGACGCCCATCCATGCACGATATGGCACTACAAGAACCCCGGTATTATTCAACTGTTGATCAGAGCAGCCTCTCAAGATGCTACGCAAGAGTTCGGGCTCCTAACTACCAGTCGGAAGCAGCAACCAGGAAACTGCCAACCCGGTACCCTCAGAATGTAAAGAGGTTGCCACCGTACTCTGTAACTGCAAAGAGCTTCCAGCTGAACTAACACTAAGACCGGAGAAGGGGGATGAACCGGGAACCCCTTCCTAAACAAGAAAAAAGGAATGATTTAAATGATAAAAATCTCTTGGATTAATAAAAAAAATGTTTTGAAATATTTGAAATAATAGAATGTTTTGAATCTAAATAATCTTTTAATTTCTTAAATTTAAAAAAGAAAATTAGTCATTTATGTTGGTTTGGAAAATAAGTATATCTTTCAGGAAAGGAGTATATCTTTTAGGAAGGGAGTATATCTTTCAAGAAAGGAGTTATTTGGAAAATTCACCCTTTCTTTTTCTTTCTTTTATTTTTTCTTTTGTTCACTCTTTCTTCTTTTCAATCATTAGTTCTTTCCTTAGAATCAGATAGTGACAGTGGCAATTCTATGAGGGAGGGCAAAAGCAGATGTCACCCCACCCCAACAAATTTTGACTGGCCCCTTCAGTTGGCCCCACCACTTTTATAAGTTTCAAAATCTTACGAATCTGATCAGTCTATGGTTTTGATAAAATTTGATCTTTAGCACCTTTCCATCTGCGTTTGAAATAGGGACGGTCAGCCATGTCTAGTACAAGGCTAATTCACAAACAGAGCCGACACTCCCCGCAACTTATAGGTTTTCAAAATCATCATCAGAATTATCAGAAGGTTGAAATGTGGAAGAATAAAAGTATTTCATTTGTATGTTAAAGTAGAATTTTATTAACAGAACAGAATAACATCAATTGATAGAAGTCAATGTTCAAGGAGAAATAGTAGTAAGGAATCAAGTGAATCTAGAGTTCTAGTTGTAAGTAGCAGAAAGTGTTTATGCAGAAAAATTAACAGGTTACTAATAATGTCTGTGTTCCTTTCTTTTTTATGGCTGGTGAGAAAGTGAAAAGGAAGGTAAAGCAATAAGGGAACTTTTAATCATCATTTATCCATCACACCCAATGGTGCATAGAGCAGCAACTTTTTGTTGCTGTTTCTATAACACTGTTTTTACAAGGCAGGGTTGTTAGCCCTGCACCCAACCCCCAAACCTGGAGGACCGGTGGACCATTCTTGGTCCTTACATTTACAGCACCTGGTATTCCCAAATGGTCACCCATTTAAGTATTGACCAGGCTCGATGTTTTTTTCGGTGATCGGACAGGGGATGTGCGTTGTGGTACAGTGGATATCGGCTCGGAACGAGAAACCAGGGAGCCAAGTTCGAATTCCAGATGAATCCATTGTATTCACTTACGCACAAATACCCTTGGGAAAGGTATTAATCTGTCTCTTCCTTCCAGTTATGGGTTAAATAGCAGGACAGATTGGGTTCTATAGCCTTGGTCGGCAACCAGTCTACCAGAGAAAGCAATGGCAACCTACTGCGGGATAATCTCCTGCCCAGTCAGTCATATCTCTTTTGAGACATGATCGCCCAAGCGTGTATCACGTATGGCACTTTAACTGACTGACTGATCGGACGGGAACCAGTGCATTCAACATGATATAGTTGTAATTAAAGTAATAAGGGAACTTTTACTTAGTATTAATTTTTAGGAGTCAGTTGAAGTATCTTATTGTTGTTGCTTCTTTGTTAAAGGCGAGAATAGTGAAGATGAAGAAGAGGTAAAGGAAATTAGCATTTGAGAAGTAGAAGAAGAACGAATGTTGTGTCCCAGTCAGGCTTGAAGTTTCTTTTGTCACATCGTAGTGTGTCGTCTCTAATTTCTGCTCCCATCTGACTGACTGATTTGACCTTTTCTTTCTTTGTTTTATAGCGATTTAATTTTTCACTCTGGATTGTTAACTTTTCCCTCAGTTTTGCAAATCACTTCATTTCGTTGGTTAGAAAATTAATTTAACATCTGATCGTGAAATTCAACTTGGTCTTTTTCTTTCAATACGGGGTCAATCCTTTTCCTATTTGTCAAAATTAGGATTGTGAATTTTTGTAAAAGTGAAGAAGAGAATAGCTTTTTTTTTTAAAATCATGTCACCCCAAGCAAGGCATTCCACTGCCACTATAGCGCAGAGGGTTACACAGGGCAATAGACGAGTTAGGATATACATAGGGGGAGAGTTGGGGAGAATGGGAGGGTTAGTGTGTTAGGAGGTGTCTATTGACCTTACATTTTAAACTCCTTATAGCAAGCATGTGGAAGGGAATTCCACAGGTGGGAAGTGCGAGAAAAGAAGCTGTTGGAGTAGAAATTACGGTTACATTTCATCGGTTTCACTGTAAAAGGATGGGACCTAGTTGCCAATCTAGTATCTCGTGCAAACTCACACCTAGGGGGCACCAGTGATTTAAGTTCATCAGAGTAGAAGCCATGAAAGTATTTGTAGAAGAGGCAGAGGGAAGCCACGTCATGCCGGTGAGAGAGTGACTGCAGGCGGTCAGCTAAGTCGGTATCAATCACATTACAGATTCTTTGCTGTATTTCTACTTTTAATTCTGTATGCACCACATGTTTTCATTTTCATTTAGGTTTTTAAGGACACGTAGAGAGACCAGTTTGAAAGAAAAACAAACAAAATAAAGCAACCAGATTGATAGAAACAGACATGTTGTTAGAGAGGAAAAGAGACTTAGTAGTCATATTTTCATATGTGAAGGAAGACGTTAATTCGAAATAATGTCCCCAAATTGATATGTAGGCAGTCACTTAATTTAGTGAAATAACATACTAATACTCAAACTCATTCCTAAGTTGTGTATATGATAGTGGTGTAGTATAAAAATGAAGACACTGCTTCAGTTTGCCACCCGACTTCTCCTCAAAAAAATTTTGGCCCTTAAGTGCCCCTCCCCCACTTTCAGAGTTTCACAGCCACTACTGGCTAGTAACAGTCGAAATTCTTAGGACACATAATGAAAAAAAGGGTTTTGCAGAATTTGTCGAGCAGAGAATATGTTAAATGTATGAAGGACAGGAGAAATCAGAGAGTAATCCGCCGATCAAGATTGCATAAATGGATGGCAGAAGAGGGACTGGGAAGGTTGGTGAAAAGAAAAACCTTCCTAAGACTTACAGAATTTAGGAAATTGTGGAGAGACGTGATCAAAATTTGGTAGTAAACAAAAATAGGGATAAATGGTTTTAACTGTATGTTCGTATTCTCTGGAAAGTGTCTTGTCCAATGCAAGCACCATTTCATTGATTGATTTGCACCAAAGGTCTATGTAGAAAGTTATTTGATTTTGGTAACAAAAGTTGGTATAGGGGAGGAGAAAGGAATGATAATTTATTGATTAATTTATTGTGTTTTTTTTTAAGATGGCTGACCTTGATGTCAGAAGATTCCAACTTCTTGCATAGGAATGTAAAGTCTCTTTTTAACTAACATTTGTATGAAATAGAGGAGCCAATATTTCTATTATACATTTCATTTTACACAGATATCTATCTATCTATCTATCTATCTATCTATCTATCATTTTATATATCTCATTTTATTCATTATCTATCTATCTATCTATCTATCTTGCCCATTCTGTTCCCCTGTCTTAATCTCTCTTTCTATCTAAGTTTATTGATTATGCTCTCTTTATTAAAATTGTAATAATTTTGTCTATTAACCTGAATATTTGAGAAAATTGTGCATTCGTAAAAAAATGTGCTCTTGTTAAAGCCTCATGTATATGATCTCATAGATAAAATAAATACTGTTTAAAATTAATAAAGCATTTATTCAAACACAAATATCCACAAAAAATAATGCTTCAAGTTGTAAAAGTATTTCAGATTAAAAAATAAAATCCATTAAAAAAAAAAATTAATTAAAAAAAAAAAAATATATATATATATATATATATATATATATATATATAAGAATTCTTTGTATTTCGTAAGGTAAATTCCACAGGGGATTAAATTCAATGAGAACTCAATGTTTTAGTCGGATGTTTTTATAAATCCATTAGTAATATTATAGTTCACAGCTCTCTATGGACCGCTCCTCAGACCAAATTCATACAACAATGACTGGGTTAAAATTATCCATAAAAAAAGTCAAGTAAAAAAGTAAAAAAAAAAAAAAAAAAAAAGAAATTAAAAAAAAAGATATTAACCTGTTTTATTAATTCCTATAAGTTTTATGTAATAATATAATAATATTATTATTACAGTTAGAATTAATAAGAAAAACTAACTTCATTTTTTTCTAGCAAAAATTCAACCCCTAATTTTAATTTTTAATTTTTAATGTCATGCATCTTGAAATAGACAACAAAAATCCAACTCAAGATTTACTGATTCCCATAGATACTGTCTTTGTAAGTCTCAGACAAGGCCATCTCTTCATCTAGATATGATATAGACACTAATATCTAACACTGTTAAGGAGTGGTCCATAGAGAGCCACAAAATATAATATTACCAATGGATTTATAAAAACATCCTACTTATGTTCATTACATGTATGTATGTATGTATGTATGTATGTATGTATGTGTATATATATATATAGTTATACTCGTTGAAAACCTTCTTCGAAAACTTTCGAATGAAGGAAAAAATGGTTTTTAAAAAAGAAAGAGCTTAGGACATGAAAGTCTGTCAAAAGTGTTCAGACAGAAATCAGCATGAAGCCCAAAGAAAAAACCCAACATGAGTAACCATCTAACAGAAAGTGCTCAATACAAAGGTTGAGTGAACTTAATAGCACCTAATGAGCCAGACGAACCTACCTAGGTTTCTCCTAAATGGATCGTCAGGGAAAGCTGGCCAGCTTTCTCTGACGATCCATTTAGAGGAAACCTAGGTAGGTTCGTCTGGCTCATTAGGTGCTATTATATATATATATATATATATATATATATATATATATATATATGAATATTTTGAATATGTCCAGCGTCAGTAATATATAAAAGCGTCAGTAATATATAAAAATTTTTTTCTTTCTTTTCTTTTCTTTTTCCCTCCCTTCCTTCCTTCCTTTATCTTTCTTATCTCCCACCTTTTTTCCGTGTTGCTTAACCTTACATCAATTCAACACGGCCGTCTGTTAATTTTTAAGTTACAATTCTGTTTTCTTTTTTTGTGAACCCAGACGATGTCAATTTTTTCTTTTCTTGTTTATTTGTTTTTATTTTGTTTTATCTTTTTCTTTTTTATTTTCTTTTTTTAATTTCTTTGCAAATCTATTTAAAAAGGAAAATTAGACTGATTTTTCTCCAGTTTTCTGAAAGGATGTTTTGGTTGTTGAGGTGATGTGTTATCCCCCATGGGGATTTTCATATCGAAATGGTCATTCAACATCATTGAACTAATCCTTTTTTAATTTATATTTGCTCTGTAATATTTTATTACATGGAGCTCTCTTCCTGTATCATTTTTTAATATTAAAATAAAATTTTTAATATTAATTAGGATCGGGTTTTTTGGATTTACCTTCCTGCTTTTTTCACTTGGATTAAAGTATCTGAATTAATATATATATATATATAATTGATATAATAAAAGTTTGTCATTGGTGTTACCTTCAGCATTTTGTCTTCTGAGCTTTTTAGGTGGATTTATCAGCTTTTTCAGGTAACTGTTAATATGTTCTGTTTTTTATATTGTTGATGTATGTTGTTTATGTTTTTTTTTTTAATCATTTCACCCCAAGCAAGGCGGAAATGCCACTGATGTGCAGGGGGCTACATAAGTGTAAAAAGATTAATTAGAAGAGAGTGAAGAGGAAGACGAACCAGTTAGAAAGATGAGAATGCAGGTGTGATGACAGTTTCAGGGTGGAGAGGAAGGAAAGGATATATGGGGTGGGGAAAGAGCTAGAGTCAAGTGGTTAATAAATGAGTATTGGCATTGCATTTAAATTCCTGGAGGTTGTAGCCGTCAGGAAAGCAAGAATATGGGAGCGAGTTCCACAGGTGAGAAGTGTGAGAGAAGAAGCTGCAGGAGTAGAATTGTCGTCTGCATTTGGCTAACCTGACTGTGAATGAGTGGGAACCAGTTGCCAGTCTGGTTGCGCGAGTAAACACCTTAAGTTCGTCCGAGCAAAAGCCATGAAAATATTTATAGAACAGACAAAGGGAGGCTACATTCCGTCGGTGGGGAAGTGGCTGTGTGTATATACATTTGTGTGTGTATTTCTTGTTCTTGCAGGTTTACCCATGTGTGTATGATATCATTTTTTTCTTTTGGCCGTGTACTTACTTTTTAGCATTTTTGGCCTTTTTCCTCTTTTTTTTTTAGAATTTGACATGTGTTGAATTATTGTTATTGTTCCTAGATGTGCCACCTTTTTTTATTGTTTGAATGTTTATTTATATATGTACACTAGCAGTATAGCCCGGCGTTGCTCGGGTGTAATGAAAGCCTTAAAACTTATCCATGGTCCTGGAACTGAGACTCTTTGGACGTTGGTATGAAAGACTAAAAAGCAATAGTTGTTTCCAGTTAAAGTGAAACCGTACACTGAAAGAAAAATGAATGGATGCAAGACAAATTTTGATTTCCTGGTATCAATATCAAATAAATTCTTTTTGTCGTAAACTGAATTTTGAAGGCTAAAAAGTCCTCTGAGTAAATAGTATCATGGCTGAGACTAAGAACTACAATTTTCATACTTAGAACCAAACCCGAAGCAAAAACTAAAATAAAGGGGCTGAAAAAAATGCAGACATACAGGCAGATAAACAGACACACACACAAACATCTTGCCTTATATATATAAATATATATTATTGATTTTCTGCACTATTGTAAGAACTGCAACCTTGAAACTTCTGAATATCGTTTCTTATGTCTTTATCTATGAGTGTATAACATTTTATTAAAATTGGACCACTCCTTCTATAACCTGATTTTTTCAATTATCGATTTTCAATATTTATCGGGGGTACCTCGACACGAAACCTAGCTAAGAACACCCGCAGATGCTTATAGTACAACTGTGCAAATTTTCAAGAAAATCGGTTCAGCCGTTTTGGAGTCTATAGTTAACACACACACACACACACACACACACACACACACACACACACAGAGACAAAGTTTCATTTATAAATAAGTTTAGATTAGATTTAGATATATACATATAGTTAAAGTGCTAAGCTATCAACTATCAACACTCTGTCTCTACCCTAATATCAAGCACTTTATGATAAAAAAATCTGCCTGCCAAAATACCTTTTATCAGTAAAACTACTGAAAAAAACATTTTGGCACCAAAAACTATCACAACTCAACACTATATATATATATATATATATATATATGTGTGTGTGTATGTATATGTCTGTGTGTGTATGTGTATATGTTTGTGACAACACATGAATTTGAAGCTCTGAAATAGTGAGTCTAATCTCACAGATGCACAGCATGACTTTCTAAGGATGAAGACCTGTTTCAGGGTGGCTAAAGTTGGCTAATGTTGCTCACCCCAGAATTTTTTTTGCTAAACATTGTTGTACATGATCTATTTCTCATTAATCATCACAATTTGCTTCAAAAAGTGTGCATTGTGTTTAAACCGCAGATCCCAGACAGAAATGAAATTCAAAAGATTCCTTTCACTCAGATAACTTAGCTCACAGATTTAAGAAGCACACAAAGATGGCAGTCTACAATGTCTGTGTGTTGACGTGTTTACTTTACTCCTATGAGACATGGGTTGTGCACTGGAAATACTTCGATGCTCTGGAGAGAATCTATAAATATTGAGATCGATTCTTAGTATGAACTGTCAGATGATGTGGTCCTCAAAAAGACTAATGCAATCAGCATTGAAGCATGCATACATCACTACAGGGTTCATTGAGCAGGTCATTTGATTTGTCTTTAAGACAGGAGAATAGCCAACTAAATGCTCTATAGTAAGTTGCTTTTTGGCATTGACTTGGGGATAAACCAAGGAACTGCTTCAAGGACTATAGAAAATATTCCCTTGCAGCCCACCCTGAAGGAGATTCTGAGTGGGAAACTGCTGTTGGTGATTGAAATAATTGAAGGCAATTAATGAATTCACGACGATCTGAGAATATTCAGTGATTCGGACATATATCAAGTATCAACAGGAAATCGTTGACCCAGCAATTCTGCAGTTTTTATATAATGATTGTGGCAGAATATGCCTCTCCAATGCATATGGATTACTTTGAAGGAGAAACCATGGAGTTTGCTTGAAATAAATTTTATGACCCAGTCCCATTACTTTTCAGACAAACCCCACACACACACACATATATATATATATATATATATATATATATATACACGACTAGGCATAATTATTAGGCTACCCTAGTTTTTTCAAAGAAATGATGTATTTCATACTATTTTTAGTATTTATTGCCAAGTGGATAATTCTAAATGAAAATAGAATGGTTCTTTTGTTATTATTACTTTGCAAAATTTTACAAGACAAATAGCGACAATCTACCCATCGCACCCTGTAGATTTGCCATATATATATATATACTACCAGGCATGATTATAAGGCTAACCTAGTTTTTTCAAAGAAATGATGTATTTCATACTATTTTTAGTATCTATTGCCAAGTGGATAATTTTAAATGAAAATAGAATGGTTCTTTTGTTATTATTACTTTGCAAAATTTTACAAGGCAAGGAAGCAAAGATGAACTCGTCCTAATCACTCTAAATTTTCTTCATTCTTTCATTGATGAAACTGCAATATAGGTAATTATTAAATATTTATAAATCCATTTGATGCACATGTTATTGTGCAGTATTAACAAAAGAACCATTCTATTTTCATTTACAATTATCCACTTGGCAATACACTCCCGATCAAAATTTTAAGACCACTTAAAAATCTTTAAAAAGAAATATTTTTTTTACAGATAGATTTTAAATTCCTTCCACTTAAGGTAACCAATACTACAATCTAAAAGGTTATGGAAACAAAAAGCTATATTCCAAACATTTTATTTAGAAATTTACATTTTTATAAAATGAGGCGATTTACACATGATCAAAATTATAAGACCAGAGACAAAAATTCTACGAAATTGTACAAAAAGTGTATGAAAAGTGTATGAAAACATTCAACAACCAAATTTAATAATGAGTTCTACCTCCACTGCTTTTGATGACTTCAAAAATTCTGTCGGGCATGCTAGAAATAAGCGTTTCCGTTAAGGTGCGGGGGATGTTGCTCCAGCTTCTGAAGATGGCTTCACGAAGTTCATTTTTTGTTGAATATTGTTTACCATTTTGATAAACATCTCTTGTCATCCATCCTCAAACATGTTCAATTGGGATCAAGTCTGGTGAGCATGCAGGATATCCCAAGAGATGGATCCCATTTTCTTGTAGAAAGGTCAAGATCCGTCTTGCAGTGTGGATTGCAGCATTATTCTGTTGGAATAACCATCCTTCCACACTCAAACGATGGCCCTCTATCATCAATGATGTTTTTTGTAACATGCTAACATAACCAACCACTGTTTAACAACCCTGCACCACCTGGAGCTCCATCATCCCTCTGTAAGAAAAGGCACACCATACCATTAGGGACCCCACCACCACTATAATGTGTAGAGAAAATTTCAGGAGGCATGTTTTTGTTATACCAATATCATTGGAAGCCATCAGGACCATCTAGATTGAATTTTTTCTCATCAGAAAACAGGACTTTCTTCCACTTCTCAATGTCCCATGTTTGGTATTCACAACCAAACTTTAAGTGGTTAACCTTGTGACATGGAAACAGCTGAGGAATTTGTTTACGCTTTTTATTTACCATGCTTTTTTGTCGTAAGTGTTGTCTGATGGTCACAGGACTGCAATCAGCATCTGTGACTGCCTTAATTTGACTAGAAGAAAGTCCCCCCTCTTTCATAACAACCCGTCTTATTCTCTTACTCAATGCAGGAGAAATTTCTTGGGGCCTACCAGAGGATTTTGCTTTTCCATAATTCTCACTGTTCTTTAGAAAGTTGCAAATCATCAGTTTTACTGTGATTTACCTTAGCTGTGATTGCCCACTGTGACAAGCCTTGCTTATAGAATTCTAGAATTTCAAGAACGCTCAACTTTGGTAAGTTTGCTTGCTTTAGGCATGGTAACACCTTTACGCAGTGATTGCTAATCTCTAACTGAACTAAAAACATTGGAATTACCATAGATCTAACAATTTATACCCCTGGTCTTATAATTTTGATCATGCGTAAATCGCCTCATTTTATAAAAATGTAAATTTCTAAATAAAATGTTTGGAATGTAGTTTTTTGTTTCCATAACCTTTTAGATTGTAGCATTGGTAACCTTAAGTGGGAGGAGTTTAAAATCTATCTGTAAAAAAAAATTTCTTTTTAAAGATTTTTAAGTTGTCTTAAATTTTTGATCAGGAGTGTAAATACTAAAAAAATAGTATGAAATACATCATTTATTTAAAACCCTGGGGTAGCCTAATAATTATGGCTGGTAGTGTATATATATATATATAGTTATTATTATTCTTATAATAATAGCATACTGCAACTGAAAACTATAAAGTTTCAGTAGTCAATGCACCATCATCAGGAAATTCACTAAATGTTGAAACTTAATAGCTTTTGAATTGCAGTATGCTATTATTTATTAGAAAAATAACAATAACTATATATCTATAAATGCTCTACTTCTGTATTGAGCACTTTTATTAAAAGCAGATATTAAACTGTGAAATATATCCATTAGTTTGAACCACTTATATCTTTGTGCAAATTTATTGAAATAAAACAAATAATGTCTTCTTAGGGTCTTTCACACTTTCCCTGATTATGTATATATTGTCTCTGGTATTGTTTTTCTCTGACCAAATTTTTGTTTACGTTTCAAACTGATGGATCTTGTTTGTTTCTTCACCTTGATGACACGATTGACAGTTGGAAGGCTGACACCTACAATATCTGTGATCTCTTTGTAAAGCTGCTAGTGTGTTAGTACATCATTAAAATTTTTGTATACTTACCTGAAGTAACATCCATCACAGATAATTGCTGTAACAACTAATCAGCAGTCATGTCTGGGCATGATAAAAATCAGATGACGCATTATTTTTCAAGGTCAAACAAATACACCCCTAAATATATATTTACATTACTGCACTGCAAATAACCTAATGTTCACTTCAGTGGGTCTAAAACTGATCGTATGGTAAAAGAAAGAAGACTAAAGTAGTTGTTTCAATTAAGCTATTTACATTATTCAAACTATTGTCCCCATCTTGGTTGCCATTTGTACAACGTTTTGGCCATTGTATGTTCCAACATTCTTCAGGTGCTAAGAATTTTAAACTGAAACTTTTATTAACAATCACTGGGGTATATCAGTCTCATTCCTTGTGCAAATCCTCTTTTGGTAGTCATCTCCCTCTAACCCAACTCTAAGTTACTTGTTCACCACTGCTGTAGCCTGGTATTGAACTCACAACTCTTTGGGTCAAGTCACTTGAACTAACTAACATCTATATCCACAGAGCCATGTGTCCTTAAGAGCAACTGAATTTCTGGGACTTATAAACCTAATATTCAGTAACCGTTTTTTACTAGATTTCATATTGCAATTTTTGATATTAATGATTTTCTCTACTATTTTTTGAGGTTAATAGTTTCCTCTAGTATTTTTTTTACCAGAGTTCATATTGAAGGAGGCTTGAGTGAGCAATGGTCGAAACATCGTACAAATGGCATATAAGATGAGGACAAAAGTTTGAATAATGTAAATAGTGTAAATTCCATCCATCTCATCCCAGAAATATAGACAAATATTGTTTCAAATAATTTGTGCAAGGGCGTCTTTTACTGACAAGTTACCCTCTTGCATTATCTCAGGTTTCAGGTAACTGTCATTATAATAGCAAGCAACCTGAGTTTTCATTTGAGAACAATTCTTCCTGTGCATGACTCAGCAAAAGGCTAGCATCTCCTTCATAGTCTGGACTGTGACAGAACATATGTAGATAGCTGCTTCATTGTTCTCCACAGAGACTACCACTCTGTTAACCATTTACGTGTGTTTGAAGCTATAACAATTTACTCAATACATCTCAGGCCAAACAACTTTTAAGCAAAATTTAACTTTATTCATCAACATTGTTTCCTTCTAGGGTGTTACATTGATGTCAATGCTTCTCTGACATTTCAGTGCCTTTTTTTGGAGAAGATTTGTCTTTGGTCTTAAAATACGCCTCAGTTTCTGATACCACTTCTTCACTGGAGCCACATCTCTTTCTCAGGAGCAATTTTTGAGGTTTACAAACAGCCACTAGTCACTGGGGTTTAAATCCGAAGAATAGGATGGATGTAGAAGTAATTTGAAGTGAAATTTCATGTAGTTTTGCCATTGTTGCGTCCGTCTTGTGACATGGTGCATTGTCTTGTTGAAAGATTACATTTTCTTCTTCATTTGTGGCTATTTTCTGTCAATTTCTTCCTTCAAATGCACTAATAATGCTATAAAATATTCGCTATTGTTGGCTTTTCTTTTCTCAAGGTAATGGATGAACAAAATACCTTGTGCATCTCAAAAAACAGGCTAAAACCTTGCCTGCTAATGTTTTCATCTTTGGTCGCTTTTGATAGATTTCACTTTCTGCTATCCCCTCAGCTGACTGTCGATTTGACTCTGGAGTAGAGTGGTGGATCCATACTTTATCTATTGTTACATATTTATGCAATAACTTCTTGTTGCATTGAAACAGTTTCAAACAATGCCCTGAATCATCAAAGCGTTCTTATTGTTTTTTATCGACTGGGAGCAAACACAGCACCCACTCTGAACATTGACAAATTTTCATGCAAAATGGTGAATACACTGCTTTCTGATATGTTCAGCTCCTCTGTTATCACATGCAACTTCAATTTATGATTGGCCAAAATGAGTTTGTGGATTATTTGGGTGTTTTCTGGGACAACTGCCGATTTTGGGCGACTTGAGTGTTGAGCATCATTTGTGTCTGTACTACCGTGTTTAAAGTTAGTATGCCACTTCTTAATCATTGTTTCTGATAGAGCAGAGTTTGAATAACACTTATCAAGCAATTGCTTTACTTGAACAGTATTTTTTTCCATCAGAAAGCAATGCTTTATCAACACACAAAATTCAGATTTTTTCATTGTTTTGAAAATTTGTAACAGTAGCTTCATTTAACTGTAATTTGTAAACTAATAAACTGATTGGGCCCAAATTTTGTCAAGGTTAGTACTCCATAAAATCATATAGATTTTTAATTCATGGTGCCAGTTATATGTCAGGCCAAGGACTTTTTGAGTGATGTGTTAGATATCAAGTTACACAGACTGGGTCTATTTAAAAAGTTTCATTTATGCTTTTTTGTCTATTCATGAGTAGTAATTTTTCTTTTTTACACTGTTAGAGCCTTTAGTATTTTCTTATTCATAAATTCTTTTAAAAGTAAAAAGTAGTATGACATTTTAGTAACAGATAAGTTGAAAAAATAGTATAATCTTCTAAGAATAATGGTTAAAAATGGATTTGAAAGGGTGAAGGAATTAAATCTTATATATATTTTCAACCAATAAAATCCCATCAGAAGGTTTGTTTGATAAACAACAAAATATTTGTGAATGTAGTTGTAGGCCTACCATATGTTATTTTTAGACCATTTATAAAATAATAACTCTTTTCACCACTCCTGCAAATTCCGAGAAAAAGATTTTGTAAAGTGGTGTGAAATTATTTCTGAATTAATGAAAACCTTGTATTCGGGTCTATTTAGACAGAAATAAAGTTTTATTTATGTTCTTTGTCTATTCACGAGTAGCAATTTTTCCTTTTTATAATGTTAGGGCCTTTAGTATTTTCTTATTCATAAATTCTTTTACTAATAAATTATTTTAATCATAATCCAACCTTCACTCTCATTATTTATTATTTCCTTTGATCAGTTATTTTTTTGCTTTCATCAAAAGTATGCCAATGATTCCTTCTGAAGAAGTGTTGGCCTGAAAGGATGACTAATCGTTAAATAAAAAAAATTTAAAAACTACTTTGTACCTATCTAAGTTTGTATTTTTATGTTCCAAGGCATCAAATTCTTATTCAAATCTATCTATCTATCTATCTATCTATCTATCTATCTAGTCATCCACAGACAGATATGTTTTACTGTATCACAGCTGATCAGTACGGTTAGACTCTGATTGCTTCTAACCCAGGATTGAAACCCGACCGAATTGGCATCAGTCGGCGATTCTACCTCTGGGCTTTGGGCGTTTGGTAGAAAAATCCGGCCTTTTTAGCATGTATATTGTTATTATACATGCCCATATATATATATATATATATATATATATATATAGACACAGGATTCAGTTCATATGTTTTGTAAGGTTTTTAATCACTGGTGATTTATATAAGTTCACACAAACAAAATATATCTATTTAATTTTCCTATGATGCTCAGAATTTACATTGGATAATAATATTATTATCCAATGTAAATTCAGAGCCTCACAGGAAAATTAAATCAAGTGTAAAAATATAACTGAGCCCTCATGTGAACTTTAAAATGTTTGTTCAAATAAATCAATTATTGTTTGATCTGTGGCAGAGAGAGAAAGCATGCTTATTCTGCAATATTTAACTTTTGTTTCCAAGTAATTCTATTGACTTTGTGTCTGGTTTGCCCTAGATAATGAATACAAAAAGCATGTATTACGCAAATGATATAAATACCTACAAAATGACTTTCATAGACAGGGATTCTAGCTTTGAGTATGTGGTTAGGCTTATTTGATACAGTTCTTTATTTTGATTATATAGAACCAGTCAACAAGGCAAGAAGAAATGTGGCCTTTGCTCAGATCCATAGTGTTATGGCGTTCTCCACTCTTTTAATGATAAATGAACTATTCCATGCACTACAAATAGTGGTAGTGTCAAGACCTCGGTATTGTTGGCAGTAATGTCACAGTAGTGATATACCAGTGCTAGAGTGATTGGAACTGTGCTAACAAGTCAGTTGGATACTTCCGGTATTCAACCGAAAGTGATTATAATCAGACTCTACATCGTACGAAGAGACGTACAATTAATATCTTGTATGATTACTAACCCCTCTTTGTAAATACTATTTTCTTCCGTAATACATTTATTTAATATAATTTTCTGTTGTTCATATTTATTACCGCACAACTCAACACATAGGTATGTCGAGATCTGTCTAACCAGGTTTTAGTGAACATCAGGATTTCAAACATTTAATAACAACAACACATTTTATAAATTTTTTTTTTTAAAAATAATATCACTCCGAGCAAGGCAGTAACACCACTGATGTGCAGGGGGCTACATAAGAGTAAAAAGATTAGATAGGAGGAGAGTAAAGAGAAAGACAAACCGGTTAGAAAGGACCAAGATAAGGATGGGAATACAGGTGTGATGACAGTTGCAAAGGTAGAGAGAAAGGAAAAAATATACAGGGTGGTGTAGAATGAACTAGAGTCAAACGGTTAAGAGATGAGTATTGACATTGCATTTAAATTCCTGGAGGTTGTAGCAGTCAGGAAAGCAAGAATATAGAAGGGAGTTCCACAGGCAGGAAGTGTGGGAAAAGAAGCTGCAGGAATAGAATTGTCGTCTGCATTTGGTTGATCTAACTTCGAATGAAACATAAAAAAAGTTATTCTATGAAGGAAAAGTATAAACAGAACATCTGTTGAAATAACATTTATATATTCTTTTCAGAAATATACAATGACAATAAAATGCTTAATTTTACTTGCAGTGGAGTTTGTTTTATAAAATTACTAGAAGCATAGCCCGGCCTTGCTCAGGTGTAATGAAAGCTTTAAAGCTAATCCATGGTCCTGGAGCTCAGACTCTTTGGACATTGCCACGAAAGACTAAAAAGCAATAGTTGTTTCCAGTTAAAGCAAAAACTGTAGACTGAAAGAAAAATGAGTGGATGTACGTCAAATTTTGATTTCCTGGTATCAATATCAAAAAAGTTTTTTTCATCGTAAACTGAATTGTGAAGGCTAAATAAGTTCTCTGAGTAAATGGTATCATGGCTGAGACTAAGAACTACGATTATGCCTACTTAGAGCCAAACCCGAAGCAAAAACTAAAATAAAAGGGCTGAAAAAATACAGGCATACAAGCAGATAAACAGACACACACACAAACAACTTGTCTTTTATATATATATATTATCGATTTTCTGCACTATTGTAAGAACTGCAACCTTGAAACTTCCAAATATCATTTCTTATGTCTTTGTCTATGAGTGTATGAAATTTGATTAAAATTGGACCACTCCTTCTATAACCCGATTTTTGAGATTATCGATTTTCGATACTTATTGGGGGTACCTCGACACAAAACCTAGCTAAGAACACTCGCAGACGCTTATTGTATAACTGTGTACATTTTCAAGAAAATTGGTTAAGCCATTTTGGAGTCTATAGGTAATGGACACACACACACACACACAAAATTCCATTTATAAATAAGTTTAGATCCATAAGGAGATTCAAAATTTAATTTCACGTATAGATGCAAACTTTTTGAATACAAGTTTTTCATTAGTTTGAAAATAATTTCACACCACTTAACAAAAATCTTTTTCTCGGAATTTGCAGGAGTGGTGAAAAGAGTTATTATTTTATAAATGGTCTAAAAATAACACATGGTAGGCCTACAACTACATCCACAAGTATTTATCAAACAAACCTTCTGATGGGATTTTTTTGAAAATATCTATAGGATTTAATTCCTTCACCCTTTCAAATCCATTTTTAACCATTATTAAAAATTACAATGTTTTTTCAACTTGTCTGTTACTAAAATGTCATACTACTTTTCTACTTTTAACAGTTTGTAGTGCAAATTTTATTTCATCTGCTATTTCCACAGGATCTGCTAGGATGACTGTTGGTGGTATTTTTACTTTTGAACAATATATTTACATGGTATTCCTTGATTATTCTTAAAATCATTTGTATTTCAGTTTAATGTTCCATCGTTTAAAGCTGCATTTTCTATTTTATCTCTCTTATTACCATATTTCCTCTTTTCTTTAATAGTTCTAGTTCTGACTTATAGTTATCTCCCTTTGTTATCATTATTTTTCTTTCAGTTTTCCCTGTTGTCTCTGTGACTTCTTTAATTATCTTTGCTAATTTGCTATTTTCAAATTAGCGATTCATATTTTCTGGGTTATTTTCTTAATTCCACCAGGCCTGAAATTGGTTTATGATTTCTCCTTGAAATTCAAACTGTTTTCTCTGACTGTATTAATGTGTTTTTGGTCTTCTTTCTCTTAATTATTAAGCTGAATTTGACTTTCTAGGCAGCCAATTTGTTATTGCATCCCTGCATTAACTTTGTTTATAATGATTGCATCATTAATCGTACTGGCTTTGTCAGTGATTATCAAGTCAATTTCTTTTTATTGTTTTTTCATTTAGACTTTTACAAGTAAGATAGGAGAGCATAGCCTGACCTGTTATTTAACCTACAGCTGGAGAGAGATGAGATGGATTTATGTCTATCTCAAAGGTATTTGTGTAAAAGTGAATGTAATGAACTCAACCTGAATTCAAACTCTGCTAACCAATTTCTCTTTCTGACTCACAAACTATTACACTATCAACATACCCAATATATATATATATATATATATATATATATATATATTTAGTGTATCGAGGCAGCAGATAACTTTCTAAATATATACTGTTAAATATAAGAGACAGTGAATGTCTATTATGTTTAATCATAAGCCATTCTAAACATTGTATTCTGGTTTTAATTTCAGGTGAAAATTAAGACAAAAAAATCTCTATTTGGATAATTTTTTGTTAAGTTGGTTTTAAGCTTTCGACTCACATGAGCCATCTTCAGAGAGGTTACAAGGAGGTTAACATAAAAACATCCACCATGAGCTACGATTTTATCTTGTGTTGACAGTTCATTAATTTGTAATGCGGTTCTATGACGTCACACTGAGTGAGAGCTGACAGTGGATGTTTTCATGTTAACATCCTTGTAATCTCTCTGAAGATGGCTCATATATATATAGTGTGTTGGGGTATGGGGTATATATATATATATATATATATATATATATATATATATATACACACACACACATACATATATATGTATATGTGTGTGTGTACATACACATATAAGTTTTTTTGTACATATGTGTGTGTGTACATACAGCAAATAAGTTTTTTCATCGTAAACTTAATTTTGAAGGCTAAATAAGTCATCTGAGTAAATGGTATCATGGCTGAGACTAAGAACTACAATTATACTTGCTTAGAGCCAAACTCAAAGCAAAATCTAAAATAAAAGGGCTGAAAAAAATACAGACATACAGGCAGATAAACAGACACACAGAAATAACTTGCCTTTTATATATATATATATATATATATATATATATATATTATCAATTTTCTGCACAATTGTAAGAACTGCAACCTTGAAACTTCTGAATATCATTTCTTATGTCTTTGTCTATGAGTGTATCAAATTTGATTAAAATTGGACCACTTCTTCTATAACCCAATTTTTTCGATTTTCGATATTTATTGGGGGTACCTCAATACAAAACCTAGCTAAGAACACTCACAGACACTTATAGTACAGCTGTGTAAATTTTCAAGAAAATCAGTTCAGCCATTTCAGAGTCTATAGGTAACAGACACACACACACGCACGGACAAAGTTCCATTTATAAATAAGTTTAGATAGATATATATAAGTGCCCTCTTCTTCTTATTATTCTGATATATATATTCTAAATATATACTGTTAAATATAAGAGACAATGAATATAACCTCTCTGAAGATGGCTCATATGAGCCGAAAACTTAAAATCAACCTAATAAAAAATTATCCAAATGTTGGAGAATTTTTGTCTTTATTTTCAACTGAAATTAAAGCCAAAATACGACGTTTAGAACGGCTCATGATTAAGCATAATAGACATTCATTGTCTCTTATATTTAACAGTATATGTTTGGAAAATTATTTGCTGCTTCGATACACTATATATATATATATATATATATATATATATATTGCCCTCTTCTTTGTAGATTTTCTGTTTTTATATCATTATTAAAATAAGAGTCTTATGTGAATCTGACTGGATAATCAAAAACAGGATATTTACATACATGACATTTTTTTAAAAGATTTTTTTTCTATTTGTCGTTTTTGTTATCTTGTCTATTTTGATATTTTTTTTTTTTTGCATTTCTCCTCTTTCATGGAAACATGACATGCTTGACTGCATCCTGATTGGCATTGACACTAAATAAAAGAAAATTGTCTATTCTGCACTGTTTTCAAAACTGGTTTCTTTTGGCAAAACACACACACACACACATTTATCATTCAATATATATGCAGGGTGTGATGGATGAATTGTTTCCTAAGTTATACAAAAAAATGCAAAAATGAAAATAACATTGACATATCATTTTAATAGATATATTTATCAAAAAATATATTGATATACTAAAAAGTAAATTATTCAATAGAATTACAATTAGCTTTAACCATTGCCATTTGCTCCAAACAACTTTGGAATCTCTTCTAGATTTTTCTCCATGTTTATGTTGATGAGTGCTGCCATAAATCCTTGCCTTCAGTTCCTCTTTGGTCTTACAAGAAGTTCTGTTGGTCTCTTGCCCAATGTGCCCCAAGGTAAAGTGAGAGATCAACAAAACTTCTTGTAACCCCAAACTGAAGGCAAGGATTATGTCAGCATTCACCAACTTAGACAAAGATAGTTTTATGAATTTTGGTAATTTTGGGTGTTGACCTGAGGACATTGTAGAGGAATCGGAAAGAGTTGGATGATATATACAGTCAACATCATAATGTTTGGAGTGATCACTTGTGATAGTGATGTTATGCCTCCATTTATTTTCCCACATGGCCTCAGATTCAACACAGTCCTACATCAAGTGACTTAAAGAGGTAGTGTTACCTTGGGTCAAGATGCTGGCTGCTGGAAGATCCTATGTCTAGCAAACAGGGCTCTGTACCATGCTACACAAGCAGGAGAACCCAGTCATGACTGTTAGACAATTTCTGCGACCACATCTCTCTTTACATCTGGTCTTTAACTCCCCAGACTGCAAACCCCTTTGATTATTCTGTGTAGGGTCAGCAATATTGAAGATTCTTCTTTGGATTTTGTTGTGATTCCTGATAAAAATAAAATAAATAAACAAAAATAAAAAGAATTCAAATTAAAATAAGGCATTTGTGCTTTCCCTTAAAACCCTTATCTTTCTCTCTCTCTCTTTTTCTCTCTCTCTCTTTCTCTCTATACTTCTCTTACTTAATGAGAAGGCAACCCTCAAATAAAAAGATGAGGAAGAAGAAAAGACAGAACCCAACCAAAAAACATTTGAAATTTGCAAGATCAGATCTTACTTATTTGTGACTGAAAAATACTAAAAATCTGGGAGGCTCCATGTAACGTTATAGAAATTAGATTTGAACCCTTTTCAACTGTACTGGTTATTACATGATGTTTCCAACTAGCGTCCAGTTGGCAGACAAAATAAACAGAGCTGTAACTGAATTCATGGACCACAATGGTGGATATTGTGCTGAATATTTATGGAGCTCAATGTACACACTGAAATTATCAGCCAATCACTGCTTACGGAATAGACTTGCCTGTAACAGAATGGAATCTCCCAGGTTATTATTTAAACGACCTACCAATTTGCCATGGGGTTTTTTGGTCAGTCAGACTCAACTTCTATTTTAGTTGATTACTGGCTGGTTGTTCCATAAGATCTTTGCAAGCATCATGAAAATTTATATAAATATAAATTTGATAAACAAATACATTCTAGTTTCTCAAATTATATAAGGCACATCATTAAAATATATTCTGTAAGTTGACCAATTGCAATAAAACTTATTTTTACTACTATTTATATTGTTCAGACTATTGTCCTCATCTTTATTACCATTATTATTATTATTATTTTGATTATTTCAGCCCAAGCAAGGCAGTACTGCCACTGGTGTGCAGGGGGCTACATAAGAGGAGAGTGAAGGGTTCTGTAGGAGGAGAGCAAAGAGAAAGAGGAACCAAAGAGGGACCGGTTACAGGGGGTGTCAGAGAATGGGCAAGCAGAAGATGAGAATACTGATGTGAAGTGAGTTGTCTCAGAGTAGAGTGAGAAGGATAGAAGAACAAGATTCAGGGGATGATGGAGAAAGAATAAGAGAAGTATGAGATTCAAAGGGATAAGAGATGGCAATTGATGTTGTATTTAAACTCTTGGAGATTGTAGCTATCAGGGAAGCAAGTATATAGAATGGAGTTCCACAGGTGGGAAATGCGAAAAAAGCAGCTGGTGTATAGAAGTGGCAGCTGCATTTGGTTGTTTTGACTGTAAAAAGGTGGGACCTTGTTGCCAGTCTGGTTGCTCAAGTAAATTCTTTTAGAGGGTGCACCAGGGAGCTAAGCTCTTCAGAGCAGAAGCCATGAAAATATTTTTAGAAGAAATAGAGGGAAGCCACATCCTGTTGGTGAAAAAGTGGCTGGAGTCGAGCTGCCATGTCAGGGTCGATTATATTGCAGATTCTCTTCTAGATCCTGTCAAGAATCCCAAGATGAATAACAGGGGCACCTGACCAGTTACGACAACAGTATTCAATGCATGGGCGGATAGTTGATTTGTATATGTGCAAGATCAACTCTAACAAAAAAAAAACTTCCCGGTCCGACACAGTGACCCAACCTTCCTAGCAGTAGATTTAGCTATTTATTCAATGTAATCATTTCACTTGAGGTCAGCTGAAAGAATGAGACCAAGGAGGCGCAGTGTATTGCTTTCGAGAGGACTAGCTAGATTCATGTTTAAATGGGGTAGAAGAGACTGTTTATGGTGGTTGATGGATAGCAGCTTTGTTTTGGAAGCCATTTCTTAACCCAGTCTACCACAGATTAGAGGTTCTTCTCAAGATCAGCAGCAAGGTTGTCTTTGTCCACCTTGGCAAATTTCTGATCGAAGCAGAAGTAAATGATGGTGTCATCATTATTACAATCTTTCAATTGTTGTACACTCCAAACTTCTTCAGGTGCTAGGAATTTTGAACCAAACTCTTTATTACAATCACTGGGGTATATCATTCTCATTCCATGCGCAATGCCACTTCTGGTAACCATGTATTTATCTTAGTAGTAATTAGGGTTTAGTTCAAAATTTCTTGCACCTGAAAAAGGCCGGAGTGTACAACATCCAAAACGTAATTATAGCAACCAAGATGAAAACAATAGTCTGAACGACATAAAAAGTATAAATACTACATCTCAGAAGTATAGACAAGCACCAAAACTTTTTTTTTCATTATCTTCAATGCAAACACAATGCTCAAATTTCAGAAGAAATCAAGTTAAAGTAAAATTTAATCAGATTATAACTTACAATCAAAAATAAAGTTTATACATAATTTCAAACATCAATCATATTATCATGCTGCAAAGTTTTAACTTTTTAAAATATATAATAATTATATTATTTAAATCTTAATACATTTCACCTAATGCAATTATTAAAATTATTTCACTCACCAATTCAGATGTTCAAAACTTTATCTTCACAAAAGACATAAAAGACGCATTGTAAAAGAACAAAAAAAAACGAGCGATTTATTACTTGTTTTTGCTGATTTTTATGCTGCATACTCATAAAAACAATATCAAATTGTTGGATTTTTTTTCTTCAACGAAACAACAACTAACTTTTAATTCCTGTCCAGTCATATTTTATCCTTTTCTGTTAAAAACTTTTTCTTTTTTGCAAAAAATATTGGTCAAGTTTGAATCCCACCTGGAAGTAAGTGGATGTCTAGCAACACTGATGAGCTGTGATACAGCAAAACAAGCTTGTATGTGGATGATTTATAAATTACGCTCTCATTACAATTGAACTCTCTAGAGAGGAAAATTTTAAAAAACAGTTACCACTTCTGCAATTTACACTTCTCTATTTATTAATAAATTGAGTTCTCTCAGTGGTTGGTGTGTACATACACTGTGTATATATAACACGCTAAAATTTCCTCATTTCTTGGCCAAGCACCGATAGCTTAGGGAGAAGGCACTCCAACTGACACCAAATCGGTCAAGTTCTGATCCTAGCTGGAAACAAGTGAATGTCTAACCACACTGATGAGCTATGATACAGCAAAACAGGATGACTAATAAATATATACACTACCAGCTATAATTATTAGGTCACTCCAGTTTTTTTAAAAGAAATGATGTATTTCATACTATTTTTAGTATTTATTGCCAAGTGAAAATAGAATGGCTTTTTGTTATTATTACTTTGCAAAGTTTTACAAGGCAAGGAAGCAAAGATGAAATTGTCCCCGAATCACTCTAAATTTTCTTCATTCTTTCATTGATGAAACTGCAATATAGGTAATTATTAAATATTTATAAATTCATTTGATGCACATGTTATTGTGCAATATTAACAAAAGAGCCATTCTATTTTCATTTACAATTATTGACTTGGCAATAAATACTAAAAAATAATATGAAATGCATCATTTTTTTAAAACACTGGGGTGGCCTAATAATCATGGCCGGTAGTATATATATATATATATATATATATATATATATATATATATATATATATATAATGATGCCAAATCCTTAAATGAAGAGAATAATCCAAATAGACCTAATTTAATACAAATTAAGAGATAGATCCATACAGAGAGCTTAATGGGTTTTATCCAGAGCAATATGATATGTATAAAGAAAAAAACAATGCATCATCTAAAGCAGTTATAAACTATAATTTATTTTGACAGGTAAGTTTTTAGTCACCCATCTCATCAGTCTGCAAATTACAAATGGATTAATTTTATCAAAACATTAAAAAGCAGTAAGTTAAGTGCAGGACCCAGAAAAACTTCTTTTTCTGGGTGTTATAAAGTTGCTGTCATAAAAAGTAGAGGGAGGAAAAATTAACATTTCATAAGTCAAGTGTAGCGATCAGGAGAATATAATATAGATTTATTTCTTATATATATATATATATATATATATATATATATATATATATATATAATATAGATTTATTTCTTATTGCTTGTTTGATATTTTATCTTGTTAAGGGTATTTAGGTCTTTTGGCAAGTTAACCATTGGTTCAACCAATGATTTTGTTTTTCCTTAATATATATATATATACATATATATATATGTATATCCAAATGAATGAGGAACGAAGAAAATATTTACAATGTTCAAGACATTAATTTAAAAGTGCTCAATAT
Source organism: Ascarosepion bandense (assembly GCA_037127315.1). Classification (NCBI taxonomy): domain Eukaryota; kingdom Metazoa; phylum Mollusca; class Cephalopoda; order Sepiida; family Sepiidae; genus Ascarosepion; species Ascarosepion bandense. The sequence goes on from JBBBDQ010000496.1 coordinate 2,828,514, forward strand.
AGAAATAGAGCAATGAATATTTATTATAAATTATACTTTAGAACATGTACAAACTACAATCCACGACAAAATTGTACATTTTGTTTCGGCATTGAAAGAACAATGATGATAATAATCATTATCTTTTAAAAGAAAATTAATGAAAATTCACTTCCTTTTGTTGGCAACATTTTTATATGAGGCAAAGAGGATAGGAAAGATGAGAAAACAAAAAAGAAACCAAAAAAAGGGGAAAGTAAAGGACACAGAGGAAATAAAAAAGAAAGAGTAAAACAAGAGAGAAAGAAATAAAGAAACAGAAGAAAAGAGCTTAATAAAGACAGCTCAAGGAGAAATAGACCCCAAATTTAGGTAGGAAGTAAAGTATAAGCATATAAAAACATCGGTCATCAGGCATCTGGGCTTAACAAAGAGGAAAAAGTAAAAAAAATGTATATATCTATATATATACTAATGAACGAAGAAAATATTTACAACATTGAAAATATTAATTTAAAACAATGCTCAATAGAGAAAAAGAGCAATGAATACTTATTATTATACTCTAGAATATGTACAAACTGGTAAGTAATGATTGTAATAAACGTTATTTTTTTTAATTGATGAAAATTCACTTCCTTTTATCTGCAGTTTTTTTTTTTTTCATATGAGGTAAAGAGGATAGGAAAGGTGAGGAAAGAAACAGAGAAATAAAAAAAAGGGGAAAGAGAAGGACACAGAGGAAATAAAAAACAAAGAGGAAAACAAGAGAGAAAGAAATAAAGAAAGAAACATGAGAAAAGACAGCTCAAGGAGAAATAGACCCCAAATTTAGGTAGGAAGTAAAGTATAAGCATATAAAAACATCGGTCATCAGGCATCTGGGCTTAACAAAGAGGAAAAAGTAAAAAAAATGTATATATCTATATATATACTAATGAACGAAGAAAATATTTACAACATTGAAAATATTAATTTAAAACAATGCTCAATAGAGAAAAAGAGCAATGAATACTTATTATTATACTCTAGAATATGTACAAACTGGTAAGTAATGATTGTAATAAACGTTATTTTTTTTAATTGATGAAAATTCACTTCCTTTTATCTGCAGTTTTTTTTTTTTCATATGAGGTAAAGAGGATAGGAAAGGTGAGGAAAGAAACAGAGAAATAAAAAAAAGGGGAAAGAGAAGGACACAGAGGAAATAAAAAACAAAGAGGAAAACAAGAGAGAAAGAAATAAAGAAAGAAACATGAGAAAAGACAGCTCAAGGAGAAATAGACCCCAAATTTAGGTAGGAAGTAAAGTATAAGCATATAAAAACATCGGTCATCAGGCATCTGGGCTTAACAAAGAGGAAAAAGTAAAAAAATGTATATATCTATATATATACTAATGAACGAAGAAAATATTTACAACATTGAAAATATTAATTTAAAACAATGCTCAATAGAGAAAAAGAGCAATGAATACTTATTATTATACTCTAGAATATGTACAAACTGGTAAGTAATGATTGTAATAAACGTTATTTTTTTTAATTGATGAAAATTCACTTCCTTTTATCTGCAGTTTTTTTTTTTTTCATATGAGGTAAAGAGGATAGGAAAGGTGAGGAAAGAAACAGAGAAATAAAAAAAAGGGGAAAGAGAAGGACACAGAGGAAATAAAAAACAAAGAGGAAAACAAGAGAGAAAGAAATAAAGAAAGAAACATGAGAAAAGACAGCTCAAGGAGAAATAGACCCCAAATTTAGGTAGGAAGTAAAGTATAAGCATATAAAAACATCGGTCATCAGGCATCTGGGCTTAACAAAGAGGAAAAAGTAAAAAAAATGTATATATCTATATATATACTAATGAACGAAGAAAATATTTACAACATTGAAAATATTAATTTAAAACAATGCTCAATAGAGAAAAAGAGCAATGAATACTTATTATTATACTCTAGAATATGTACAAACTGGTAAGTAATGATTGTAATAAACGTTATTTTTTTTAATTGATGAAAATTCACTTCCTTTTATCTGCAGTTTTTTTTTTTTTCATATGAGGTAAAGAGGATAGGAAAGGTGAGGAAAGAAACAGAGAAATAAAAAAAAGGGGAAAGAGAAGGACACAGAGGAAATAAAAAACAAAGAGGAAAACAAGAGAGAAAGAAATAAAGAAAGAAACATGAGAAAAGACAGCTCAAGGAGAAATAGACCCCAAATTTAGGTAGGGAGTAAAGTATAAGCATATACAAACATCGGTCATGCAATGTCTAGGCTTAACAAAGAGGAAAAGTGAGAAAATGTGTATATATATTTATATAGCAAAGAATATTAAAACGTTTTGAGTTTAAAAATGTGTTTTTTTGACAGTATTTGTTTATTTCTGCTATTATATTTTATATTTCAGACCACCCTTGGTCCTTCATCAGAAACAAATGATTTTAAAATTTGAATTAGTAACGTATTTTGCGAGATTTCACGAGAGCGTCAGTGAAGAGTTTGTTTACATGACATGACGCGTTTGTTTACATCACATGATGCGTTTGTGGAGAGAGTTTTTGTTTTTACATCAAGTGACGTTGAAAGCAACAGATTTTTTAAAAATTATGCTTGTAAATGTAAACCTATCTTTAATAATGCTTGTAAATTTGTTTTAGATAAAAAAATTTTTTAAATGTATCTAAAAAAGTTTAAAAAATATTTTTAAATGTATCTAAAAACGTTTAGTTATTGAAGTATTTGTAAAGATTCAAAGCACCTAAGTCCCTATTTAACCCTAGCTTGTGTGTATTTAATTTTAAAATCCAGTATTTTTCTTTCTTTCTGCGTGCGTATGTAGAACTAAAATTGGAGTCTATTAGTAAACATTTGCCATTTTCTAAGGTGTGACCCGGTTGATTGAAATGTGCTCCTACTGGGGAATATTGATTATTTTGGCGTATATTAAGTTTGTGATTATTGAAGCGAAATCTAAAGCTATTATTATTGGGACATATTGAACAGAAGAGGAAGTATATAATGTTTTTCGCTGTCACAAGTGAGGCGTGGTGGCTGCAATTTGATTTTGGTGTTGGGTACAGAGAATATTGTGTCGTTTACCAAATGTTTACAAATTAGGCACCTGGGTTTCTTTCCTATACATATTAAGACAATATACGTGGATCATCACTATGCTATTTGTATATATATATATATATATATATATATATATATATATCCTAATGAGTGAATAAAATATTTACAACATTCAAAATATTAATTTTAAACAATGCTCAATATAGAAATAGAGCAATGAATATTTATTATTATAACTTTAGAACATGTACAAACTACAATCTACTACAAAATTGTACATTTTGTTTCGACATTGAAAGAACAATGTATCATCAGGTAGTTAGTAATGATTGTAATAAACGTTTTTTTTTTTTTAATTGATAAAAATTCACTTCCTTTTATTTGCAGTTTTTTTTTTCGTACGAGGTAAAGAGGATAGGAAAGGTGAGGAAAGAAAAAGAGGAATAAAAAAGGGGAAAGAGAAGGACACAGAGGAAATAAAAAAGAAAGAGTAAAACAAGAGAGAAAGAAATAAAGAAACAGAAGAAAAGAGCTTAATAAAGACAGCTCAAGGAGAAATAGACCCCAAATTTAGGTAGGAAGTAAAGTATAATCATATACAAACCTAGTTATGTGATGTCTGGGTTTAACAAGGCGGAAGAAGTGAGAAAATGCACAGAGGGGGAAGAAAGCAAGAGAAAGTGAGAAAATACACAAAGGGGAAGAAAGTGGTGGGGGGAGACAACAAGAGCTGCAAAGAAATAGAAATTTCAAACTTTGGCTGGAAATGAATTGTAGATAGATACATTTGCTAACCTTACACCTTTCTCCACAACAGTTCCATCTGATCTCATTTAAACACACATCGAGATCTTCCAGGACCTATCCATGATACCCTCATTAATAATACATACATAATAGCATCATCCACATGCAAAATAAGATGACAAATAATGGAGGCAATACTAATAAACAAGAGAAATCCTACACTTAATAACATCAATTATGAATATGGTAACAGTGTACTTATTGTGTTCAGTACACAAGACTCTAGATGCATGAACTTTTCACATGTTTATTTATAAGTAAAATAAAATTAATTCTTGATAATGACCAAAAGTATAGCAGAAAGCACTCGAAAGTAAAAAATCTTTGGAAAATTTTTATACAATTTTAGTTCCGAAAAGAAAAGATTATGCGAACACATGAAAAATTATATAATAAACTTAATAATACCTTGTCTGTCATTTTTAATAAAACCTGTGTGTATGAATATGTATATTTCACTTTAAACATTATTTTAGTGGATACCCATATTTGAATAGACACCTCCATTTATTAAAGTAAAATGGTCCCTTCTGCACTTCTCTTTATTTAAGGTATGCAAAACCTATTTATTGACAATGCGTTTCACCTTTGCTAAGTAGGTGTCTTGAGGTCAGAATGAAAGAGAAATCTCTGTGTTATTTTTTGTATTAAAACCATTAATGTCTGTTTGCTAGGCCAGTGTCTTCTAGCAGCTCAAATATATATGCAATTGTATATATATATATATATATATATATATATATATATATATATATATAACAAACAAACAAACGTTTTTGGGATTCTTGCCATTGAATCTAATAAGGTAATTTAATTATTGGCTTAGCTTATCCTGAAAATCTCAACACATTTTCCTTACACACAATTTTGTCTTTTGTTCCAATCTGAACAAGCTGAGACCAGCATTGTTTATACCCTTTCCACTTTGTCTCATCATCTCACACACACACACACACACACACACACACACACACACACACACACACACACACACACGTGCACACACACACACACACACACACACACACACACACACACACACACACACATATATATCAAGTTTGGCTCCAAAGATTACTGGCATCTCTGCAAAAGCGTGCTCAGCAGGAACAAGACTTCAATACCCCCACTAATCAATGAATTTGAAGTTCTCACCTCCCCAGCCAACAAGGCTGAATGTTTTGCTCGTAGATTCTCAACCAATTCGACACTGGACTCGTTAGGAATACCACTTCCCACCCAGAACTAAGGCTCAACTAAATAACGTCCACATTACACCCTCGCTGGTCGCCAAGATAATTGTGAAACTTGACCCACACAAAGCAAGCGGCAGTGACGGAATCCCAGTCATAGTACTGAAGAAATGTGCCCCAGAACTCTCCTCTGTCCTCTCTAAACTCTATAACCTCTGCCTATCTGCTTCCTGCTTTCCTGCCTGTTGGAAGTCCTCCTGCGTAGTACCTATATTTAAGAATTCTGGCAAACCCTCAGACCCCGCCAATTACCGTCCTATTAGTCTCCTTCCAATCTTTGGCAAAGTTTTCGAAGCCATTATCAACGCCGAGGTGATTCAGCATCTTATGGCCAACGGGCTTCTCTCGGACAAACAGTATGGGTTTCGCTTCACCAGGTCTACTGCTGATATGCTAACGACCATTACCGAGTACATATACCAGGCACTCGACAAGAATGGTGAAGCCTGAACTGTTGCCTTGGATATCTCCAAAGCATTCAACAGGGTCTGGCATGCTGGCCTCTTGTGCAAACTGCGGAGCTATGGGATAACTGGACATCTGTTTGACCTCATCCAGTCTTTCCTCTCTAACCGCACATTGAAGGTGGTATTAAATGGGCATGCCTCCCAAAACTACCAGACGAACGCGGGCGTCCCTCAAGGTTCTATCCTAGGTTCCACGCTCTTTCTGATCTACATTAATGATCTCCCCAACACCATTAGATCCCAAGTTGGCATGTATACCGACGACACAACAATCTACTCCCGCATCGATCAGAAACCAAGTCTGGACGACAAAGTGAACCTCGCTGCCGTACTTGAAAGGGACCTCCAATCCGTAGTGACCTGGAGTAGGAAATGGTTGGTAAATTTCAATGCCTCTAAAACAAAGCTGTTATCAACTAATCACCATAGACAATCAAATCTACCTCCCATTAGCATGGGACAGGCTAGCCTCCCAGAGAGTAAAATACTACGCCTCCTTGGCCTTACACTCTCGGCGGACCTCAAATGGAATGACTATATTGAATCCATTGCCAAATCTGCTGCTATGAAAGTGGGCTCCCTGTGCAGGGCCCGGAAATTTTTCTCACCTGAATCTATTATGCACATATACAAATCTACCATCCGCCCGTGTATTGAATATTGCTGCCATATCTGGTCGGGTGCCCCTGCTGCTCTCCTTGGGCTTCTTGACAAAATACAAAGGAGGATCTGTAACGTGGTTGATACTAACTTGGCAGACCGGCTGCAGCCGCTCTCACACCGGCGTGATGTGGCTTCCCTGTGCCTCTTCTACAAGTACTTTCATGGCTTCTGCTCCAATGAGCTTAGATCACTGGTGCCGCCTAAGCACGAATTTACACGAGATACTAGATTAGCAACTAGGTCCCACCCTTTTACAGTTAAACAAATAAGATGTAACCGTAAATTCTACTCCAACAGCTTCTTTTCTCGCGCTTCCCGTCTGTGGAACTCCCTTCCACAAGTCTGCTTTCCTGACAGTTACAATCTCCAGGTGTTTAAATGTAGGGTCAATAGACACCTCCTATCACACTAACTCCCAACTATTCTCACAACACTCTCATCTACCCAACCCTCATTCTCGGTATCCTTACCCTCCTATCACCCACCCTCTGTCATTTCCTATATTTAATCAGCCTTTCTCCACTCTACGTAGCCCCCTGCACAGTAGTGGCAGTGACATGCCTTGCTCGGGGTGAAACGCTTATATATATATATATATATATATATATATATATATATATATATATAGTAATATTTTTATTATAAGTTTATAATAAAAGCAGTTTACTGTGACACAAGAGCAGTAAACTATGTTTTTATTATAAACTTATAATAAAAATATTTAATATATTATATATAATGCTCTAAGTATTGAGCTCTCTTAATAAAGTAAATCACTACAAACAGTGAACTGTCAGCCCATTGTACTTCTTTTATGATATATATATTTATATATATATATAGTATTACTTCTAAGATATCTTTCCTGATGGCTACAACCTCCAGAAATTCAAATGCAATGTCAATACTCATCTATTAACCACTGGACTCTAGCTCCCTCCCCACCCCCATATATCCTTCCCTTTCTCTCCGCCTATGTATCTGTCATCGCACCTGCATCCTCAGCTTTCTATTGCTCCTTTCTAACTAGTTTGTACTCCTCACTCTTTTCTAATTAATCTTTTCACAGTTATGTAGCCCCCAGCTCATCAGTGGCATTTCTGCCTTGCTCGGGGTGAAATGATTAAAAAAAAAAAAATATATATATATATATATATATATATATATATATGCCCAGCTGCATGCATCACGTGACAGCATTAAAGAACTCTTCTTTTTAAAAAAACATTAAAACACAAAAAATTACCGTCAAATGTGAGGACATAGCAACAATGACATGAAAAATGACATCCTTGAAAATAGCCTGTGAAGAGGCTGAAAGTGCTTGGAAAGTCAAAATGTTGGAATTTCTTTATATTTATTATGTTCAGCAAAAAAAAAAACAAAACATGAAAAACTCCTGGAAAAACTAAATAAAAAATTAATAAAATCTTCCTTGTTGGTAGTTTTTAATGAAATATATTTAAATGAAATATTGCTGCCCAAATATACATTAATATATATATATATATATATATATATATATATATATATATATATACACACACACACACAACTAGCAACTAGGTCCCACCCTTTTACAGTGAAGCCAATAAAATGTAATCGCAATTTCTACTCTAATAGTTTCTTTTTTTCACACTTCTCGCCTGTGGAATTCCCTTCCATATACTTGCTTCTTCAACAACTACAATCCCCAGGAATTTAAATGTAAGGTCAATAGATATCTCTTATCTTATTAACTCACATCCTTTCTCTCAAGCTCTTTTCTACATCCACTCCACCCCCATTACACTAGTATTCTCATCCGTCTAATATCCTCCCTCTGACATCCCCTATAACTCACCCTTCTTTCTCATCATTTTCTCCTGCTCAACAGTAGCAGTAAAACTGCCTTGCTTGGAGTGAAGTGGTTAAATATATATATATATATAGTCATCCACAGACAGATCTGTTTTGCTGTATCACAGCTCATCAGTACAGTTAGACTCCGATTGCTTTTAACCTCGGATTGAAACCCGACCGAATTGGCGTCAGTCGGCGATTCTACCTCTGGGCAATGGGCATTCGGTAGAAGAAGGTAGACATTTTAGCAGGTATATTGTCATTATACCCACCCAATAACCAGAGTGCTCTAATCCATTACTGAATGAGTGATGCGTATATATATATATATATATATATATATAGATATATACTCCTGATCAAAATTTTAAGACCACTTAAAAATCTTTAAAAAGAAATATTTTTTTTATGGATAGATTTTAAATTCCTCCCACTTAAGGTTACCAATACTACAATCTAAAAGGTTATGGAAACAAAAAGCTATATTCCAAACATTTTATTTAGAAATATACATTTTTATAAAATGATGCAATTTACACATGATCAAAATTATAAGACCAGAGACAAAAATTCTACGAAATTGTACAAAAAGTGTATGAAAACATTCAACAACCAAATTTAATAATGAGTTCTACCTCCACTGCTTTTGATGACTTCAAAAATTCTGTCGGGCATGCTAGAAATAAGCGTTTCCATTAAGGTGCGGGGGATGTTGCTCCAGCTTCTGAAGATGGCTTCACGAAGTTCATTTTTTGTTGAATATTGTTTGCCATTTTGATAAACATCTCTTGTCATCCATCCTCAAACATTTTCAATTGGGTTCAAGTCTGGTGAGCATGCAGGATGTCCCAAGAGATGGATCCCATTTTCTTGTAGAAAAGTCAAGGTCCGACTTGCAGTGTGGATTGCAGCATTATTCTGTTGGAATAACCATACATCCACATACAAACGATGGCCCTCTATCATCAATGATGTTTTTTGTAACATGCTAACATAACCAACCACTGTTTAACAACCCTGCACCACCTGGAGCTCCATCATCCCTCTGTAAGAAAAGGCACCCCATACCATTAGGGACCCCACCACCACTATAACGTGTAGAGAAAATTTCAGGAGGCATGTTTTTGTTATACCAATATCGTTGGAAGCCATCAGGACCATCTAGATTGAATTTTTTCTCATCAGAAAACAGGACTTTCTTCCACTTCTCAATGTCCCATGTTTGGTATTCACAACCAAACTTTAAGTGGTTAACCTTGTGACATGGAAACAGCTGAGGAATTTGTTTACGCTTTTTATTTACCATGCTTTTTTGTCGTAAGTGTCGTCTGATGGTCACAGGACTGCAATCAGCATCTGTGACTGCCTTAATTTGACTAGAAGGAAGTCCCCCCTCTTTCATAACAACCCGTCTTATTCTCTTACTCAATGCAGGAGAAATTTTTTGGGGCCTACCAGAGGATTTTGCTTTTCCATAATTCTCACTGTTCTTTAGAAAGTTGCAAATCACAGTTTTACTGTGATTTACCTTAGCTGTGATTGCCCACTGTGACAAGCCTTGCTTATAGAATTCTAGAATTTCAAGAACGCTCAACTTCGGTAAGTTTGCTTGCTTTAGGCATGGTAACACCTTTATGCAGTGATTGCTAATCTCTAACTGAACTAAAAACATTGGAATTACCATAGATCTAACAATTTATACCCCTGGTCTTATAATTTTGATCATGCGTAAATCGCCTCATTTTATAAAAATGTCAATTTCTAAATAAAATGTTTGGAATGTAGCTTTTTGTTTCCATAAACTTTTAGATTGTAGTATTGGTAACCTTAAGTGGTAAGAGTTTAAAATCTATCTGTAAAAAAATTATTTTGAAAGATTTTTAAGTTGTCTTAAATTTTTGATCAGGAGTGTATATATATATGGTGGGCCAAAAGTTGGCTTACAGTTGTTTGACACTTTAAATCACAGCTCAAAATCAAAGCTAACTTTGGTAAACTATTCTTTCAACAAGAGTGAGCATTATGCTTTGGCAGTAAGGGTCTATTTTAACCAAACCTTTCCATAGTGTTGGTTCAAAAGAAGGGGCAGTATCAAATAACCGCTACATTCACTTGATGTAAAACAAATGGATTTTTTTTATGGGGTATAGTAAAGAAAAATTTAAGAGGTAATGAGCCACAGTGAAGGAATTAAAAGAGTACATCCCAGAAGATTTTATTGAAATTGAGGCAAATCAAAGTTTGTGACATACTTTTGTATTCATCATGTTCTGGAGAAGTTCAAAGAATGTTGCAATGTTGAAGGAGAACATTTTGAACACTTACAAGATTAAACTGGGCTGAAGAAGTAAGTGAAGCGTTAGACAAATTGTTGAATGCATGATTGTAACAAATATAAATGTAATAAATTACTTTTAAAAATGTAAAAGGAATAACAACTATAAACCTAGTCTTCATTTGTTTACAAAATACCAACTTCAGTGCGTCATTTAATGTCAGCAAAACCTTTACAATAGATTTGTATGAATAGAATATATATTCTTTGTAAGAAATAAGGTTGTAGATCAGCTTTCTTTGAGATATTTTTGTAAACTGTTTTTTTGTTGAGAGTCAAATGTATTGCTGGTATGCAAGGTAATATTTATTTACCTTAAAAAATGTATTCCAGGGTTTTTACTAAAAAAAAGTTTATTTTTATACTTCACAGTGTTTTGATCCCAGTTTGGGGATTAAATATTTGCCCATAGCTAGGATCCTAATAGGTGCTACCACCATGGGTCAAAGTGGACATTGGAACAATAACAATTAAGAGGTGGCTTGATGCCCCTCACAACCTCCCAGTCAGAGGCCTTGCTGCCGGATGCAGTTTATTGTCATACCCAGGACCATATAAGCCTAGTTTTGGTGCATATATTTATATATATATATATATATATATATATATATATATATATTTTATTGTCATCCACAGAGATCTGTTTCACTGTATCACAACTCATCAGTATGGTTAGACACTGATTGCTTTTTAACCCAGTATTTAAACCCAACCGAATCGGCATCAGTTGGCAATTCCCCCTCTGGGCTACGAGCGCTTGGTGGAAGAAGGCAGACTTTTTGGCACATATATATTATATTTATACGCACCCAATCGCCATATATATATATATATATATATATATATATATATGCAACTAGGTCCCACCCTTTTACAGTTAAACAAATAAGATGTAACCGTAAATTCTACTCCAACAGCTTCTTTTCTCGCGCTTCTCGCCTGTGGAACTCCCTTCCACAAGTCTGCTTTACCGACAGTTACAATCTCCAGGTGTTTAAATGTAGGGTCAATAGACACCTCCTATCACACTAACTCCCAACTATTCTCACAACACTCTCATCTACCCAACCCTCATTCTCGGTATCCTCACCCGCCTATCACTCACCCTCTGTTATTTCCTATATTTAACCAGCATTTCTCCACTCTACGTAGCCCCCTGCACAGTAGTGGCAGTGACATGCCTTGCTCGGGGTGAAACGCTTATATAAAAAAAAAAAAATATATATATATATAAAGGAAAACTCAACACATGCTGAGTTTTCCTTTATAAATATCATATTACTCTGGATAACATCCATTGAGCTCTCTATAAAAATATAACACTTAATATTCTATATTAAGTAGATCTTGTTGGATTATTCTTGCCATTCACAGGCTTGACATCATTACCAATATATATATATATATATATATATATATATATATATGCAGGTTTTATTAAAAATGACAGACAAGGTATTATGTAATTTTTCATGTCGTCTTATGATATTTTTCTTTTGAGGATATAAATTATATAAAAATTGCTTGAATGTTTTGTTTATCAAAACGTTTTTGGCTGTACTTTGAGCCATTATTGAGGATGGATTTTATTTGTAACAGAATGTGTGTAGTGTTATGTATGTTTGTAGATTAGTGTGTATGTTTTATGTTCCGAACATGGTAAGTATGTTGTTAGCATGTTCATAGTTGATATTATTGAATGTTAGGTTTTTCTTTTTTATTAAGAATACTTATATTATTTTTAACCTTTTTTTGCATGTTGATGATGCTATGATATTTGTGTTGTCAACAATTATTTGTTATGGATAGTGTTTGGTAGGTTTCTATATGTGTTTAAATGAGATTGAATTGAGCTCTGTTCTGAGAGATGCAATGTGAGCCTTTGCATCAATTTCGTAGTTGTGTGGCTGATATAATTATTTATGAAATTGGATCGATCAAAAATGCAGTTCTTCAAAGGAAAAGTAAATTTCTAAATAATATTGGTTTGCTGTAGTTTAAATCTTGCAGATCAATTGTTATTTTTGATGATGAGGTTAGCAGTTTTCAATTTTGTATAATAGATAATTAATTTAGTTTAAGTCAACATTGGTATTGTATTAAGGAAAAATAATTTGTTGTGCAGTTGTTTTAATACATAAAGTTTATCTTGTACTTATATACTTAAATTTTTTTTTTTTTTTTTAATCATGTCACCCCAAGCAAGGCATTCCACTGCTACTATAGCGCAGGGGGTTACACAGGGTGATAGATGAGTTAGGATGTACATAGGGGGAGAGTTGGAGAGAATGGGAGGGTTAGTGTGTTAGGAGGTGTCTATTGACCTTACATTTAAACTCCTGGAGGTTATAGCCGTTGGGGAAGCAAGCATGCAGAAGGGAATTCCACAGGCGGGAAGTGCGAGAAAAGAAGCTGTTGGAGTAGAAATTGTGGTTACATTTCATCGGTTTCACTGTAAAAGGGTGGGACCTAGTTACCAATCTAGTATCTCGTGCGAACTCACACCTAGGGGGCACCAGTGATTTAAGTTCATCAGAGCAGAAGCCATGAAAGTATTTGTAGAAGAGGCACAGGGAAGCCATGTCACGCCGGTGAGAGAGTGACTGCAGGCGGTCAGCTAAGTCGGTATCAATCACATTACAGATTCTTGGCTAATCAAGTTTATTCAACCCCTGCTCATTGATATTATTCTAGTCTCTGACTGAATCAGTCTTGGTAAAAAAATTCAGCAGCAACAATAAATAAAGACCGTCTACTGATTAGTATAAGTCTATTTAGTGTTGGTTGATTAGTAGTTAGTAATGTATTTGCTATTTTAATCTGACTGGTGCCTGTCATTAGACTGTTGGAGAGTTGACACTGCAACCATATTGTCCCTTCCTGCTATTTCTCTTTTAGTGTTCAATTTGAAATTTGGTAATGGAAGCTCAAGTTATTGTGAAAAATAAGTGTTAGAGTTCACAAAAGAAAAAAATGTCTAATTAAGTTGGTTAATTTAATGTAAATAAGGAGCCCAAAATGTCAATTCCAAATCAGGATACTAAAATCAAACAGGTACCAAAATTTAAATACCTGGGAAGACTTCTAGCAGAGGACAGAAAATGTGAAATGGATATTTTAAGGCATATTGGCATGGCCAAAGAGGTATTTTTAAAGCTGAGTAGAGTATCAAGAGACAGGAAAGTTTTGTTGCAAGCAAAAAAAAAAAAAATAGACAATTAATTTAGTTTTATTGTTTAAGTCAACATTGGCATTGTATTAAAGAAAAAAATTGTTGTGCAGTTGTTTTAATATATAAAGTTTATCTTGTACTTATATACTTAAATTCATCAAGTTTGTTCAACCCCTGCTCATTGATATTACTCTATTCTCTGACTGAATCAGTTTTGGTAAAAAAATGAAGCATTTTTTTTTCTCCAGCACAAATGAGGCAAAATTATATCAGTTCACTGCCTTTGTAGTTTAGCCAACATCATTTATGCATATTTTGCTGATTTTGTATGAAGAACATCAAATGTCCAAGTATTATTTACACATTTGAAATAACTTCCTTGATATCATTCAGTCAATATCTCTCCAGTATTGATTATTTTTTATCATCACTTCCTCTTCAATTCAGCAGCAACAATAAATAAAGACCGTCTACTGACTGGTACAAGTCTGTTTAGTGTTGGTTGATTAGTAGTTAGTAATGTATTTGCTATTTTAATCTGACTGGTGCCTGTCATTAGACTATGGAGAGTTGACACTGCAACTGCATTGTCCTTTCCTGCTATTTCTCTTTTAGTGTTGAATTTGAAATTTGGTAATGGAAGTTATTTGTGAAAAGTAATTGTTCGAGTTGACAAAAAAAAATGTTTAATTAAGTTGGTTGTTGTGGTGCATTGGATATCAGCTCGGAACGAGAAATCGGGGAGCCGAGTTGCTTTCACTTACGCGCAAATACCCTTGGGAAAGGTATTAAGCCGTCTCTTCCTTCCAGTTATGGGTTAAATAACAGGACAGATTGGGTTCTATAGCCTTGGTCGGCAACCAGTCTACCACAGAAAGCAATGGCAACCTACTGTGAGATAATCTTCTGCCCAGTCAGTCATGTCTCTTTCGAGACATGATCGCCCAAGCGTGTATCACATGTGGCACTTAACTGACTGAATTTAATGTAAATAAGGAGCCCAAAATGTCAATTACAGATCAGGATACTAAAATCAAACAGGTACCGAAATTTAAATACCTGGGAAAACTTCTAGCAGAGGACAGAAAATGTGACATGGATATTTGAAAGCATATTGGCATGGCCAAAGCTGCATTCTTAAAGCTGAGTAGAGTATCAAGAGATAGGAAAATTTTGTTGCAAGCAAAAAAAAAAAAGAGTCAGTTAAGTGCCATACATGATACATGCTTTGGGCGATCATGTCTTTGAAGAGACATGACTGACTGAGCAGAAGATTATCCCACAGTAGGTTGCCATTGCTTTCTGCAGTATACTGGTTGGTAGCCAAGGCTATAGAACCCAGTCTGTTTTATTATTTAACCCATAACTGGAGGGAAGAGATGGATTAATACCTGTCACAGGGGTATTTGTCCTTAAGTGAATGCAAGGAATTCAACTGGAATTCAAACTCAGCACTCCGATTTGTCATTTTGATTCAAACACCACAACGCACATCTGAAAAGAGTACTGGACTATTATCAGATATCTGTCCTTCTAAGGACTTACTTATCTATACTTTCCATAAATCAGTTCAGAACCAAAAAGAAAAGTGAACATACTCATAAGAATTTTTAACTTTATTTCAATACAGTCAACATAAAAGAAATAAACAACTGTAGCAGAAACACAAATTTATTTGTATGATTCTTCTTTCTTCTTTGTTTATTTATTGGACACACACCTTCACCTAAAAATACACACAAAACTCACAACCTTGTTAGCATCTACAATAGTCACTGATAATATGGATAATTTACAAAAATCCAAAACAAATAAAACTGACTATGTGCAAGACAGCCTTCAACATGTGCGTTGTAGTGCAGTGGATATTGGCTCAGAACAAGAAATCGGGGAGCCGAGTTCAAATTCCAGTTGAATTCATTGCATTCACTTATGCACAAATACCCTTGGGAAAGGTATTAATCCGTCTCTTCCTTCCAGTTATGGGTTAAATAACAGGACAAATTGGGTTCTATAGCCTTGGCTGGCAACCAATCTACCACAGAAAGCAATGGCAACCTACTGCGGGATAATCTTCTGCCCAGTCAGCTATGTCTCTTTCAAGACATGATCACCCAAGCATGTTTCACATATGGCACTTAACTGACTTACTGTCCATCTAAAGCAAAGGAGAACTGACTTTTCATATTCAAGAGCTTCAAGTAGGAGAATTAAGGTCATAAAAATTTATTTTGAAAATCATGGCTTCAACAAGACAAATGTTGATACCTCACGCTAAACAATACATTGGGGAGAAATTTTGCTGTGCTTCGTGGGACTCAAAAAGAATTCCATATTAGAAATTGCTACAACTTGAAAAAAAACATTAATATTCAGTGCTACAGTGAGCTCATTTGAATCATTCTTTATGTAATTCAACATGGGCTCATAATTATCATGGCTTGTCTGGTTGGCCACTTCAAACAAAAGCTTAGGAAGAAAACCTCCATAAATATTGAAAAGAGTAATAGCAGCTACTAGACTTGAGGAACTTATTTTCCTGAAAAATTATTTTAAGAAAGAGAAAGTTTTCATAAATTTCAACCAAATTATCAGTGGCTGTTCAGTCAATAGATGTTGAATGTTTCCTTATAAAGAAACAGCTAATATCACTTTTAACATCACTACTGAGTAGTGAGTTTGATCTACTATGGGTGCCTGTACAAAAATTCAACACTAAATCATCCAATAAGACCTGACATGTTACAAAATCAACCAGCTAAATGAATGAAGCATTGGAAGGCAGAAAAAATCTTTATCTGGTAGAGACATCAACAAGTTATGATACTGAAGTCTGTTCTCATGCTGTAAATTAAATACTGCAAACTATAGTGGAGGTTGGATAGAAAGTTCTCCTGCTTTTTGCATATTCTCAAGTGATAAAGGTTACTGTTAGGGTGCCACTCCTATTTGACTACAAATGGACTGTTCCCATTGCTATATATAGCGATGGTGGATTCTCTACAGGGGAGTCGTAGAGAGTCACTTGAGAGTCTCTAATGAGTTACTGAAGAGTCAGTGCGAGTCAGTGAAGAGTTAGTCACACTTCCGGTGGCGTACTGGAAGTAATCACGTATACACACGTCTTACGATGGATTGGACTCTTGTATCTTCCTATTGTAAATACTACTAATCACTTCTGTACATACTAACCATCTTTCCGCAGAATACAACTTATATTCTGATTCTGTTGTTGAGTTATTCATTTATACTTGGTGACATAACAGTTACAAGACCTCATCTCAGTAATATAGATAAAACTAAGGTTTAATTATCATTTTAAAGATATGTACATCTCTCATTGGAACTTTTTAGATGTCAGTATCTTCTAACATTTTCTTTAATGTCTTTTGATGATCTAGGCCTGTAAACATTAATTTCATTGTTTTTAAAATGAATCCAAAACAAAGCTGCTCTCACTTAGGACAGGGGTGATTTCCCTAAAAACCTCACTGAAATTCAAATACAGGATGAAAAGCCAAACCTTTGTAAGAATTATTTAACTAAATAGGAAGAGGAAGGAAGACTTCGGAACATGAATTGGATCCCACAAAGCCCTGATCTCAATCCTATTGAACATCTATGGGATATTTTGGATAGAAATATTGATAAATCTAATGTTACTTTGCAAGACACACTTTGGGAACAAATACAAGCTGCTTGGCAGGAGATACCATTAGATACATTGAAGAAGCTTGTGATGTCAATACCTAACAGAATGAAGGCTGTGATCAAAGCAAAAGGCTATTATACTAAATACAAAATTAATTTTGTAACAAGTATTTTTTTCTTGTTGAGTAAATCAAATAAAATTACTTTAATTAAATTGTTTATTTTCTATCAATATGCCTCATAAAAGATAAAATAGTTCTTGTCCTAATACTTTTGCACAGTACTGTATTATAAAATAAAATCAATATTTCTGGAAATAGGTTGATTGTTAAGTTAAAAAGAGTTACATAGAATTTTTTCCACTCTGTTTTTTATTATATATTATTATTCTGATATATAGAAACTTTGAAGCATAATCTCTTTTTTTTTTTTTTTTTTAATCATATCACCCCAAGCAAGGCAGTAATGCCACTGATGTGCAGGGGGCTACATAAGAGTGAGAAGATTAGAAAAGAGAAAACCGGGAACCGCATCCTAAACAGGAAACAAGGGATGAGCCTCTTCACCTGTTCAATAGATGTGGGTGGAGTGTGAACTGGGCGATAGTTTAGTCTATCTACTCCAATTGAAAGAAAAAAACAAAAAACAAAGCTGCTCTCACTTATAGAGAAGCTTTTCTACCATTTTTCAGTATGGTTGACTCTAATCTCTCAGAAAGCAATACACTGTATCTCCTCGGCCTCACTCTTAATGAATAACTACATCAAGTTAATAGTGTCATGGGTAAATTTTGTTTGAGGTCCCGAAGGCTTTTCCTCCTTAAAATTTATCCAAAATAGCATTATTTCTGTGCAAATGTATATGCTGAACTCAAATCAACAATTACTTATTGAAGAAACCTACCTTGTTGATCTGAACGCCCATAAAAAAATCAAACTACATTTTATCTCCTGTAACTAATGCAGTCATGTAATTAACTGCTGAATGACTTTCTGCGTAGTACATCAAATTTTGGTCTATTTTCGGTCGATTTTCTTCCTTTACTGAAACTTCCGGCAATTTACTTTTTGTAATGAAAGTAATACACTATTGTATTTCTATGCTTATTACTTTCATTACAGGAAGTAAATATCGGAAGTTTCAGTAAAGGAAGTAAATTGACCAAAATTTGTTGCCTACGCAGTACATTATTCTGCTGTTAATTACATTTAATTAATTAAGAGAAAAAGTGTGAGATATAGTTTGTTTTTTTTATGGACTTTCGAATAAAAAAAGGGAGGTTTCTTCGATAACTAATTGTTGATTTGAGTTCAGCATATACATTTGCACAGAAATAATGCTATTTTGGATAAATTTGTTGAAGGGGGAAAAGCCTTCGGAACCTAAAATAAAAATTTACCGTCGCATGTACTGCTGAGAAGGTTGGGCCAGGATGGCATTTATAAATCTACTATTCATCCATGCATGGAATACTATTATAATATCTGGTTGGGTGCTCCTGCTATTCATCTCAGGGTTCATGAAAAATACAAAGAAAGATCTCTAATATAATTGATCCCAATTGAACTGCTCAACTTCAGCCACTTTCTGACTGACAGAATGTAGCTTCTCTTGGTTTTTCTACAAATATTTTCTTGGTTACTGCTCTGATTACCTTTTTTTCCCTGATGCCCTGACCTCATAAATTTACTCATATTTCTAGATTGGCACCTAGGTCCCACCCTTTTACTGTCAAAATAGTCTAATATAACCATCACTTCTACCCTGTCAATTTCTTTTCTCACACTTTCTGTATGTGGAATTCCTTTCTATCTGCTTTTTTCCCTGATAGCTTCTTCTTCTTTTTCTATGTGCCATGTACCTTCAGGACAAAGGCAATCATGGCTTTCCATGTCTCCCTATCCCTGGTGGATCTGACCTGTGGGTATCAGATTCTCCAAGCCTACCTTCCTCATTACATCTCCCAAGAACTTCAGCTGTCACTTCCTGATGCTCAGTATTAATTCCCTGTACATTTCCATCCTTTCTAAAACCTCATCATTGCTTACATGCTCGATCCATGATATTCACAGCATCCTTCTGTAGAACAACATTTCAGTTGCTTCAAGTTTTTCCTTCATCTTTGATGATATTGTCCAACATTCACTGCCATATTGAAGAACTGACATCACATAACAATCCAGTACTCTCTTCTTTGTTTCTTGTAAAAGATTCCTGTCTCTTTATACTTTACTCAACTTCTGGAATGCATCCTTGTGCTTTTGGATCTCAGGAATATAAATGTATAGAAACTGTTGTGATCACAAAGTGAGGGGTCAGTTTATATATTGGTTGTAATATGGAATTGATCCCCCACTTTATATCCAGTATGCTTCTGTAGAACCACATTTCAATTGCTACAATCTCCAAAAGTTTAAATGCAAACATCAATTTTTCTCTTCTATCTCTATGATTCCCATCTCTCTCTTATCCTTTCTTCGATATTCCCTGTACCAATTTTTTTTCTTTTCTCTTGCTGTAACTCCTTGCTCATCACTGGCATTCTTGCCTTGCTGGGGTGAAACAATTAAAAAAAATGTTTATTTTAAAAAAAAATGAATAGAAATATCTCGTAAAGCATGTGCACCCATTAAAATAACACTTGATAGGGCTCTATCCTGGGCCCGACGCTCTTCCTTGTTTTCATCAACGACCTCCCAGATGAGATCAATTCCCAAGTAGGCATCTACGCAGACAACACCACAATATACTCCCGCAACAGTAAGAAACCTGTCATGGCGGACAGACATAATCTCGCTGCTGACCTTGAACGGGATCTACACTCCGTGGTGAATTGGGGCAAGAAGTGGCTTGTCAACTTCAATGCGTCTAAGACCAAGCTGTTGTCTGTCAACCATCACAGGCAACCTCTCCTGCCTCCCATAAGCATGGACCAAGCGATTCTCCCTGAGAGCAACACACTATGCCTCCTCGGCCTTACCCTCTCCTCAGACCTAAAATAGAACCACTATATTGAATCCATAGCTAAATCTACTGCTAAGAAGGTTGGGTCACTATGTCGATCCAGGATGTTTTTTCTGCCTGAATCCATCCTGCATATATACAAGTCAACCATCCATCCGTGCATGGAGTACTGCTGCCATTTATAGTCTGGCACCCCTGCCATTCTCCTCGGTGTTCTCGACAGGCTCCAAAGGAGAGTCTGTAATGTGATAGGTACTGATCTGGCAGCTCGACTGCAGCCACTTCCCCACAGTTGAAATGTGGCCTCCCTTTGTCTGTTCTATAAATACTTTCATGGCTTCTGCTTGGACAAACTTAAGTCACTGGTGCCTTCTCAACAGGTGTTTACTCATGCAACCAGACTGGCAACTGGATCCCATCCATTCACAGTCAGGTTAGCCAAATGCAGACGACAATTCTACTCCTGCAGTTTTTTCTCTCGCACTTCCTGCCTGTGGAACTCGCTCCCATATTCTTGCTTTCCTGGCTGCTACAACCTCCAGAAATTTAAATGCAATGTCAATAATACTCATCTATTAACCACTAGACTCTAGCTCTCTCCCCACCCCCGTATATCCTCCCCTTTCTCTCCACCTATGTATCTGTCATTGCACCTGCTTTCTCAGCTTTCTATTGCTCCTTTCTTACTAGTTTGTACTCCTCACTCTTTTCTAATTAATCGTTTTACATTTATGTAACCCCCTGCACATCAGTGGCGTTTCCGCCTTGCTCGGGGTGAAATGATTAAATTGATCCTGCTGTGGCAACCTGATGGCCACCCTACGAGAGGGCAACCTGTCATCTTCAAACTGGCAATGAAATGTTGTTTTGCAGGGATATACAGTACTGTGCAAAAGTATTAGGATATGTTAGGGTGCTCGCCACCTTTGTTCTAATAATGGACTGTTCCTATCACTACATAAAGTGGTAGTGGAAAGACCTTGAGATTAGCGTTGACTGTTCAGCTTGATACCAAGTCAGTCGAGTATTTTCGGTAGCGAGCCGGAAGTGTGCTATTTACGGACTCTACGTCTTACTATGATACGTGTTACTAAACCCTTATTCCTGTACTCTACTCACAACTCTGTTGTACATACTATTTTCCCGGTAATATATTTCATTTACTTTATTTCCGTTGTTTGTGATTATTTACTCAACTATTTCTGTTACACACAACATAACAGGACAAGAACTATTTTATCTTTCATGAGGCATCAAAATAAAGTTTAAAATCACCCCTGTCCTAACACTTTTGCACACTACCAGTAGAAAGTTCTCCTGCTTTTAGCATATTCTCAAGTGTTAAAGGTTAGAAGACCTCATCTCAGTAATATAGATAAAACTAAGTTTAATTATCATTTTAAAGATATGTACATCTCTCATTGGAACTTTTTAAATGTCAGTATCTTCTAACATTTTCTTTAATGTCTTTTGATGATCTAGGCCTGTAAACATTAATTTCATTGTTTTTAAAATGAATCCAAAACAAAGCTGCTCTCACTTAGGACAGGGGTGATTTCCCTAAAAACCTCACTGAAATTCAAATACAGGATGAAAAGCCAAACCTTTGTAAGAATTATTTAACTAAATAGGAAGAGGAAGGAAGACTTCGGAACATGAATTGGATCCCACAAAGCCCTGATCTCAATCCTATTGAACATCTATGGGATATTTTGGATAGAAATATTGATAAATCTAATGTTACTTTGCAAGACACACTTTGGGAACAAATACAAGCTGCTTGGCAGGAGATACCATTAGATACATTGAAGAAGCTTGTGATGTCAATACCTAACAGAATGAAGGCTGTGATCAAAGCAAAAGGCTATTATACTAAATACAAAATTAATTTTGTAACAAGTATTTTTTTCTTGTTGAGTAAATCAAATAAAATTACTTTAATTAAATTGTTTATTTTCTATCAATATGCCTCATAAAAGATAAAATAGTTCTTGTCCTAATACTTTTGCACAGTACTGTATTATAAAATAAAATCAATATTTCTGGAAATAGGTTGATTGTTAAGTTAAAAAGAGTTACATAGAATTTTTTCCACTCTGTTTTTTATTATATATTATTATTCTGATATATAGAAACTTTGAAGCATATTCTCTTTTTTTTTTTTTTTTTTTTTTTAAATCATATCACCCCAAGCAAGGCGGTAATGCCACTGATGTGCAGGGGGCTACATAAGAGTGAGAAAATTAGAAAAGAGAAAACCGGGAACCGCATCCTAAATGGGAAACAAGGGATGAGCCTCTTTACCTGTACAATAGATGTGGGCGGAGTGTGAACCGGGCGATAGTTTAGTTTATCTACTCCAATTAGTTTAGTCTATCTACCTCAACTTCCATATATATATTTTATTAACAGTGTTTAACGTTACATTTCTTGGAATATAGCTACATAAGGGTCCATTTAAACAAACATAAAAATTTATCAACTTCAATACATAATTACATACTCATTGAAAACACCTACATAATACTTGCTTCTAACTTCAAAACAAAGTTTAAAACTAAGAGATATCATGAACATAAATGAGAAAAATCCTCATCAACATGAACTACAACCAAATCCATAATATAATGGCAGCTCTAGGGAAGTAAATATGTTTACTGTAGAATTTAGCTGGATAAACAGATCAGTACTCTATTGTATTGCAAGTTGAATCTGCTATTACTATACATTTGAACCAGTTGATGAGTGGTTTATATAACAGGCAGGGCTGATCTGTTCTGCTACTTGAGCAAGTTTATTCTCTAGGTTCTGATTGGCTGCTGACCTTGTTGTTTATACTCTGATCAATAATTATCCATCATTCAACCATGACTACTTGAGTCTGGGGGTCTGTATTTAGTTAAACCCAATCATCTTCTGTCTGCCAACTGGTCCTGGATCTGATTGGCTGCTGACTTTAGTGTGGATACTCTGATTAATAAATATCCATCATACAACTATGAATACTTGAGTCTGGGGGTCTGTATTTAGTTAAACCCAATCATTTCCTATCTCTCAACTAGTCTTGGATCTGATTGGCTGCTGACCTTGGTGTGGATACTCTGATCAATAAATATCCATCATTCAACCATGAATACTTGAGTCTGGGGGTCTGTATTTAGTTAAACCCAATCATCTTCTGTCTGTCAACTAGTTCTGGATCTGATTGGCTGCTGACTTTAGTGTGGATACTTTGATCAATAAATATCCATCATACAACCATGAATACTTGAGTCTGGGGGTCTGTATTTAGTTAAACCCAATCATCTTCTGTCTGTCAACTAGTCCTGGATCTGATTGGCTGCTGACTTTTGTGTGGATACTCTGATCAATAAATATTTATCATTCAGCCATGAATACTTGAGTCTGGGGGTCTGTATTTAGTTACAACCAAATCTTCTCCTGTCTGCCAACTGGTCCTAGTTGGGACTTCCTTGCACGGATGAGTATCATATTTTTGATTCTACATTTATGCCACAATAGTTTACACACATCACCCCCAGCAAAGTAATCTGGTGCTGGAGTTTGGCAGAAACTGGTTTGTATATTTTAACACTTCCAAAACAAAGCTACTTTCATTTAACCACCATGAATGACCTTTTCTGCCTGCCATCAGATGCTAGCAACACACTATACTTTCTTGGCCTCATATTTTCCACTGACTTGAAGTGGAATGACTACATTGAATTGATCGCTGCATTAACTGTAACTAGTTTTAATTTTTTTTTATCCTACTGGGTTGCTAACATACCGTAAAAAAAAAAATTGGGGAGTGGAAGAAAGAACATAAATATTAAGTATAAGTTCAAACAAATAGTCATGTAAAAAAAAAAAGATATGTGATGCATTCTGTTTTGCTAGTAGGAGTAAGTAGGGGAATTGACATTCTTTTTTCTTTGAAATTTCATCCTTTCTCAAGGAGACCTTCTGTTTCATTTGGATAATTCTGGCCAATGCGTATTTTGCAATAGCACGTGGTCTAAAGTGGGGGGACAGAGAGACAAATTATAACGCTATTAAATATTTTACATTACAAAAATCAATTTTAAATTAAAAATTCATATATTTAGAAACTTGAGATCAACCAAAAGAAAAAAAAATATTCTGAAAAGAGAATATTAAAAACAAAGCATCAAAAAGTGAAATGAAGAAATTTTGTTTTTCTTACCTACTACTCTAAGGCAGGCAGGCAGGCAGGCAGGCAGGCAGGCAGGACTTGCATTGTGGTACATTGGATATCGGCTTGGAACGAGAAATCGGAGAGACGAGTTTGAATTCCAGCTGAATTCATTGCATTCACTTATGCACAAATAACCTTGGGAAAGGTATTAATCCGCCTATTCCTTCCAGTTATGGGTTAAATAACAGGACAGATTGGGTTCTATAGCCTTGGCCGGCAACCAGTCTACCACAGAAAGCAATGGCAACCTACTGTGAGATAATCTTCTGCCCAGTCAGTCATGTCTCTTTCGAGACATGATCGCCCAAGCGTGTATTACGTATGGCACTTAACTGACTGACTGAATCTAATGGTTGGAAACATTATTAAGGGTTCTATTAGGCATAAAGTGGGGAATCAGTTTTATACTGTTATGAATTAATAAACTGATCCCCCACTAATTACTACCTAATAATATAATACATCTCTTTCCCCTTTAGCTATGAGTCGAATAACAGGACAGATTGGGTTCTATAGCCTTGGTCGGCAACCAGTCTACCGCAGAAAGCAATGGCAACCTACTGCGAGATAATCTTCTGCTCAGTCAGTCATGTCTCTTTCGAGACATGATCACCCAAGTGTGAAATTACGTATGGCACTTAACTGACTGACTGAATATAATAGTTGGAATAATGATTAAGACTTCTACTGGTCATAAAGTGGGGGATCAGTTTATTACTTCATAACAATAGGAAACCGATCCCCCACTTATTGCTACATAATAATATAATACATTTCTTTCCCCTCTAACTATGAGTCAAATAGCAGGACAGATTGTGTTCTATAGCCTTGGTCGGCAACCAGTCTACCGCAGAAAGCAATGGCAACCTACTGTGAGATAATCTTCTACCCAGTCAGTCATGTCTCTTTCGAGACATGATCGCCCAAGCGTGAAATTACGTATGGCACTTAACTGACTGACTGACTACTTTAAGCTAATAATAGAACACCACAAATGTTTGCAAAAACTTAGCATCACATATCCAGTAAACAGAAGGTATTTTCTTTGAAATTTCATTCTTTCTCAAAGAGACCTTCTGTTTCATTTGGATAATTTCGGCCAGTACATATTTTGCAATAGCATGTGGTCTAAAGTGGGGGGGGGGGGACAGAGAGACAAATTATAATGCTATTAAATATTTTACATTTCAAAAATCAATTTTAAATTAAAAATTCATATATTTAGAAACTTCAGAACAACCAAAAGAAAAAAAAATTATTCTGACAAAGGGCGGAGGAACTCTTGATGAGTCAATGGCCAGCTAACTAGAGGTGGTGTCTCAATAAATCACCATGGAGAAGGCAACAGGATACCACTATCTATTTATTGTGCATATAATCATGGCTCTACAACAAAAACATATTAAACCTTACGGTGTAAAGGGGGTTGCTTCCCAACAGAGCAATTTCTTACCTGGTAAGAATCGACATGGGCAACAGGTGTCACCTGACTGTCATCTGGCAACTGTTAGCAACAACGGCATAAAGGAAACAGTTTTTTTCAAAATCTGTCCCTCACCCAGGAAGGAACGACATGAGCAACAGATGTCTCTGGACCGTTACCTTGCGACTGTGTGCAACAAAGAAAGGATTACCTTGGGGACATAGAATGTCAGGGCGTTAAACAACTGCGGACAACTAGAGAATGTCAAGCAGGAAATGAACAGACTGAAAATCAATGTTCTGGGAATATGTGAAACCAGATGGCCAAATAATGGAGACTTCAGCAGCAACAACCATAGGATAATATATGCAGGAGGCAAAAATAATGAAAAAGGTGTTGGCTCAATACTGAACAAAGAAATGAAGAAATATGTTTTGGGATACTGCCAGTTCTTCAAAAGAGTTCCCCTGGTTAAACTGAAAGGGAGACTGTTCAACATAGCAATTGTAGTCATCTATGCACCAACAATGCAAAGGACTGAGGAAGAAATAGAATCTTTTTACTCCACTCTAGAGAAGGCCAAGGCTCAATGAAAAAGCCAAGAAATCAGGATCATCATGGGAGATTTGAATGCCAAAGTAGGCAAGGAGAGGGAAGGTATGACAACTGTCAACTTTGGTTTAGGAATCCACAATGAACAAGGAGACAAATGGGTCCAGTGGTGCATAGCAAATGACCAAGTAATAACTAACACCTGGTTTCAAGAACACCCACGACATCTATGAACATGGAGAAGCCCAGGAGGTGACACAAAAAACAGATAGACTACATAACCATAAACAGCAGATTCAGAAATGCAGTGGTTCAAAGCAAAGCCTATCCAGGTGCTGATTGTGGAAGTGACCATGTCCCAGTCATCTGCAAACTAAAGGTTAAACTCCAGAGATTGAAGAAGCCTAGTGCAGCACCAAAACTGAAATACAACACACTCCTGTATGACCTCAACCCACAGAAAGAATACACTAACAGTGTGAAAATCAAATATGAAGAACAAATTGGAAAAGGACACTCGAAATGGGACTCACTAAAGGAAGCAATAGTGACATCAGCAAACAACATTGCCCCAAAGAAAATTAGGCACAGAAAGGAAAACAAGTGGATGACTGAAGAGATTCTGGACATGATGCAAAGGAGGCAGAAAATGATATCAAGACATGTAATGGAGTACAGGGAACTACACAAGGAAATAAGAAAAAATGTAGATAGGCTAAAGAGAAATGGCTCAATGACAAATGTGCAGAAGTAGAGAGATTGAGCAGGAATAATAAAGCAGACATGCATAAAGAAATAAAAGAACTGACAGGACAAAAAACCTGCTCTTCAGCAGGATATATCAAATCTAAGGATGGAACAATCATTTTGGAGAAAGAGGAAATACTCCAATGATGGGAAGAATATATAAAAGATCTCATCCATAACAAGAGAGAGCAACCAATAATATGCAAAGATGAGGACGGACCAGAAATATTAAAGTCTGAAGTGGAATCTGTAATAGCCAAACTGAATAGAAACAAAGCAGCTGGACCAGACGGCATAGTCATAGAGCTGCTGATAGCCCCAGAAGAATATGATATAGAGAAAATTACAGAAATAATAAATGAAATTTATAATAGTGGTGTAATACCAGATGACCTCAGCAAGTCGATCTTCATAGCACTACCTAAGAAGCCAGGATCAAATGAGTGCAAATTCCACAGAACCATCAGTTTAATGGGCCATATAACAAAACTGATCGTCTGAATCCTGATGAATAGAACAAGAAGCAGAATCAGGCCAGAGATAGGACAAGAACAGTGTGGTTTTGTCAAAGAGACTGGAACTATAAATGCCATATTTATGATTAGGATGCTTTCTGAAAGGGCAATACAAATGAAGAAGGATTTATACCTGTGCTTTATCAATTATGCAAAGGCGTTTGACAAAATACGCCACAAAGAATTGATAGAAATGCTCAGCAGCCTCGACATATTTGGGAAAGACATAAGAATAATCAAGAATCTTCACTGGCAAACAACCGCCTGTATACGGACAGGTAACAAATTCAGCAGATATACAAAGATAGAAGAGGGCCTAAGACAAGGATGTGTTTTTTCACCAGATCTGTTCAACTTGTACAGTGTGAATATTTTGTTGACCCTAGAAGTTATGCATGGATTTGTCATCGGAGGCCACAATTTAAACAACTTAAGGTAAGCAAATGATACAAGAAAAGACTACAACTAAACTGCAAGAAAACTGAATGCATGGTCATCAGTAAAAAGGGCAGCCCAATATGCCAAATACAGGTCGGGGATACTAAAATCAAGCAGGTACAAAAATTAAAATACCTGGGAAGTGTTATAAAAAAGATGGAAAGTGCGACACCGAGATCCGAAGGTGAATTGGCATGGCGAAGGAAGCATTCCAGAAGTTGAGTAAAGTATTAAGAAACAGGATTATTTCGCTAGAAAAAAAGAAAAGATTACTGGATTGCTATGTGATGTCAGTTCTTCAATATGGCAGGGAATGCTGGACAATATCATCAGAGATGAAGGAAAAACTTGAAGCAATTGAAATGTGGTCCTACAGAAGGATGCTGCGGATATAAAGTGGGGGATCAATTCCATATTACAATCAATATATAAACTGACCCTTCACTTTGTGGTCACATCAGTTTCTATACATTTATATTCCTGAGATCCAAAAACACAAGGATGCATTCCAGGAGCTGAGTAGAGTATTAAGAGACAGGAAACTTTCACTAGAAACAAAGAAAAGAGTACTGGATTGCTATGTGATGTCAGTTCTTTAATATGGCAGGGAATGCTGGACAATATCGTCAAAGATGAAGGAAAAACTTGAAGCAATTGAAATGTGGTCCTACAGAAGGATGTTGCGGATATAAAGTGGGGGATCAATTCCATATTGCAATCAATATATAAACTGACCCTTCACTTTGTGGTCACATCAGTTTATATACATTTATATTCCTGAGATCCAAAAACACAAGGATGCAATCCAGGAGCTGAGTAGAGTATTAAGAGACAGGAAACTTTCACTAGAAACAAAGAAAAGATTACTGGATGGCAATGTGATGCCAGTTCTTCAATATGGCAGGGAATGCTGGACAATATCATCAAAGATGAAGGAAAAACTTGAAGCAAGTGAAATGTGGTTCTACAGAAGGATGCTGCAAATATCATGAATCGAGCATGTAAGCAATGACGAGGTCTTAAAAATGATGGAAACAAAAAGGAAATTAATCCTGAGCATCAGTAAGAGACAGCTGAAGTTCCTGGGACATGCAATGAGGAAGGAGGGCTTAGAAAACCTGATACTAACAGGCCAAATAGAGGGAAAAAGAGACAGAGGAAAGCAACGGATAACGTATTTGAAGGACCTAATCAGGTGGATGATTGAACAAGGGTTGCATGGTGTAACAGGAGAAGGCATGCTAAGAGCCACCAGGGATAGGGAGATGTGGAAAGCTATGATCACCTACGTCCTGAAGGGACAGGGCACATAGAAGAAGAAAAACTGCAAGAAAAGTTCAATCAGTGTACCAGAAAAAAATTTTCTAGTTAGAATTTATCTTACACAATCTAGCATTCATATATGCATTGAATGCAAATGTCACATCTGGTCTGGTGCTTCTGCTGTACATCTGGAGATTCTTGTCAAAATCTAGAGGAGGATCTGCAATGTAATTGATCATGACCAAAAATTTCAACTTCAGTCATTTTTTCACCAATGTGACACAGCTTCACTTAGATTTTCTGCAAATGTTTTCATTGCAGTTACTTTTTTGAGCATTTTTACATGGTGCTCTCACTACTGGAATTTAAGTGTTCTACTAGATTGGCATCTAGGTCCCACTTTTATTGTTGAAACAGATAAATGCAGCTGCCACTTCTGCTCCAACAGTTTCTTTACTCGCCTTGCACTTCCTACCTCTTCCTTTTACTTGCTTTCCTGATAATTATTATCTTCATAAATTGAAATGCAATATGAATGTCTGTCTTTTGTCCTCTTGAATTCTGTTCATTTTTTGTCCTTTTCTAAATTGTCTCTATTCTTAGTTTTCTTTTTCACTTTCACTTTCATTTTCTGCTAACAAGTTAGCATTTTTGTCTTGCTTGGGTTGAAATGATTAAAAAAAAATGTTCCAGTACTCTACCAAGACTATGAGAGCTTGAGCAGCAAAATGGCTCTTATTGGTTTAATGTCTTCATGGAAGCAGCTTAAATTACTTCTCCCATAGTTATACATTTGTACCAGCCTAGATATCTCTTGCTGGCAACTATATATTTCATCCTGTTCCAGTTGATAGTTAGTCTTTTCTTCTTGCTTTTCTTTGCATCCTTTTCAATGGGTTCTTGCAGTTTTTCATCTGAGTCTGTCATCAGTGTAATGCTGCTCTGTATATTATGTTTTTAAGATTATATTCTGTCAATAATAAATCTTTGTAGAATTCTTAAAGAATTGGCTAAGTAAAGAAGCAGCCCTTTTAAGAATAAGTAGATTGAACATTGTCAAGTTTTGTGGATGACCTTCACTATATAACCTAGGGAGTAACACGTCACTCAATAAGTCCCGGACCTGACATATAGATGGCACCACTAATAAAAAATCCACATAATTTTATGAAGTACTAACCTCCAAATGGTATGTGACAAAATTTTGGGCCCAATTGGATTATTAATTTAGAAATTACAATTATTAAAGTGTAGCTACTGTTGCAAATTTTCAAAACAATGGAAAATCAGAATTTTTGTGTTGATAAAGCCTTGCTTTCTTATGGTGAAAAAATACTGTTCAAGTAAAG
Source organism: Ascarosepion bandense (assembly GCA_037127315.1). NCBI lineage: Eukaryota > Metazoa > Mollusca > Cephalopoda > Sepiida > Sepiidae > Ascarosepion > Ascarosepion bandense. The sequence continues at coordinate 2,859,226 of JBBBDQ010000496.1, forward strand.
CAATGGCTTCATAAATATTATTCGGCCTCTGCTCCATTGAAAACAAGAGTTAAGTGGTGATATGCTGACTTTAAATGCAGTTGTACAGACACAAATGATGCTGAATGCTCAGGTTGCCCCAAATCGGCAGTGGTCTCGGAAAACACAAAAAAATCCACAAACTTGTTTTGATCGATCGTAAATTGAAGTTGTGTGAGATAGCAGAGGATCTGAACATATCAGAAGGCAGTGTATTCACCATTTTGCATGAACATTTGTCAATGAGAAAGCTGTGTTCAAAGTGGGTGCCATGTTTGTTCACAGTCAATCAAAAACAACAACGTGTTGATGATTCAAAGCATTATTTGCAACTGTTTTAATGCAACAAGAAGGAGTTATTGCATAAATATGTGACAATGGATAAAACATGGATCCACCACTTCACTCCAGAGTTAAATCAGCAGTCAACTGAGTGGGCAACAGCATGTGGAATCCATCCAAAGCGACCAAAATGACCAAAGCTGCAAACATCAGCAGGCAAAGTTTTGGCCTCCATATTTTGGGATAAGCAAGGTATTTTATTCATCGATTACTTTGAAAAAGGAAGAACCATCAATAGCAAATATTATATAGCATTATTGGTATGTTTGAAGGAAGAAATTGCCAAAAAACGGCCATAAATGAAGAAGAAAAAGTGATCCTTCACCAAGATAATGCATTGTATCACAAGTCAATTGCAACTATGGCAAAATTACATGAATTGCACTTCAAACTGCTTCTGCATCCATCCTATTCTCCAGATTTATCCCCTAGTGATGACTGGCTGTTTGCAGGCCTCAAAAGAATACTCCAGGGAAAGAGATTTAGCTCCAATGAAGACATGAAATCGGAAATGAAGGCATATTTTGAGGCCAAAGACAAATTGTTCTACAAAAAAGGCATTGAATTGTTAGAGAAGCATTGGAATCAGTGTATTACCCTAGAAGGAGACTAAGTTGATGAATAAAACTGAATTTTGCCTAAAAGTTGATGTTTTATTAGTTAGGCCTGGGATTTATTGAGTGATGTGTTACATTCTCTACTGACATTGGCAATTAGTCTACAATGGTAGAGAGAATGAAAAAAGAAGCCATTGCACAGAAAGAAAAAAATTTGTTTGTAAAACCATTTTTTCCAGCAAAATTCCATTTAAAACATTTCCCTGCCAATCAACTGATAAGAATGGCTTGTTGAGAAAAGAAGCCTCAGGAAAATTACCATGTTGATATTATGAATTCTGCAACTTTCTTTAATTGATGTAGTTTACATAATTTGTTCTTAATGAATTTTGTAAACCAAAATGATTGAAATTACCATATTATCTCCCTGTTAACAGCCAGGAGTTGACAATTCTTGGAGGCAACTCATTATCTGGTGACAAGTGTTGTCTGCAAAGTTTCTTACAGAATTAACTCTAGTCACTTGTGAAAATGTGTACATCACTTTGTATGACACAAGGCTAAATTAGATGTGGCAAAGAAAGGAAATCAGGGAAGGTTTTTCAAACCTTTCAAAGTAATGGAACCTTATTTACCTAGAAAATGAACTTCCAAAATCTGGTCTTTGACCTTAGTGTGAAACACTGACAATATTTGAAAAAATAGATACAAAATCTGACAAAAATATCTAAAGATTTTTAATATATCAAAAAATGATTGTGCAAACTTGATGTAATCTAGAATCTAATTACAGAAAACCTTCCTATGCAGGCAGAAATAGACATACTCCTGTGATTTACTCAGCTAGGAGTGACTATTATACTCCTTCTCTTTTGAGTCTTGATAGAGTTCAGAATTATATATATAAGCGTTTGAAATGTAATCAACCCTGAGATAGCGTTTTGACTTCAGTTACTTTCTCAGCAACATGATGTGGCTTTCCTCCTTAGTGCTTTAGTGCCTGAATTTAAGCATGCTACTTGATTGGCAACTAGGTCCCACTGTTTTAATGCTTGAACTAACTAGATGAAACTGTATGTTCTATTCTAATAGTTTCTTTTCTCATGCTCTTCACCAGTGGATCTCCCTTCCAATTTCTTGCTTCCCTGCCACCAATAACCTTCAAAAATTTAAATGCAGCACCAATAATCATCTTCTGTCTTTCTAATCCTGTTCTTTTATTGTCCTTTCATCTCACTAAAGTCTTTTCATTCTCTTTCACTTCCAGAAACCCCTTGCATCTTAGTGGCATTATTGTCATCTTCTGTCTTTCTGAAACCTGTTCTTTTATTGTCCTTTTTCCTCAATAAAGTCTTCTCATTTTCTTTCACTCCCAGAAACCCCTTGCATCTTAGTGGCATTATTGTCATCTTCTGTCTTTCTGAAACCTGTTCTTTTATTATCCTTTTTCCTCAATAAAGTTTTCTGATTTTCTTTCACTCCCAGAAACCCCTTGCATCTTAGTGGCATTATTGTCATCTTCTGTCTTTCTGAAACCTGTTCTTTTATTATCCTTTTTCCTCAATAAAGTTTTCTGATTTTCTTTCACTCCCAGAAACCCCTTGCATCTTAGTGGCATTATTGTCATCTTCTGTCTTTCTGAAACCTGTTCTTTTATTATCCTTTTTCCTCAATAAAGTCTTCTCATTTTCTTTCACTCCCAGAAACCCCTTGCATCTTAGTGGCATTATTGTCATCTTCTGTCTTTCTGAAACCTGTTCTTTTATTATCCTTTTTCCTCAATAAAGTTTTCTGATTTTCTTTCACTCCCAGAAACCCCTTGCATCTTAGTGGCATTATTGTCATCTTCTGTCTTTCTGAAACCTGTTCTTTTATTATCCTTTTTCCTCAATAAAGTCTTCTCATTTTCTTTCACTCCCAGAAACCCCTTGCATCTTAGTGGCATTATTGTCATCTTCTGTCTTTCTGAAACCTGTTCTTTTATTATCCTTTTTCCTCAATAAAGTTTTCTGATTTTCTTTCACTCCCAGAAACCCCTTGCATCTTAGTGGCATTATTGTCATCTTCTGTCTTTCTGAAACCTGTTCTTTTATTATCCTTTTTCCTCAATAAAGTTTTCTGATTTTCTTTCACTCCCAGAAACCCCTTGCATCTTAGTGGCATTATTGTCATCTTCTGTCTTTCTGAAACCTGTTCTTTTATTATCCTTTTTCCTCAATAAAGTCTTCTCATTTTCTTTCACTCCCAGAAACCCCTTGCATCTTAGTGGCATTATTGTCATCTTCTGTCTTTCTGAAACCTGTTCTTTTATTATCCTTTTTCCTCAATAAAGTTTTCTGATTTTCTTTCACTCCCAGAAACCCCTTGCATCTTAGTGGCATTATTGTCATCTTCTGTCTTTCTGAAACCTGTTCTTTTATTATCCTTTTTCCTCAATAAAGTTTTCTGATTTTCTTTCACTCCCAGAAACCCCTTGCATCTTAGTGGCATTATTGTCATCTTCTGTCTTTCTGAAACCTGTTCTTTTATTTTCCTTTTTCCTCAATAAAGTTTTCTGATTTTCTTTCACACCCAGAAACCCCTTGCATCTTAGTGGCATTATTGCCATCTTCTGAATTCCTGAATATTGATTTTTTTTTTGTCCTTTCTCCTCGCTAGAGTCTTCTCATTCCCTTTCAGTCCTAGTAACCACTTGTGTCTAAAGGGCATTATCCCTTTGCTTGGGGTAAAATGCTCAAAGAGATTGATCTGTGGCAGACTACCAGTTAGCAACACTTTGATCTAAGGTAGAACACTCAGATACTCCAATGTCAATCACCACCTTCTGTCTTCCTGAATGTTGTTCTTTTATTGTCCTTTCTCCACACTAAAATCTCTTCTCATTCACTTTCACTCTCAGTAACCACTTGCGTCTTGGTGACATTATTGCCTTGCTTAGAATGAAATACTTAAAAAAAATAACCTGAGTCACTACCAGCAAAAAAGAACACTCATATTCTCCAACGCCAATCTCTAGCCCCTGTTTTCCTGAACCCTGTTCTTTTATCCTTTCTCCAGTAAAATCATGTAATATAATTTTTTTTCATGATCACTCAGTGTAAGCTACAAAGAGTCTTAATCATTATTTTCTGTCTTCCTAATTCCTATTCTTTTATTGTTCTCTCTCTTTAAATTCTTTTACATTTAGTAACCCCTTGTGCCTTAGTGGCTTTATTGCCTTGCTTGATTAAGAAGAAGAAGAAGAAAACAAAGATAGATATTACATTGCAGTTCAGCACTCTTTTCCTTGTTTCTAAGGACCTTATTCAGTTTCCTCAGAAGATGGAAAGTGTGGCACTGAGATCTGAAGGTGAATTGGTATATCCAAGGCTGCAATCCAGAAGCAAAGTAGAGTATTAACAGACAAGAAAATTTTGCTGGAAACAGAAGAAGGTACTGGATTGCAATGTGATGTCTGTTCTTCATTATGGCAGTGAATTCTAGACAATCTCCTCAAAGATGAAGGAGAGACTTGAAGCAACTGAAATGTGGTTCTACAGAAGGATGCTGAGGATACCATGGACTGAACATTTGAGCAACAATGTGGTTTTTGGAGAGGATGGAAGCATAATGAAAACTAATACTTAACAGCACGAAAAGACAGCTGAAGTTCCCAGTACATGTAATGAGGGCTTGGAGAATCTGGCACTCACAGGTCAGATAGAAAGAAAGAGAGACAGGAAAAGGAATGCGTAACATACTCAATGGGCCTGAGCAAATGATTGGCAGAGTGTGGTTTGGTTAGTGTAACAGGAGAAAGCATGTCAAGAGTCACTAGGGATAGGGAAGTGTGGAGGGCCATGATTGCCTATGTCCTGAAGGAACATGGCACATAGGAGAAGAATAATTCTATATTTATATTGCTTGCTTTGATATCTCTCAATCAGATAGCGAAATCTTTTTACCTTGGCTCAACAGGATCAAGCAAGAAACTGCATCACGGTGACAAAATAATTCAGTAATTGCTAGACAAATGATATTCATTAAAAAAATCACCTGCAGATGGTCAGAAGGTGAGTCAGTTAATTAACTGTCATGCATGATATATGCTTGGGTGATTATGTCTCTTTTAATTCCTGACTGACTAGGTAAAAGATTTTCTCACAGTTGGTTGCCAACCATGGCTATAGGATCCAGTCTGTTCTGCTACAGGTAGAAAAGATGGATTCATACCTTCTTAAGTGAATATAATGAACTCAACCAGAATTTGAACTCAGCCTTTTGTTTTCTCATTCAGAGACAATATCCATTATCAGCTGTACATCCTTGGTTAAAATATTAAGTTTATTATTTCTCTTTTTTTTTTTTTATTGATATCACCCCATGCAAGGTAGTAAAGCAATTAAAACACAGAGGTTTATAGGGTGTGAAAGAATTAGGAACAGAAACATTACTAATGAGCAGAAAGAGAAAAGAGTAATCAGGAGGACAGTTGTTAGGGATTGATGTTGCATTTAAATTTCTGCAGATTAAAGTTGGCTAGAAATGGAGTTGGAAGGGAGTTTCACAAGTAAGAAGTGCAAAAAAAAGAAGCTCCTATGAATCCTTATGATTATATCTAGCCAGCTCAACAGTAAACTGAAGAGATCTTGATACCAGTCTAGTACTGTGCTTAAATTCATAAAGTCTATGCACCATAGCGAAGTGCTCATCCAAGCAATTACCATTAAAATGTTTATAGAAAAGGCAAGTGATCAGGACCAATATTACTGATTTTACTTTGGATTTTACCAAGGCAAATAGGCTTACAGCCTATCATGTTGAATACACCAGTTCTCGCTTGATCACCGAAGTTAAGCAACATTGAACCTGGTCAGTACTTAGATGGATGACTGCTTGGGAATACCAGGTGCTGTAAGCATTTAGTGACAGATGTGTGTGCTTACCACCATATAACGTTAAATACACTGGTTCTCGCTTGATCACCGAAGTTAAACAACGTTGAGCCTGGTCAGTACTTAGATGGGTGACCGCTTGGGAATACCAGGTGCTGTAAGTGTATAGTGACAGATATGCGTTGTGATGCAGTGGATATCAGCTCGGAAAGAGAAACCGGTGAGCCGAGTTCAAATTCCAGTTGAATACCCTGCATTCACTTAAGCACTGGTCTCCTTGGGAAAGGTATTAATCCGTCCCTTCCCTCCAATTATGGGTTAAATATTAAGGGTAGGACTTGGGGACTCTGCCCCTAAAAACAAATTCCAATGAATCTTGAGACTTGAAAAAGAAAAATGTATTACTAGACACAAAACTTATATAAGCAACAATAAATTGTTGAAAGCAAAAGGTATTACCAGCAATAAATAAATAAAGTTTAGTTGGCAATAAATGACCCGCCAAGGTTGATTTGACATAAAAACAAAACAACCAACCAACCAACAACCAAGACAAATAGCATGAGCATATGTGGTAGAAATATACTAAGCATGAATGTATGATAGACTTATTATTTACACTGTTCAGACTGTTGTCCTCATCTTTATTGCCATACTTTTTTTTTTTTCTTTATAAGCGTTTCACCCCGAGCAAGGCATGTCACTGCCACTACTGCACAGGGGGCTACATAGGGTGGAGAAAGGATGATTAAATATAGGAAATGTCAGAGGGTGGGTGATAGGCGGGTAGGGATATTGAGAATGGTTAAATATAGGAAATGTCAGAGGGTGGGTGATAGGCGGGTAAGGATACCAAGAATGAGGGTTCGATAGATGAGAGTGTTCTGAGAATAATTGGGAGTTAGGGTGATAGAAGGTGTCTATTGACCCTACATTTAAACACCTGGATATTGTAGCTGTTGAGGAAGCAAGTATATGGAAGGGAATTCCACAGGCGGGAAGTGAGAGAAAAGAAGCTGTTGGAGCAGAATTTACGGTTACATCTTATCTGTTTAACTGTAAAAGGGTGGGACCTAGTTGCTAATCTAGTATGTTTCAGTTATTGTACACTCCAGCTTTCTTCAGGTGCTAGGAATTTTGTACTGAACACTTTATTTTAATCACTCAGTTCAAAATAACAAACACCTGAAGAAGGACGGATCTTACAGCGACCAAAAAATTTTAAGCATGGTAATAAAGATGAGTTCAAACAGTGTAAATAATGTAAAAACTATCCCATCTCAGAACCATAAACAATGACTTATAGATATTTAAGTGAGATTCTGGAGAGAAAAATTGTCTCGCATAACACAGTGAACTAACTTTCTTAGTGGCTGACCTAGCAATATCTTTAACCTTGCCGTATTAGTCAAATAAATCCAGTAAATAGACATATCCTTGTCTTACAACCATTTTGTTTCTTGTGTACTTTCTCTATTTAGTTTCTATTCATATAAAGGTGATTTGTTCTCATTTTACTTATCTAAAAAAAAAAAAATCACCCTCAAGAAAATTCAGTATTGATCATTACAAGTGGAACTATTTGCCTATGTTCACCTGAAAATATCAAGCAGTTGCAAACTAATTGTATATGGTAAAAAAAAAGTCTGTTTTGAGAGCAGAAAGGAAATGAAGAACCATTTCTTTGAATTCTTTTGTATTTCAGAAAGCATGAGATTTGTTTTTTATTGAAAGAATGAATGAGAATTTACTCAAAGGATGTTGACTGCAAATCTTCATTGTAAAAAAGAAAAGAAAGAAAAATAAAAAAAAATAATTAGCAAAATTGTGAGGATTTGACAAAAAACAAGTAGGCAACTTGTTGATGAATTTGAATAATAGTTTTCTTGTACTTGATCTGCACTGAAACTTCTCATTGGATGAAGAATAAATATGGAAGAAAAACAACATAAATATTCACTCAAACCAGTTGAACTGAATGAAACACTGAATTTTGAGATGGTTGGAAAAAATGAAAATCTGTATAATACTAAAACTCTAATCTTGTATTTATATATATGTTTTCTCGGGATACATCTTAAACAATAAATAATAACCCAACTGATTTAGAAGCATATTATGCTTTGAACTGAGGTTAGTGAGAAATTTTATTAAAATAAAATAGAGATTTCTTGAATTAGGGCTGTTTTTCTTTTTTACAGCAATTTTAATTGGAATTTCTGTTTATGATACGAATTCTTGTATCAATATACCTATATAAACAAACACTTGTATATTACATTCCAACTATTACATGCATAAAAAATAATAAACATTTTGTGAATTAAAAGCTTAAAAAAAAAAAAACAGAATCAAAAGTGGTTGTATCATGACGGCTTGGGAATACCAGATGCTGTAAGCGTAGAATGATGGAAATAAGTGGTTTTTGGTACTTTCAATCTTCTCTGCTTCTAAAATCTCTCTCGTCCTTCTGTGTGCTTGTGACACGATAACTAGGCATATATTAAGGTGCTTTGTAAAATATGTATTTTATTATAATAGATTAAAATAGAAAATGGTTAAGAATAGAAAATAGATTAGGTGACACGATAACTAGGCATATATTAAGGTGCTTTGTAAAATATGTATTTTATTATAATAGATTAAAATAGAAAATGGTTAAGAGTAGAAAATAGATTAGGTGACACGATAACTAGGCGTATATTAAGGTGCTTTGTAAAATATGTATTTTATTATAATAGATTAAAATAGAAAATGGTTAAGAATAGAAAATAGATTAGGTGACACGATAACTAGGCATATATTAAGGTGCTTTGTAAAATATGTATTTTATTATAATAGATTAAAATAGAAAATGGTTAAGAATAGAAAATAGATTAGGTGACATGATAACTAGGCATATATTAAGGTGCTTTGTAAAATAGGTATTTTATTATAATAGATTAAAGGCTAAACCAGCTAGTCGTAAATCGCCCAAACCTATCTGCATTACATTCACAAATATACGAGGTATTCGCAGTAACTTTAATAGTGTAGAATCTTTCCTTCTAACTAACTCACCCGATATCTTAGCTATATGTGAGACTAACCTTGACCCTTCTATCCCCTCTTCAGAGATGTTCCTTCCTGGCTACCTTCCTCTCTTCAAGAAGGACTCCAATGTCCATATGCATGGGCTTGGTGTATATGTCAGCGAACAACTCCCCCTAGCCAGGGTCACATCTCTTGAATCCCTTGATCATTCTTTCATGTGCTTCCGTCTCTCACTTCTAAGCTCGGTTAGCTATCTCTTCTTCCTCTACCACTCCCCCTCCTCCTCTGACTGTAAGGTACTTGATAGCATCTCTACTAATATCGACAGGGCCATTTCTTCTCACCCATCTGCCCATATATTTGTGTTTGGCGATTTTAACGCCCACCACACCAAGTGGCTTGAAAACTCAGCCACCGACCTTGCTGGGATCCACACCATGCACTTTTCAATAGCCCAAGCTCTAAAGCAAGTGGTGGACTTCCCCACGCGTTTCTCTAAAAACCCTAACGGAAGGGACTCTTTATAGATTAAAATAGAAAATGGTTAAGAATAGAAAATAGATTAGGTGACACGATAACTAGGCGTATATTAAGGTGCTTTGTAAAATATGTATTTTATTATAATAGATTAAAATAGTAAATGGTTAAGAATAGAAAATAGATTAAAAACATGTTTCATTTAACAAAAGTGAAAAAGAAGAGAAAAAATAAATAAACACTTTTTCTTTTATGAGGAAAATTGTGGAAGAGAAAATGGTATCAGATTTCTGTTTTAAATCCTACCACTCTTCCGGTAAATATTTGACTCGGTGATTTAATGTGATAATAGATAAAGTTCAGGAAATAGTTTTTTTGAATGACCAGGTCAAAGGCTGTCTTTACTGTATCTTAACCACACATTAAGAATTTTCCGGCGGAAGCTTTATTAAGATAAAAAAAAGATAAAAAAAAAAATCCTGGAAAAAATACTAAGGCTAAGTACAGACTGGATGTCTGTGGGATATTTACACATCAAAAGAAGGAAAATTTAAGTGCCCTGAAATTTCGGACTTGCAGTCGCCAATTGCTTATCAACCGTTGGTCTAAAGCATTTCCGGATTTCCGGATTAATTTTAAATAAATAGAAGTGAATCAGTTGAGTTGAGTTAGTTCCGCCGGGCGTGTGCTTGAAGTAGAACCTCCGTTCATCTTGTTTCGGTCAGTTCAGATTTGTTGATCTCCATTAATTAGAGTTAGAGCTGTATGTCACATTTGCCTGCCCCAACCAAAAAGGCTAACTTTAAATGAAATAAAGCATCCTTTCAACTCATCCAAGTTGTGGAAGTTCATTCTTTATAGTTTAATCTTGTACCCCCAGCTGTTCAGCCAACATTTTCAACAAACTCCCGGCAAACATCCTCGTGGAGAACGGCTGCCGGAGAAAATGTTCGAACTGTCCATTGGGGTGTTACATGCTCAAATCTTTTTCTTCTACTGTGTCTTTTACAACCTTTCTTTTTCTTTCCTCTCTGACTAGCACATTCCTTTGTTAATTTCACTGAAATTAAAAAATCAATGACTCCTATTTTCAATAAAGTTTTATAGCTTCTTTTTTTCCTTCCCATAATTCACCTTTTTTTCTGGTTTGCTGTGATGTCTCTCTATAAAAAAATTACCTGTTACCACTTTTTCTTCTCCTTAACCATGAGGCAAGCGATATTCCATTTCTTCTTTTTTTCATTCAAACTACATATTCATAATTCATTATAACAACATTATTAAATAAATTGAAATATATATAGCAGTGAATATGTTTATATATTTCACTAAACTACATTAAAACATTTTTATAAACAAATATCACGGCTTTAGTATTTGAATATAATTCTGAGATGAAGTAGTATTTACACTATTTACATTATTTGGACTATTGTTCTTATCTTTGTTGTCTCTTTTACAATGTTTCACCCATTGTACGCTCTTGCCTTTTCAGGTGCTAGGAATTTCAAACTGAACCCTTTATTATGATCACTGAGTTATATTATTCTCATTCTTTGTGCAAAGACGCTTCTGGTAGCCATGAGTTATCTCCCTTTGAGCTAACTCTCTAAAGGACACACAGCCCAGTGGATAAAGACATAGGTTAGTTACAGTAACTTAACCCAAAGAGTTGTGAGTTCAATACCAGGCTACAGCAGAGGTTAAATGTTCATGGTAAATAAAATGCTGAAAGAGATTTAGGCTTAGGAATGTAGGAGTGTTGTGAGTAAGGAATGTCTTTGATGTATTCGCTCCTTAGGTTAGTAAGTACTTTTGAGACAGGGAAGAAGGAAGGAGGCAAGGGAGGCGAACATAGTAAGCCACTTGACTTCGGTCAAGTGAGATACTAATTACATTCGTCTCTCTGTGTCTCTGCATCAGTCTGTCTGCTGGGTGCTTTCTGTCTCGGCTTTTTATATCTGCTTTTTAGATCAAAAGCAGCTCGTTTGGGATTTCACACTTGAATTTGATTCTGGGCTTCCCATTGGCTGGAAAATAAAATTCGTGTAGGCTCGTGAAATGGAAATTTGATATTTGATTAATTTTTATTTTTCAACCGGAACATCTGCGCAAATCCACCTGTGCAGAGACAACTTTTGGTCATTTGCCTTCTGGTCATTATAGAGCAAACATCCGGTCCCTCACTTTTGCTCGGTATCACCACACTTTCTTCCTAGCCTAACAGGTCACAACAACTTGGCAACAAAGTTTCGCCACAACAGGACTAACAAAAATCATAGTCTTTTATATAGAGATAGATTTTCTCTGAAATGTATATGAAAGCATTTTAATATATTTTGTTTATGCTTATTGTGTTGTATCTTGTATATGATTTGTTTGTAATTTATATATTTCCATAGTGGGGCTGTTGATGTCTTTTTAACTCTTAAATAAAATTACATATGTAGAAAAAAAAAAAAGAAGTACAATCAGACAAGACTGTTGCATTACAGATCAACCCACAACAACTTTGTACCCCTTACCTGTTTGCACTCCACCCTGAAATTTGGTTTTGATCAGTCAGTGTATAGCTGTTTTGAATGGATTGACAGACAGACAGATGGTTTAGTGGCAGTCACAGGATTTTATATATAGACTGACACCAAAATACTCTGAAATGATGCTATTGTAGTTTCAAGTGAAAATGCCAAACCGTACAGCATGCCATTTCCAAATTTCTGGTGAAGTAAATTGTATCATGATGTTCTTTTTTTTAATGACAGTTCCCAAATGATCCTACTATACTGCCCAGTCGACAAAATCAAAAATAAACAATGTGAATGCACAAAAATTAAAAATATAGAATGGCAACAATTTACCCAGTGCCTTCATTGTGTGTGTCTATATGTCTAACTGTACTTACAGTGCCGTGCTTAGCAACATTGCACACACCCCCTGCAGAATGCAACTTGTGCTCCCCACTCAACATACTGAACCCACAATAAATGTTTCTTTAAACAAAATAACATACTCTCGGTATGCAGATATTCTGTGATCACAGAAAAAAAAAACAAAAAAAACAGAAGAAATTGTGGAATTGGCATTTTGAAGCTATACATTACGAATGTTTACACAACTTTTATGTACATTTTATGTATGTCGAAACATATATTTATTTCTCTCTCAAGTTCATTTTTTTTAATTACAACTGATTTGCACCCTCCTCGGGGTCCTGGAAAGCTTCTATCAAAGATTATATATATATATATATATAGAGAGAGAGAGGGAGAGAGAGAGAGATTTGTGGCCTTCTCGGAGTCCCAGAAAGCTTCTATCAAAGATTATACACACATATATATATATATATATATATATATATATATATAGAGAGAGAGAGAGAGAGAGAGAGAGAGAGCAAGACGGGTTGATAGATGTCTATTTCAACATACAAATATGATAATAATAATTTTCCAGTTAATCCTAATAATTATTTTGTTAATTTTTTTTTAATTACAATAGATCTACAGAGCCAAGGAGCCTTACGACTTCCCGGGGCCTTGCGCCCCCCCCCCCTGCGGGGCTCTTAAATACGTCCCTCTATATATATATATATATATATATATATATTCTATAAATTATACTTTAGAACATGCCTACAATCTAGTAAAAAACTGTACATTTTCATTTTGTTTCGACATTGAAAGCACAATGTCTCATCAGGTAGTAAACACTATTTTTGAAAGACATAGAAATTCACTTCTTTATATTGGTAAAAAATTTTTTTTGTGTGTATGATTTCCTTACCTCATCTATCTTGTACACAAAATGAAATTTGTAGGGGATGACGCTGCTGAACACTTACATGCTGTAATTAGCAATAACTGCTAAGCTAAAAAATATTAATAGAGGATTTAATAAATGTATTTTAAACTTTTGCGTTATTAAATATTGGTTTTTCTTCATGTGATATTTTTATTGATTATTTTTTTTTAAATTTGTTTGTTTGACAAAAGGCTTAAGCATATCTATTATTAGCAGTAAATGTTTCATTAATCTGTGGTAGAAATACCCAAAGAAACAGTTTTTGTAATGTGTTATAAACTGTATAGACATCAGGCAATGTATGCTTTATAAGGATGTGCATTGTGATGCAATGGATATCAACTTGGAATGACAAATCGAGGTAACCAAGTTCAAATTCCAGTTGAATTCCTTGCATTCACTTATGCACAAATACCCTTGGGAAAGGTATTAATCTGTCTCTTCCCTCCAGTTATGGGTCAAATAATAGGACAGATTGGAATCTATAGCCTTGGTCAGCAACCACTCTACCACAGAAAGCAATGGTAACCTTTTGCGGGATAATCTTCTGCCCAGTCAGTCATGTCTCTTTTGAGACATGATCACCCAAAGCGTGTATCACATATGGCACTCAACTAACTGATGGTTTATAAAGATAGAAATCCATATACAACAGTTGAAGTGTTAAGTGTTTAAGTAGGCTGCCATACTACCGGTCAAATTTATTAAACAAATATATCAAAATTTCAATTCACTCTAATCCTTGCAAACTCAATGATAAATGGGGGAAAACAAAAAATTAATCATTTTTAAGTCTTTTAGCAACACTGGAAGTGTTTACTAAACCATCAAAATTATAAATTGTGTATGATGAAATTTTTACCAAAGCTTTATATCTGTTTTTAAAACCAGATAAAGCACATGTTGTGGATGCAGTGGATATCTGCTTGGAATGAGAAAATGTAGAGCCATGTTGGAATTCAAGCTGAATTCGTTGCATTCATTTACATGCAAATACCCTTGAGAAATGTATTAATCCATCTCTTCTCCCTCCAGCTGTGAGTTAAATAGAAGTACAGATTGGGTTCTATAGCCTTGGTTGGCAACCAGTCTACTGCAGAAAGTAATAGCAAACTACTGCAGGAAAATATTCTGCCCAGTCAGTCATGTCTTTTTCCAGACATGATTGCCCAAGCGTGTATCATGTATGGTACTTAGTTAATGTATTTCCATATAGATGTTAATGAATGCCATTTTTTATTTGCTTAGTAGAGTAATGGATATTGGCTTGGATTGAGGAATCAGAAAGTTGAGTTCAAATTCCAGTTGAGTTCATTACATTCACTTACACACTAATACTCATGGGGAAAATTTTGAATCTATTTCTTTTCCCCTTGGCTATGGGTAAATAGTAGAACAGACTGGATTCTACCCTTGAGTAGCAACCAGACTAAGAGAATGAAAACTCTAAATTCAAAACTGTATGTAGTCCTGACAAAGCACATACTATGCAGCTTAGGAAAGGATCATTGGGGTTGACTGGGTGTTCCTCACTACAGTTGACTCCTTTATATTTTAACCAATAGCCAAGATCTTATACATATGTGTGCATGTATCTTATGGCAAGCATAAAAACAATAAAACAAATTATCTACTAATCTATAAATACTAAATTACAAACAATAGCATAAAATGTAATAGTGCTTGAATTTCTTTGATAAACCATTGACAAATAATTTACAATGTCTTATCTAAAAAATTGGTAAATCTGAAGGAATCCTACTGGTTTGTCTTTCTAGTCTCGTCTTATAAAAGGTATCACCATGGAATGAGATTTGAATTCAAATATCACCGGTGACTTATTTTACATTGTCTACTTAACAATTGAATGTGCATTGTGGTGCAGTGGATATCGACTCGGAATGACAAATTGGGGAGCCGAGTTCAAACTTCAGTTGATTTCCTTGCACTCACTTGCACACAAATACCCTTGTGAAAGGTATTAATCCATCTCTTCCCTCCAGTTATGGGTTAAATAGGACAGATTGGGTTCTATAGCCTTGGCTGGCAACCAGTCTACTGCAGAAAGTAATGGCAACCTACTGCGGGATATTCTTCTGCCTAGTCAGTCATGTCCTTAAAGAGACATAATCGCCCAAGCGTGTATCACGTATAGCATTTAACTGACTTAACAATTGGTTTGTCTTTGTAGTCTAATTATAAAGGTACCACCATGGAATGACATTTGAATTCAGATATCACCAGAGAATCTAACTCTATGGGTAAATAGTAGGACGGACTTGGTTCTAGCCATGGGTGGAAGCCAGTCTAGGAGAAGGAAAACTCTTAATTCAAAACATTATGCAGTCCTAGCAAAGCACATACTCTGCAACTGAGGGAATGATCATTGGCATTGACTCAATGATCCCAACTATTGACTTATGAGCTAATAGCCTAGTATGAATCCAACTATTTTGCCCCCCGCTATGGATAAATAGTAGGACAGACTTGGTTCTATAGCCTTCAGTGTCAACTGGTCTAGGAAACTGAAAACTGAATTCAAAACTGTATGTAGCCCTGGTGAAACACATATTATGCAGCTAAGAAAAGAATCTTTTGCATTGACTCAATGATTCCAACTACAACCAACTCCCTTTACAACATTGTCAACAATTAATAGTCTTTTTCAATTGGTAATAATGGTTAATGTGATGGAATTCTTATTTTGTTTTTCTTACAAATGTTTATCTTCTTTTCATTTTTATTTTAGACTTCAAGTGGCCAGTCGCAAAAGAAGCTTCCAGAACATGTTACTCATGTATCCAATACAACCAAAATTTTGAAATTGAAATCAGAAAGTCAGTCAGAAGAAAAAACCTTTGCTGAGCTGAATTCTTTCCAATGGAACACCTGGGAAAAGACATTACTCGGTATGAATTATGATAAACACATCCATTTTCCTGTACAGCAGTTTAATCAGTAGCTAACTGTTGTATTACCGAGGTGGCAATACAATTCCAGATGATACGTGCCGTAATATCTGCAGCACAATATCCGCACTGATGGATATTAAGTAAAAACAAGACAAACACAAATAAGACAGAACAACAATAATTAAAAGAGAGGAAAGGTTAAGTTGTTAATGTCAAAGAGAATACAGTCTGATAATAATTCAAATTCCTGATTGCTATTACTCTTTATTTATATAGTTATTTCAGACCACAGACCATTCCATCTTTGAGAGTGCTAAAGAGGTGTCAGCTGCTCTACAGGTTTAACTCATTATTTTGTGAACTCAATTAGAAATAAACATAAGGATAAAGTCAAATGGCAAAGTGAGGTGTTGTCAGTTGATGGCTAAATTAGTTTATTTCATAAAGTCTTGTGAGTTTATAAACATACCAAAATCAAGCAAGTTCAAAAATTTAAATATCTGGGAAGTGTTTCAATAGAGGACTGAAAGTGCAACATTGAAATCTGAAGGCACATTGGGACAGACAAATAAACATTTAAAAGACCTAAGCAAAGTATTACTGTTAAGAAACAGAAAAAAAAGCATTGTTAGAAACAAAGAAAAGACTACTGAACAGTAATGTTCTATTATATCGCAGACTTTCCATTCCCTATCACCTTCTTTAGTGGTCCTGGGTATGATGGTAAACTGCATCCGGCAGCAAGGCCTCTGATTGGGAGGTTGTGAGGAGCATGGAACCATCTCTTAATTGCTGCTGTTCTCAGGTCTACCCTGACCTGGAGTGGTAGCACCTGTTAGGGTCCCAGCTATGGGAAATTAGTTAACCCCCAAATTGGGATCAAAACACTATGAAAGTATAAAAATACACTTTTATTGAAATATATACATAAAAATGGACTTTTATAGAAAGATATACATTTTTGAAGGAAAAAAATTATTACCACAATACATTTTTGAAGGGAAAAATTATTACTAGCAATACATTTTTTAATACAAAACTAGAAGGCCTCTTCAGTTTTCATCAAAATCTAAATCAACCTTCTCACTATAAATGAGTTTTAAAAAATACCTTAAAACCCTACCGTTTTGACATTAATAACCCAAAGAGGTTGATTTGCCGTTAAACAAAATTCAAACAAACAAACCTTTTTTAGTTCTGGTTTAAATCTAAGTAAATTTTACTTTACCAGCCCTGATTTAATAATCTGTATTATAATTCTGCTTGTTCCTTCCTTAGTTAGTGACTTAGTTCTTCCATCCATTACACCACACTCTCTACACAAGCTTTTCCTTCCCCTCTATCTTTTTACTCTCCTCAGCCTTTCTCTCACCTTTGCCAGACGAAAGGGTAGTAAGGAGTGAGAGAGTAGGAGGAGAGAGCTTATAGCATTATTGTATCAGTAGCAGCTTAAGCTGGTGGTTGTAGAGTAATTGTGTGTGTGTGTGTGTACTGCACAATATAGTAAAAATAGGTAGGTTTGTTGTCGTATTTTGTGACCTAATAACAAAATGTCTTGCCTCTACACCCTTGGACATTACTCAGTTGGTCTATTCTGTTTCCAATGGACACAGGAGCCTTCAAAGTAACTTTAATTATTTTTAAAAATTTTTTAATCCCTTCTAACATTTTTTAAATTTTGTCAGAAAGTTTGTTTTGATTTGGGTTAGCGGCTAAAGAAACATTACGACCGTTTTACAATGGGAACGTAATGATTGCATCACACAATTTTTCAGTGACAAACACATTAATTTGGAAATTCTCACAAAAATCAAATAATTGTCGGATTTTAATGAAACTATCAGTACTCATTAACAAATGAAGAAAATTATTTTTGAAATTATTTTTTTAAAAATCTTGATAAAAATGTTTACAATGGACACAGGAGCCATGGTTTTTCAGTAATAAAAAAAAATTTCTCTTTCAAAATCTCTCACAGTAAAGTAGCTTCTATGGACATTACTTTGATAGATACTTTAATAAAATTAAACACTGTGTTATCATTATTTTATTATCCAATACCTTTATGTTTAAAGATTTTACTATCATTTGTAGTATGACAAAGTAAAATTTTTCCAGGAAATCATAATTATACTTCCGTGGAAGTTCCACGGATGTTGCTAATTATTTATTAATACTGTAGTAATATTGTCGCAATACCTAAATATAATTCAAATCGAAAAAATGCCAGTCTTTAAGTTTGTACATGTCCATGAATACGTGTATATATATGAGGGCATAAATCTGTGCATATTCCTTATTCCTCTTCCTTTACATTAATTTTTTAATTACTCTTATTTTTTTAAAAATGCAAATGTAAACAAACTAGTTGTGTCTGTTGCACTGTGAGTTTAATGATAATGGACTCTAAATTATAAATCTTGCCTGTTTTTTTTTTCTTCTAACACAATTTTAGTATCCTATCCCATTTTTAGGTTTCAGGATTAATGTTTTTTTGAGTTTTTTTATAATCATATCGCTCCAAGCAAGGCATTTTACTGCAACTGTTTTGCAGGAGGTTACATAGGAGGAAAGTTATGAGAAAGAGTGACAGGTTATAAAGGGTGTCAGGAAGTGAATAAGAGAAGAATGACGGTGGCTATAAAGTGAGGGATCAATTTATATATTGATTGTAATATAAAATTGATCCCCCACTTTGTTTTGTTTTATTTTTATTTTTTTTAATAATCATATCACCCCCAAGCAAGGCATTTTACTGCCACTGTTTTGCAGGGGGTTACATAGGAGGAAAGTTATGAGAAAGAGTGACAGGTTATAAAGGGTGTCAGAAAGTGGGTAAGAGAAGGATGAGAATACTGATTAGAGTGGAGTGGACGGAGAAAGGAGCATGAGAGAGAGGATGCAGGTTAGTGAGATAGGAAATGACTATTGATTTTACATTTCAATTCTTGGAGATTGTAGCTGTCGGGGAAGCAAGTAAATTTTTATTCAATTTTTTCTTTGGTCTCAACTAATTTTTTGGTTTCAGAGGAGAATTCTAATAGAACTTATCCAATATCTTCTGAATTCTGTTTTTAGTTTCTATAAGGTTTTTTTTCTGTTGGTTTGCACTGTGTTTCTTTGGTGGATTTCAAGTGTCATTCCTTCGCACATTGTTGAGTGTCTGATTTTTATTCCATTATCACATCTTTGCACATTTGTTTATAGAAGTGGGTCATTTTTTTTAAATTGTGAAACATGTTTACAATTTTACTTTCAATGAATTGAATTATTTTGATGTTTGGTTGTTAGTTGCTTATTGTTGATGTTTCTAGAATTTTTAATTGTTTTTTTATATAATACAGTGTTTTTGTGTTATAGATAGACGTTTGTTGGATTTCTTGTGCTTTGCTTTTATATTTTGTTTAAAACCTTTGATTATTGACTGTATATAAAATAAGGATAATATTAAGTCTTATATTTGATAACAAGAAACTTGCTTTCATGCTCAGAGTAAAAACTGCTCAATCTCAAACAGGCAGAGCCATGCTATTAATAAAATGAATAAAAAATTCAAAGATTGATAAGCAAAATTGAATTACTTTAGAATTTAAAATATTTTGAGTCTTTACTTGTAGTCAGTGCAGAATCATATTTTGGTATTCACTTTATTTTATACTAGCAGTATAGCCCAGTGTTGCTCGGGTGTAATGAAAGCTTTAAAACTAATCCATGGTCCTGGAGCTCAGACTCTTTGGATGTTGGCACAAAAGACTAAAAAGCAATAGTTGTTTCCAGTTAAAGCAAAACCGTAGACTGAAAGAAAAATGAATGGATTAAGTTAAATTTTGATTTCCTGGTATCGATATCAAATAAGTTTTTTTTGTCGTAAACTGAATTTTGAAGGCTAAATAAGTCCTCTGAGTAAATGGTATCATGGCTGAGATTAAGAACTACAATTATACCTACTTAGAGCCAAACTCAAAGCAAAACTAAAATAAAAGGGCTGAAAAATCCGGACATATAGGCAGATAAACAGACACACACACAAACATCTTGCCTTTAATATCTATATTATCGATTTTCTGCACTATTGTAAGAACTGCAATCTTGAAACTTCTGAATATCATTTCTTATGTCTTTGTCTATGAGTGTATCAAATTTGATTAAAATTGGATCACTCCTATAACGCGATTTTTTTATTATTGATTTTCAATATTTATTGAGGATACCTCGACACAAAACCTAGCTAAGAACACTCGCACATGCTTATAGTACAACTGTGTAAATTTTCAAGAAAATCGGTTTGGTCATTTCAGAGTCTATAGGTAATGGTCACAGACACAGACACACATACACATACAAAGTTCCATTTATAAATAAGTTTAGATAGATGTATTTTAATTATGTTGAAGCTTCAAGTATTTTGTGTCTTTAATTGAAGTCAGAGCTGAATAGTATTTTAGTATTCATTTTATAAGTATTTTAATTACTTTACAGCTTCAAATATTTTGAGCCTTTCTTTATAGTATATGCAGTATCATATTTTGTTATTATCTACTAATATTTTTCTTATGTTACTTATGGTATTTTGGTTGTTTGTAATGAGACAATCAAGATGTACATTACTGGCTATAATTATTAGGCCACCTCAGATTTTCCAAAGAAATGATGTATTTCATACTATTTTTAGTATTTATTGCCAAGTGGATAATTCTAAATGAAAATAGAATGGTTCTTTTTTAATACTGCACAATAACATGTGCATCAAATGAATTGTTCTGGTATCCAGTTTTTGTGATCTCTTCCCCATGCCAGTCTCTTCTTATTGGCTGGCTGAAGTAAAGGCTTCCAGGCTGCCTCGTAAAATTTTGCAAAGTAATAATAACAAAAGAACCGTTCTATCTTCATGTAGAATTATCCACTTGGCAATAAATACTAAAAATAGTATGAAATACATCATTTCTTTGGAAAAACTAGGGTAACATTATAATTATGCCCGGTAATGTATATATATATATAGTAAATCTACAGGGTGCGATGGGCAAATTCTCGCTATTTGCCTTGTAAAGTTTTGCAAAGTAATAATAACAAAAGAACCATGCTATTCTCATTTAGAATTATCCACTTGGCAATAAATACTAAAAATAGTATGAAATACATCATTTCTTTGAAAAAACTAGGGTAGCCTTATAATTATGCCCGGTAATATATATATATATGGCAAATCTACAGGGTGCGATGGGTAAATTGTCGCTATTGCCTTGTAAAATTTTTCAAAGTAATAATAACAAAAGAACCATTCTATTCTCATTTAGAATTATCCACTTGGCAATAAATACTAAAAATAGTATGAACTACCTCATTTCTTTGGCTTAAATAGTGAAGCTTCTCATGTTGCTGGCTCCAGCAGGCCTTTTCGCTTCTAGGTGTGAAAAAACATCATATATAAATTTTCAATTTGCTATCCATTCAGGATCCAAAGTTTTGCTTTTTACACTGACTTGTGAAATTTTCTTGGTCTGGGTTTTTCCAAAATGTTTTTAGCTGTTTAGATCTGATTTTGCTGGTGTGCAATTTTACTTTGCCTGTTTTAGTTAACCGTTGGATGATATAGGATTTGTATCCTATAAAGCCAAAGATGCTTCTTTTTTTATTTTTAACTGAATATGGAGATTTTTATATAGTTTTCTAGAGTGGCAAAAATATTTTTTTTATTTTCCAAAAAAAGGTCAGCACATTGTGACCTTGTATAGAGATGATGTTACTGAGTACTATATTTTTCTTTTTTATTATTAGTGATCCTATTATTTTAGTCATTTTTACATGTGGATGAGGCTATTATACTTGTATTTTCTACAATTCCTTGCATTCGTTTATGTGCAAATATCCTTGGGAAAGGTGTTAATCTGTCTCTTCCCTCCAGTTATGGGTTAAATAACAGGACAGATTGGGTTCTGTAGCCTTGGTTGGCAACCGGTCTACCACATAAAGTAATGGCAATCTACTGTGGGATAATCTTCTGCCCAGTCAGTCATGTTTTCTCAAGACATGTTTACCCAAGCGTGTATCACGTATGGCACTTAACTGTAGCAGTGACTTGCCTCGGCGACCTAAATGGGCCAGAATCGGGTGTATGTTTTGTAAGAGAGTGTGGCGACGACAAATTGGCAAGCGTTGGTCACATGGAGAATCGAACAGCACTTCGTGGTAAACAGAATTGGTGTCACTTGTAGCTGTTTTTATTTACTGTGCTGAGTGTGCATTAACTGAGTGGTAGCCAGGTTGAGTGGAAAAAAACGTGGTATGCTCATTTTGAGGGGGTCGTTGTTGTTATTCAAGTTGTCGTTCATGTGAAAATAGCATTTTGGAGATTAAGACAAGACGTGTGAATTTGGTTTGCCTGTGTTGTGGGGTGTTACCCACTTAACTATGGACTCTTCCTACCAGTATATTAACTGAGAGTTAATTACTCTCACGGCTTCAGTTCAGCTCAGCGCAGTCTGTCTCTCTGTCAGTCACTAGTAAACCAAACTTATGGTTACTCTGTTCTCTTGTATCTATTTTTGACATAATATATGTTGTTAACCATACCACCGTGTTTCGAGTTATCATTTAGTGGTCTCATCACTGGTCCACATCAGCCTGTTTGAAATACTTTCCTGTGGTTGCTTCCTACCAATACATGTTTTTTTTTATTCTTTTTGCAACACTGATGTTGTGTAAGAAGTGTAGTAAATTTCTGTGTGTGTTTAAATGAATCCTAATTCGTAAGAGATGTGTAACATGAGTCTTCATGATAGATATGTAGTGGTATGGCCAATATAATTATTCATAAATTTGGTTTGATCTGGAACAGAGTTCTTTAAGGGAAATGTGAATTTTTAAATTTTTTGTAATTTAGAGCTTGCAGGTGAGTTGTTATTGTTGATAATAAAGTTAGATGTTTTAAATTGTTTTATCGATAATTTAATTTTCATGTTCTGGTCATCTGTGGTTGTGTATTTCTTTATAATGTTTCTAAGTGAAAATCCATCCTGCTTATAGTGAACATGCATTTAATTTGATGATCTATGAGGTAGTTTGAAAAACTATTATAAACTACTGTCTGTTTTAGCTCATTGAGTTCTTTAAGGAAAAACAGACAAGAGAATGAATTCTTATGCAGGTTCTTGAGGAAATATTTTATAACTTCTATTTTATATCTTAGTGGGTATTCACTCATAAAATTAAGTTGGCAAGATTTTCTTTTGGTAAGTTTTTTGTGCAAAGAAGTAGTAAATGCGTTAATACTAACTTCTGTAAGAATGTTTAAAAATTGGAGTTTATTTTTATCTAAGTTCATAGGCAAAGTTAAGGACAGCATTTTCCAAATGTATTTTTGATATTATATATATAATTAAAACACACAATAAAGCATTAAATATGCAGACCTTCTTGGTAAAATTTAACAAAACTTATTTGACTATATATATATATATATATATATATATATATATATATATAAATTACATGTTCTAAACTATAATTCATATATATATATATATATATATATATATATATATATTATGAATTATAGTTTAGAACATGTAATCTGTACATGTTCTAAACTATAATTTATAAAAAATATTCATAGCTCTATTTCTATATTGAGGTCTGTTTTAAATTAATGTTTTGAATGTTGTTAATATTTTCTTCATTCCTTATTCACTTGGATATATATATATATATATATATATATATATATATATATATGAATTATTTTCAGAGAGTAAAGGAATAACATGAATAAGAAAACAACAAAATATTTAGAGGATGAATAGTTTTATATATTGTCTTTTTATTCATAATATATATATATATATATATATGCATGTACATGTGTATGTATATATATATATATATATATGTGTACATATATATATATATATATATATATATGTGTGTACATATATATATATATATATATATGCATGTACATGTGTATGTATGTATGTGTATATATATATATATATATATATAGCTAGTATTATTCAATTATTTGTAATTCATGCATTTGGAGTTATTTTGATGGACTGTGAAAGTTGTAGCAGGTGTCTGCCATTATTGTGCAGTCTGTATATCTTACCTATTATTTCTGAATTTCTCCATCTGCTTCACATGATATTGTATTTTTTTATAATAACTGAAGTATTTTTTTGTGGTGATAGTGAAGCAAGTTTGTCATATAAATTGGACAGATTGCAGTTGTACATTTACACTACAGTAAGCTTTAGACAAGTGTTACTCCTCTCAGTAAAGGGGATGTGGCCAAGTGGTTAGAACTTCAGAGTTTCAAACATGAGGACTGGTTTTGAATCCCACCCTGATCAATTTTGTAAAGAATGAGAATTGTAGGAAAATTAAATTAAAACATTAAATAAAATAACAATAAAAAATAAATACACTTTCCCCTGGTAAAAGCTATAACGTTAAATTGGAAAAAATTTCCAGTCAAATACACAATTTTATGACCTCACTATCAGAAAGGATACAATGTCTCTCTATTTCACTTTGCAACAATATTGTTTGAACATGTTTTGGCATCCCTACTCATGAATTAAGTAAATTAGTTGTTCCAACTCAGCACAAGGCTGACTTAAGCTTGACGATTTTCAACCATTGTTATCCTAACTTACTTTAAAACTTTAGGGTCCCAACCATGAGGCTTGGTTTTGAATCTCACAATGTTCAATTTCTCAAGGAGACTTGTTCGGGAAAATAAAATTAAAATAATAAATTTAATAATAATAAAGAATAAAAAATAAATAAATTTCCCCATGATACAAGTTATAAAGAAACTGGAAAGGATTTTTGATTACATTCATAATTTTATGATACCATTCCTGGAAAGATCAGAATCTCACTATTTTTCACTTTTCAATCAGTGTAAGACTTTCTCTTTTCAATCAGTGTAAGACTATTTTCAACTATTGTTATACTAACCTACTTTTGAACTAAAAATGAAAATGAACACACTCAAAAGACCAGTGGTGATGCTACAGAGGGACTGGAATGGGCCAACACCCTCCCAGAATTTTAGCTAGCTTCTCGGTTGCCACCCTACTACTTTCATGAGCTTCAAAATTTTATGAAACAGATCAGTCTCTGATTTTGATAAGATTCGATCTTCAGCACTTTTTTCTTTGCATTTTCTTTTTCATTTAGCTTTTTAAGGACATATCCAGAGTTTTGAAGAGAAAAAAAATCCGAACAGACAAATTACACTGTTCTGCTAGTATTGATGTTAGTAATAACTCTTTGATTTTGTTTAGAAATTAACCTCTTTAGAGGTCAAGAAAAGATTAGGACTTCACTGCTATGAATAAAAAAGTTATTCCGTTTAATTTAGTGAAGTAAGATACTTTTTTTTTTTAATCATATCACCCCGAGCAAGGCGGTAATGTCACTGATGTGCAGGGCGCTACGTAAGAGTGAAAAGATTGAAAAAGAGAAAGCCGGAAACCATATCCTAAACAGGGAACAAGGGATGAGCTTCTACACCTGTACAATAGACGTGGGTGGAGTGTGAACCAAGCAATAGTTTAGTCTATCTACTCCAATTGAAAAAAAAAAAAAGAAAAGTGAATAGATTGGAAAAGAGAAAGCCGGAAACCACATCCTAAACAGGGAACAAGGGATGAGCCTCTACACCTGTACAATAGACGTGGGTGGAGTGTGAACCAAGCAATAGTTTAGTCTATCTACTCCAATTGAAAAAAAAAAAAGAAAAGTGAATAGATTGGAAAAGAGAAAGCCGGAAACCACATCCTAAACAGGGAACAAGGGATGAGCCTCTACACCTGTACAATAGACGTGGGTGGAGTGTGAACGAAGCAATAGTTTAGTCTATCTACTCCAACTGAAAAGAAAAAAAAAGAAAAGTGAATAGATTGGAAAAGAGAAAGCCGGAAACCACATCCTAAACAGGGAACAAGGGATGAGCCACTACACCTGTACAGTAGACGTGGGTGGAGTGTGAACTGAACAATAGTTTAGTCTATCTACTCCAATTGAAAAGAAAAAAAAAGAAAAGTGAATAGATTGGAAAAGAGAAAGCCGGAAACCACATCCTAAACAGGGAACAAGGGATGAGCCTCTACACCTGTACAATAGACGTGGGTGGAGTGTGAACCAAGCAATAGTTTAGTCTATCTACTCCAACTGAAAAGAAAAAAAAAGAAAAGTGAATAGATTGGAAAAGAGAAAGCCGGAAACCACATCCTAAACAGGGAACAAGGGATGAGCCTCTACACCTGTACAATAGACGTGGGTGGAGTGTGAACTGAACAATAGTTTAGTCTATCTACTCCAATTGAAAAAAAAAAAAAAGAAAAGTGAATAGATTGGAAAAGAGAAAGCCAGAAACCACATCCTAAACAGGGAACAAGGGATGAGCCTCTACACCTGTACAATAGACGTGGGTGGAGTGTGAACCAAGCAATAGTTTAGTCTATCTACTCCAACTGAAAAGAAAAAAAAGAAAAGTGAATAGATTGGAAAAGAGAAAGCCGGAAACCACATCCTAAACAGGGAACAAGGGATGAGCCTCTACACCTGTACAATAGACGTGGGTGGAGTGTGAACCAAGCAATAGTTTAGTCTATCTACTCCAACTGAAAAGAAAAAAAAAGAAAAGTGAATAGATTGGAAAAGAGAAAGCCGGAAACCACATCCTAAACAGGGAACAAGGGATGAGCCTCTACACCTGTACAATAGACATGGGTGGAGTGTGAACCAAGCAATAGTTTAGTCTATCTACTCCAACTGAAAAGAAAAAAAAAGAAAAGTGAATAGATTGGAAACGAGAAAGCCGGAAACCACATCCTAAACAGGGAACAAGGGATGAGCCTCTACACCTGTACAATAGACGTGGGTGGAGTGTGAACCAAGCAATAGTTTAGTCTATCTACTCCAACTGAAAAGAAAAAAAAAGAAAAGTGAATAGATTGGAAAAGAGAAAGCCGGAAACCACATCCTAAACAGGGAACAAGGGATGAGCCTCTACACCTGTACAATAGACGTGGGTGGAGTGTGAACTGAACAATAGTTTAGTCTATCTACTCCAATTGAAAAGAAAAAAAAGAAAAGTGAATAGATTGGAAAAGAGAAAGCCGGAAACCACATCCTAAACAAGGAACAAGGGATGAGCCTCTACACCTGTACAATAGACGTGGGTGGAGTGTGAACCAAGCAATAGTTTAGTCTATCTACTCCAACTGAAAAGAAAAAAAAAGAAAAGTGAATAGATTGGAAATGAGAAAGCCGGAAACCACATCCTAAACAGGGAACAAGGGATGAGCCTCTACACCTGTACAATAGACGTGGGTGGAGTGTGAACCAAGCAATAGTTTAGTCTATCTACTCCAACTGAAAAGAAAAAAAAAGAAAAGTGAATAGATTGGAAAAGAGAAAGCCGGAAACCACATCCTAAACAGGGAACAAGGGATGAGCCTCTACACCTGTACAATAGACGTGGGTGGAGTGTGAACTGAACAATAGTTTAGTCTATCTACTCCAATTGAAAAAAAAAAAAAAGAAAAGTGAATAGATTGGAAAAGAGAAAGCCGGAAACCACATCCTAAACAGGGAACAAGGGATGAGCCTCTACACCTGTACAATAGACGTGGGTGGAGTGTGAACCAAGCAATAGTTTAGTCTATCTACTCCAACTGAAAAGAAAAAAAAAGAAAAGTGAATAGATTGGAAAAGAGAAAGCCGGAAACCACATCCTAAACAGGGAACAAGGGATGAGCCTCTACACCTGTACAATAGACGTGGGTGGAGTGTGAACCAAGCAATAGTTTAGTCTATCTACTCCAACTGAAAAGAAAAAAAAAGAAAAGTGAATAGATTGGAAAAGAGAAAGCCGGAAACCACATCCTAAACAGGGAACAAGGGATGAGCCTCTACACCTGTACAATAGACGTGGGTGGAGTGTGAACCAAGCAATAGTTTAGTCTATCTACTCCAACTGAAAAGAAAAAAAAAAGAAAAGTGAATAGATTGGAAAAGAGAAAGCCGGAAACCACATCCTAAACAGGGAACAAGGGATGAGCCTCTACACCTGTACAATAGACGTGGGTGGAGTGTGAACCAAGCAATAGTTTAGTCTATCTACTCCAACTGAAAAGAAAAAAAGAAAAAGGAGTGAATAGATTGGAAAAGAGAAAGCCAGAAACCACATCCTAAACAGGGAACAAGTGATGAGCCTCTTCACCTGTTCAATAGACATGGGTGGAGTGTGAACCGGGCGATAGTCTAGTCTATCTAATCCAATTGAAAGGAAAAAAAAAGGAAAAGGAGTGAAAACATTGGAAAAGAGAAAACTGGAAACCACATCCTAAACAGGAAGCAAGGGATCAGCCTCTTCACCTGTACAGTAGACGTCGGCGGTTATATTTAGATTCATTCCTAAGTTGTGTATACGGATAGCAGCGTAGTATGAAAATGTGAAGACACTGCTTGAGTTTGCCCCCCTCCTCACTTTCAGAGTTCCACAATCACCACCGCAAGAGACATTGACAACTTTGTTTCTCTACAGTCACCATAAAAGAAATAAATGCTTCATAACAGAAACTCAAATTATTCTTTGCTTCTTCTATCTTCTTTGTTTATATGTTGAACATGCAGCTTCAACTTTTATAGTTTTCTTAATAGCACATCACTCAGTAGATCTTGGGCTTAACTGATAAAACAAACTCTTTTCCAATCTTCTCACTCCTATGTAGCCCCCTGCACATCAGTGGCGTTACCGCCTTGCTCGGGGTGATATGATTAAAAAAAACAAACAAAAAAACACAATTTTTAGGCGAAATTTGACTTTATTCATCAACATTGTCTCCTGCTAGGGTGATACACAGAGTTCAATGCTTCTCTAACAATTTGATGCTTTTTTGTAGAACGATTTGTCTTTGAGCTCAAAATACACCTCTGTTTCTGATGTCACTTTTTCATTAGAGCCAAATTTCTTTTCCTGGAGCATTCTTTTGACATCTGCGGGCAGCCAGTAGTTGCTAGGGGCCAGATCTGGAGAATAAAGTGGATGCGAAAGCAATTCGAAGTTCAGTTCATGTAGTCTTGCAAATTGTTGGAATCGACTTATGACATGGTGCATTATCTTTTTATTCTTTATTTGTGGTTGTTTTTTGTCAATTTCTTCCGTCAAATGCACCAATATAATATTTACTATTGATGATCCTTCTTTTCTCAAGATAATCAATGAACATAATACCTCGTGCATACCAAAATAGTCAGTTAAGTGCCATACGTGATACATGCTTGGGCGATCATGTCTCGAAAGAGACATGACTGTCTGGGCAAAAGATTATCCCGCAGTAGGTTGCCATTGCTTTCTGCGGTAGACTGGTTGCTGGCCAAGGCTGTAGAACCCAATCTGTCCTGCTATTTAACCAATAACTGGAAGGAAGAGACGGATTAATACCTTTCCCAAGGGTATTTGCGCGTAAGTGAATACAATGGATTCAACTGGAATTTGAACTCGGCTCCCTGATTTCATGTTCCGAGCCAATATCCACTGTACCACTTTATACACATCCCAAAATACAGAGACCAAAACCTTGCCTACTGATGTTTGCGTCTTTAATCATTTTGGACGGTTTTCACCTGCTGCTTCCACTCAGTTAACTGCTGATTTGACTCTGGAGGGAAGTGTTCGATCTGTGTTTCATCCATTGTTACATATTTATGCCAAAACTTCTTCTTATTGCATTGAAACAGTTGCAGACAATGCTCTGAATCATCAACATGTTTTTGATTTTGATCGACTGTGAGCAAACAAGGCACCCACTTTGACCACAGCTTTCTCATTGACAAAGGTTCATGCAAAATGGTGAATACATTGCCTTCTGATATGTTCAACTTCTCTGCTATCTCACACAACTTCAATTTACGATTGACCAAACTGAGTTTGTGGATTATTTTCGTGTTTTCTTGGGACAACTACCAATTTGAGGTGACCTTAAAGTACGAATAACACTTATCAAGCCATTGCTTTGCTTGAACATTAATTTTTCACATCAGAAAGCAATGCTTTATCAACACACAAAATTCAGATTTTTCCATTATTTTGAAAATTTGCCACAGTAGCTTTACTTAAATAACTGTAATTTGTAAACTAATAATTCAACTGGGTCCAAATTTTGTCAATTGCCATTTGAAGGTTAGTACTTAATAAAAATCATATGAATATTTTATCAGTAGTGCCATCTATATGTTAGACACAGGACTTATTGAGTGATGTGTTATTCTTCTGGGTAGACAATTCTAAAAATTCTCTGTTGTATTGGAAGGATTATCAATGGACAAATATTGCTTAGAATTACAAAGATAGGAAGTTGAAAAAAATCTATTAAAAGAAGTCTTACTAAAATAAAATTGTTTTTTCCTCAGGAAAAGACTATCAAGAGTCAAGGATAAAAAAACGATGTCGACGTCAGCCAGCGAAACTTGACCATTACCCAAATAGCTGGGATAAAGTGGGTCCCTATTCTGTGAGTACAAGCTTTTATATTGAAAAGGTTTTATCACAGTTTCTTTTTTTCTATGTTGTTGACTTTTTTAACCGAGAAGAGGTGAATTACCATAACCAAGTTGACAGTCAAATGAAAATAACCAAAGTGTTTTTAAATTCTTCTGAGATGATAACACTATAATATATACATTATTTATATTGTTTGAACTGTTGTTCTCATATTTATTGCCATATTCATAATGTTTCAGCCATTGTACACTCCAGCGTTGTGGCGCAGTGGATATCGTCTCGGAACGAGAAATCGGGGAGCCGAGTTCGAATTCCAGCTGAATTCATTGCATTCACTTACCCTCAAATACCCTTGGGAAAGGTATTAATCCATCTCTTCCCTCCAGTTATGGGTTAAATAACAGGACAGATTGGGTTCTATTGCCTTGGTTGGCAACCAGTCTACTGCAGAAAGCAATGGCAACCTACTGCGGGATAATCTTCTGCCCAGTCAGTCATGTCTCTTTTGGGACATGATCGCCCAAGCATGTTTCACTTATGGCACTTAACTGACTGACACTCCAGCCTTCTTCAGGTGATATATGTTGGAATTTCAAATGAAACCCTTTATTTAGTCCATGGGGGTAAATTATTCTAATTCTATGTACGATGAAATTTACCTTTTCAGGATATTTCAGTTTCAGTTAACTCCCTTTAGTAACTCATCTTTGCAAGTTTTTGTTCTCCTCTGCTGTGGCCAAGTATTGAACTCGCAACTCTTTCGGTTGTCACTTTTTAGATTACTTCAGCCAATGCTTTTATCCACGGGGCTATATGGCAGTGATTGACTGTTCAGTAGACATCTCTTCAGATTCATCATAGGTGTTATTTCCCTCAGAAAGAAATGTCAATGAACATCCCAATACTCAGCAAGAAGTTCCGCCAACAACAATGATGACTCAAGAAAGAAACTGTCAGTTGTAGTTGCACAGATGACTTTTTTACCTTTTTCTCTTTCTTGTCTTGGAAATTGAATGCATGCTGGTTGCTTAAAATTAAGCCAGTTTGTGTTGTTTGAACGGTGGTTACTGTTATATATCGACAAACAACAAACACGCATATATATAAAAATATGAAGTTATATTTTTATTAATGACGATGGACTGTGTAGAATAAGGAACAGAGAATTGAGAGAGCGCGCTTCAAATGGGTTGACGGGAGTGTAGTCTTATCTGCTGTGTCTCTCTTCACCGGCCGATCTCTGTCGCTCCTCTACTACTACTGGCGAATCCATGCGCCGAGGTCTTTTTATAATCTTCCAGAACCGGGACTGTTTCTTCCGGTTTTGCCTCGCCCACGCACGCCCACGTAATTCTCAGAGACACCTGTTCTGTTTGCCTCTGTAGTTATTTCCGCTGCTGCCGGAAATAAGGTCAAACAACATCCGTTCCTTTCAACGACCGGAAACACCCTCGCTTGCATCAGCCTTCCTCGGGTGGGGCCAGATTGTTATATTACAGTTACCAAAGTGAGCACTTTTGTTTTCATTGAAGAGTGAGAGATGTGAGAAGCTACAACAGGTGCAATATTTTTCTGACTTTTCACTCTCTTTTAATTTCTGGAACTATCGTCTCTGAAAAAGCAACATCCTTGATATAACAAATTTATTTATTCATTTACAAAGACAAAGTTTGACTTCCTGGTCTGTTTAAACTTTCAAATCCGACTTTATTTTTTTTCTATTCTCTCAGAATGTTTCTGGTTTATACAGTTAAATCTTGGACATTTGAACAGTTCTCAATAATTTACCATTCCCACCCAGCCATGTCTACTTTTAAATTCCTTCTGAAGTAATTTATTGCATTCAAAGTAATTAATTGTTAGTGAGATAAATCTGGTTGACTTTTACTTCTTAATAGTGAGTTTGATCCTCACTGAGTTACACACAGAAAATTTGACATTAAATATCCCAACAAAATCTGGCATGCTGTAAAATTAAGCAGTAAGTTAAGTGCCATACATGATATGGGTTAGATAACAGAACAGATTGGGTTTTGTAGCCTTGGTTGGCAACCAGTCTACTGCAGAAAGTAATGGCAACCTACTGCAGGAAAATCTTCTGCCCAGTCTGTCATGTCTCTTTCAAGACATGATCATTCAAGCATGTATCACATATGACACTTAACTGACTGACTGAACATCATTGTAAAAAAAATATGTAAGTATATGAAATTCCTCCTCTTGTTGAATTCCTTTCCTTTTGAAATCCTTATCAACCATAACAAATAGTAAACTCCTCACACTACAAAACTGTGACCCACAACAACTTCTTCCAACAAACTACAGCTCTATGGAACAGACTTTAAAGAGGATGTTCCCCTAATCACTACAGTTTAACCTCTTTCACTCTTGTGTTAAATGTTATCTTCTCCTTCTGTTTGTATAAACTACCCCTTAATGTAACTCTCTACCTTGAATGACCTTGTACAAGGTGAACCTTACTGTAAAAAAAAAGTTGAATAACCTCTAACAGATAGCACCTTTTGCAGAATATTTTCAGTGCAAAGCAATGCAGACTTCTGAAGTGAGGCATTATTCAATTTTTTTTATGATTTGATGTTATAGACCCCAAAGACCTAAAGATAATTAAGACAACAGTGGCTTGAATCATCCACCTTCTGGCACATTTAGGCCAGAGGTTAATGTGTTTTTTAAGCTTGTCAATTTTTTTTATTATGATTACCAGGAACCACCACATTGATGAAGAGATATACTAAGCTTTATTCTAATTTTCTTAATGTAGGTCTTTAGGTATAGATATAGACTCCTTCTTCTTCTATGTTCCATGTCTGTTCAGAACCTAGGCAATCATAGCCTTCCACATTGTTCCATCTCTTGTAGCTCTTAACATCCTTTCTCTTGTTATTCCTCCTAAACCATTTGCTCAAGCTCATCAAATATGTCATGCATTGCTTTCCCCTGTCTCGCTTTCCTTCTATCCTGTGAATATCAGATTCTCCAAGCCTTCATCATGCATGTCCTAGAAACATCAACTGTCTTTTCCTGATGTTAAGTATCAGTTTCCTTTTCATATCCATCATCTCCAAAACCTCATTGCTGCTCACATGTTATCCTCAGCATCCTTCTGTAGAACCACATTTTGGTTGCTTCAAGTTTTTCCTTTATCTTTGATGACATTGCCCAGCATTTGGTGCTATAATGAAGGACAGATATCACATAACAATTCAGTGCTCACTTGTTTGTTTCCAATTAAATTTTCCTATCTCCCAGTACTCTACTCAGCTTCTGAAATGTATCTTTGGCCATGTCAGTGTGCCTTAGAATCTTAGTGTTGCACTTTCTGTCCTCTGTTAGAACACTTCCTATGTATTTAAATTTCTGTACTTGTTTAATTTTAGTATCCCCGGCCTGTAGTTGGCATTTGGGCTTCTCTTTTTACTGATGACCATGCATTCAGTTTTCTTATAGTTTATATGTAGTCTTTTCTTTCCGCTTTCTATACATACTTTCTGTAGAACGTCTTGAAGTTTCTTCTTGGTGTCTGCTATCAGCACTGAACCATCTGTGTATCTTATATTGTACGGATTTGCAGCCGCCAGTGACAAATTGTGGCAAGACTTTTAGAGCCCTCAGAATTGTCTCGCTGTATAGGTTGAATAGATCTGGTGAGAAGACACATCCTTCTTTCTACCTTTGTATATCTGCTTTGTATATTCAACTGGAATTTGAACACAGCAAATTGGGGTGTTGAGTATGAATTCCAGTTGAATTTGTTGCTTTCACTTACGCACAAATACCCTTAGGAAAGGTATTATATGTTTTTTCTCCCTCCAGCTATGGATTAAATAGCAGGACAGATTGAGTTTTATAGTCATCATTGGCAACGAATCTATTACAGAAAGTCATGGCAACTTTACTGCGGGAAAATTTCTGCCCAGTCAGTCATGTCTGTTTTGAGACATGATCGCCCAAGCGTGTATCACATATGACACTTAACTGGCTGACTGAATCTTATCAACCCTTATATTTAATAATAACAAATATGAACATTTTCTAAGGTCTAATTACTCTCCAGCAAGTTCTAGGGTGTTGCTCAATCAACATTTTCTGCTCCAATGACCTGTGGGGATATTGAAAGAATTATCACTAACACAAAAGTGGGTACAGATGAAGTCAAAACTGCATCTAATTCGAATGGTCATATGCAATAATTGCCCAGTCGTGCTGATGATTTTTAAAATAAATTGGAGAGGGTCTTGTTAACAAGTGTAAAGGGTTTTTTTTTTTTTTTTGCAATATGATTACATTGTCATTTGTCTTTATTAGAGAGAGAGTTATGGAAAGATAAAATCTAGAAACAAGCTTTGTATTTTTAATAAAAATATTAAAAAGATCAATGATTTGAAGTAGTAAAACTTTTATAAATAAAGCACATTCAATTAGTAGCCCAAAAGTACATTAAAGAGGGGAGAGCAAAGAGGAAAGGGTGATAGCTCATAAAACATTAATACTCAAAAATGAACATGCTCTCTTTGCAGCATTGGAGATAGAGGAAGGAAATCAAAGTGAAAATACTAGTAGATCCAAGAGAATAAAAAAATCTGAAATAAAAATTAATTCCAACTATTAGACCTATTAGGCTTTTTACTTTTCAGAACTTCCAAGGTTGATCTAGGTCAACTTTAAATAGTCTATAACACTCCCTAAGGCATAGCATATTCCTTGTGTTCACTTACACACAAATACCCTTGGGAAAGATAGTAATTCATCTCTTCCCTCCAGTTATGGGTTAAATAACATGACAGATTAGGTTCTATAGCTTTGGCTGGCAACCAGTCTACTACAGAAAGCAATGGCAACCTACTGTGGGATAATCTTTTGCCCAGTCAGTCATGTCTCTTTCAAGACATGATTACCCAAGCATGTATCATGTATGGCACTTAACTGACTGATATCTGCTGAACTTGTTTCTTGTCTGTATGCAGGCAGTTTGCTGCCAGTACAGGTTCCTTGATTACTCTAATGTCTTTCCTGAATATGTCCAGTTTGCTGAGTATCACTGTCAAGCCTTTGTGGCATACTTTGTCAAATACCTTTGCTTTATCTATAAAACACAGGTATATGTTCTTCTGCAGCTGTAGGGGCCTGAATGTCCCACATTCTTGCAATCTCAATTCAGACGTCAATGTACTTTTTAAGTGTTATGTCTGATATATCTCACAGTTTCAGTATTCAATACATGGGTGGATGGTATATAAAATTCTGTAACTTCCATCAGTCTGTCTATTCTTCTTCTATGTGCCTTGTCCCTTCAGGACATAGGCAATCATGGCCTTCCACTTTTCCCTATCCCTGGTGGCTCTGAGCATGCCTTCTCCTCGTTCTGTCATCCACCTGATTAGGTCCTTCAAATATGTTATCCATTGCTTTCCCCTGTCTCTTTTTCCCTCTATCTGGCCTGTTAGTATCAGATTCTCCAAGCCCTCCTTCCTCACTGCGTGTCCCAGGAACTTCAGCTGTCTCTTCCTGATGCTCAGTATTAATTTCCTTTTTGTTTCCATCATTTCGAAACACCATCTAAAATAACCATACATTGACCAATCAAAATCAAATTTTGGTAGAAGTACAAACAGGTAAGTGGTACAAAGTTCAATTGGTTTTACTAGGGTGCGTAGCTTAGCACAATAGATTTTCATTAAGTATTTTTGAAAAATTAAAAGTTTTATAATTTAACATAAAAAATACTTCCACCATTTTGAAAACAATTTAATGATTAAAATAGCTAATACAGTATAACTCGGATATAAGAGATCCTGATATAAGAGAGATTTCCTCTGGAGCCAAATTAGAGCCCATGGTAATGTACATAAAATAAACCAAACCCGGATATAAGATAACTTTTATCCGGTCCCAACAACTCTCTTATATCAGGGTTCCACTGTACTAATTTAATAAGAGTGCAATATTGTCTTTTGAATATTTTCTATTGTTTTTATATACAAGTGTTATGTTTTGTATATCTCGCAGTTTCCCTGCTTGATACGTGGTACACTGTTAGGCGTGACGTAATGAAGTGCCGACAGTTATCGGCTTAGCACTTAAGTACAACTCAGCTAATTTGCATAGGATACCACATTAAGTTTTCATTTTCTTTGACCTTGCTGGATTTATTGCATTCACTTACGCTCAAATACCCTTGGGAAAGGTATTCATCCATTCTTCTCTCTCTAGCTATGCATTAAATAGCAGAACAAATTGGGTTCTAGCCATGTTTGGCAACCAGTCTACTGCAGAAAGTAATGGCAACTTGCTGTGAGAAAATCTTCTGCCCATTCAGTCATGTCTTTGTTAGAGACATGATCGCCCAAGCATGTATCATGTATGGCACTTAAATGACTGACTGACTGCTTGAACATCATTAAAAAAATAGGCAAATGTATGAAATTCCTCCATATGTTGAATTCCTTTCCTTTCGAGACATGATCACCCTAAATTCTATCATGTATGGCAGTTAACTGACTGATATTATAGCTACCAGGAACTGCTATATTGATGAGAAAGCATTTTCTTGTTTTTTTTTTTTGTTTTTTTTGTTTTTTAACACCAGTGATGTCTGTTCTTGTGGCCACAAGGATTGTATCTGTTTGGATGTTGAAATTCTGTAAGATTATTGACTTCGTTATTTTCAGTCACCTTGTCTGGTTTGTGGTGGCACCATTTCTGTTCGACTTCAAGTTCATACTTTTTATATAGGCACAAAAGCAGATGGAAGGTCATTGTATCATTCAAGGTGATTGTATTTATTATTATGAACAACTTCTTAAAATTAACTTATTAATGCCTCAACTCTGTTTACTTAAAAAAGAGTATATTTGAGTCAATGAGCTTTCGTACATTTCAATGGACTTTTTTCAACAACTTTCTTTGGTAATTCCACCTCTTCTCATGTTTTAGAAATCAGTTATATTTTTCTCTGTGTTTACAAATTTCTATTTAAAAAATATGCCAATTTTTTTATGTATTTGATTATGTACAATTTACAGCAATATAGAAAATGACAAGGTAAGTATACTTACTTATATTGTTATATATTTCCTTTGGACCAAGTATTCTTCAACTTCACTTGTTTCCAGTCTATGAGCAACTATAAAACTGATGCTTATTTTACTTTTTTCCTCACTAATAATTCATATATAATTTTTTTAAACTTTTAAAAGCAATATAATGTATATTTATTTAATTTATTTTATATTTCTAGCTTGTATCAATCTAAAATATATTTTTATATACAAGTATGTTTCTATCTATTTTATATCAGATGAAAATAGATAGATTGATAATTTGGTGTAAAAATCCTGAGAGAAAGCAAGAGAAAGAACTGTGCGAGCAAACTGAGAATGAGAGAGAGAAATATAAACACACTGGGATAGATAGATAGATAGATAGATAGATAGATAGATAGATAGATAGATAGATAGATAGATAGATATGAACAGACTCAGATAGATAGATAGATAGATAGATAGATAGATAGATAGATAGATATGAACAAAATGAGAAAGAAAAAGAGATAACTAAACAGAGAAAATGTACGAACACACTGCGATATATTGGCACAGAGATAGATAAGAACAGAGATAAGTAGATATATATATATGTAGACTAAAATAGATAGATAGATAATGAAGTCTTAGATAGATAGATAGATAGATAGATAGATAGATAGATAGATAGATAATGAACAGACTGTGATAGATAGATAGATAGATAGATAGATAGATAGATAGATAATGAACAGACTGTGATAGATAGATAGATAGATAGATAGATAGATAGATAGATAGATAGATAGATAATGAACAAAATAAGATAGATAGATAATGAACAAAATAAGATAGATAGATATTGAACAAATATGATAGATAGATAGATAGATAGATAGATAGATAGATAGATAGATAGATAGATAGATAGATAGATATGAAGAAACGGAGATAGACAGATGTGAAGAGACTGAGATAAATCAGTGAGATTGATAGATTTCAATATTCTGAAATCAATTAAGTCTAATCAAACAATCAGCCTAATGAACCATATAACAAAATCTTATCTCCCAAATTTTGATGTATGGAGTGCGTAGAAGAATTAGACCTGAAACAAGACAAGAACTGCACAGTTTCATTAATGACACTGAAATAAACAATATTAGATTTATGCTTCAAATGATATCAAAAGAAAGAATACTAATGTGAGGTAAGACAGAAACTCATAGGAATATATAACCGTATTGTCAACTTATATAAGTTAGAATAAAGAAAAGAAAGTCCACCATGTATATTCCAAACTGTGTCAACTGTAATTGGAAAAATCAACATTCAACAAGGGTTTAATGTTGGATCATGTAATCATGTGATTTTATTTAATTTTAACAGATAAATTTCAATTACATCTTGCATATTTTTCAAAATTCTGAAACTTGCTTGTCAAATTTGTCTATTCCTTTTTTTAAATATTTCATCAAATTGACTCAGTTTTTTTCGTCAAGTGAGAAAAATGATTTTATGCAAATTGCTTTTACTCAGATATATTTTCTCATTGAATGAGTTTTTTTTTTTTTATGACCAAAATAAAATTGAATTTTTTTGCTTAACCAATCAAATTGCAGTGCTGCAAGAATTGTGGGGGGAAAAAACACTTGATTACTTGGGATTAGATGTCAGTCAAAATCTGACATGTTACAACCAGCTACATTTTGTCATACATGAATAATCATATCTGGTTTCGTATACATATAAATATTTGTTAAATCATCAATGTAAAAAAATCATGACCATATTTCTGATTAATTTATCACTTTTCGAATATTGAACAGTGTCTCCATTGTTACAAACTTGTCTTTTTTATCACTCTCCTGTTATTGAAAATTTTAGCTTAAAATTTTTACCATTTTCAATAGTTACAGAAGTTTTCCATTTATCAAAGGAACAATATTGAATGGGTTATTTAATAGGTATCAGAATTATTTGTTGAATAGATTTCATGTTTTAACATCTCTAGACATAATCTCATATCCCCTTGGTGTCAGTTTAAGCTAACACTTTTTTTATATATCAAAAAGTGACTGTAATTCTTTAAAATGAAAACTTCACTGAAATATGTTGGAAAACTTCCAAATTTTCACTTGAAATCTAAAGAAAACATGAACTTTATGCACAAGTCGCAATATATATCTATAAAAAGATGTCAGTTCAACCCATATTCTCGTGGTATCAGTTTAAACTGATGCTTTTTTTTCCATAGATCTAAACTAAAATTATAAACTATGATTTTGGTGAGAGTGAATTTTACTGAAATACATTAGAAAATTTCCAAGTCTTCATCTGGAATCAAGAAAATATCAACTTTAAGCAGAATGGTCACAATATATGGGAAAAAGATGTTAATTTAAACTGATGCCTTTTTTCATACATCTAAATTATAATTGCAAACAGTTATTTTGAAGAGGGAAAAATTGATTGATATACATTAGAAAATTTCTAAGTTTTTATCTGAAATCAAAAAAATATTATGCAAAATGGTTACAATATCCAGCAAAAAAAAAAAAGAAAATTGCCAGAAATCATATTGGCTGAAACAGTGTGAATAAAAATGAAAGACAAGGAAAGTACTTTGGGAGAATCAATAACAAATAGTAATGACAGTTTATCCCAGAATTTTTATTTTTAGGTCTTGATTGTTGGGTTGTTATTTTATAATGGCTCCCTACCTCAACGAGCTCTCAAACAAGAATAAATATAAGGTACTAAAAGAAATGGAAAGAAGAGTTCCAAAATACATTTATTATTTTTATTAAATGCAAAAAATGTAAAACAACGATATAACATGTCATAAACAACGATATAACATGTCATAAACATGGTACTTACATTCAATGAGGTTTACACATGTTACAAGATTATTATCTTTTGGACTAAGGCAAAGTGAGGTTTGCACACTACAAGATTACTATATTTTAAACTAAGGTGATATGAGGTTGTATTACTACAAATAAAAAATAACTTTGTTCACCATGGTGTGAAGTCTGGATGTTATTTGCAGCGTGTGTTGCTCTAACCTTTTCTGTGGACTGAACCCGTATCTAACTTTGGCAAGGGCTTTAATCCATACCAGTTGTCCCTACTGTGCCAAGAGCATTAACTCACTTATCTATTCAATCAGCTGATTTTTTTTTTACATAAAATGCTACATGCTTTTGTTTTGATTGATGAATTAACTATTTTTATAAAGTGTTCTGCTTTAGTTTAGTGTTTTTTTCTCTTTTCATTGTGTCATGCTTATCTCTCAGATTAATGGATAGTAGAAACATAGCAATATTATATCTAGAAATAAATATAATTATAATAGTATTAACACATTGTTAATGCCTAACAAAACATTTAGTCCAGTAAATTTTTTTTTTCTATAATCATATCACTCCAAGCAAGGCATTTTACTAGCACTGTTTTACAGGGGGTTACATAGAAGGAAAGTTATAAGAAAGAGTAACAGGTTATAGAGGGTGTCAGGAAGTGGGTAAGAGAAGGATGACTGTGATCATAAAGTGAGGGATCAGTTTATATATTGATTGTAATGTAGAATTGACCCCGTCAAAGACACTGGAACAAGGAACGCCGTATTCATGATTAGGATGCTCTCTGAAAGGGCATTACAAATGAAGAAAGACTTGTACCTATGCTTCATTGACTACGTGAAAGCATTTGACAAAATACGACACAAAGAATTGATGGAGATGCTAGGCAGCCTCGACATTTTCAGGAAAGACATAAGAATAATCAAGAATCTCTACTGGCAGCAAACGGCCTGCATACAGACAGGTAACGACCTCAGTAGATACACAAAGATAGAAAATGGCGTAAGACAAGGATGTGTCTTTTCACCAGATTTGTTCAACCTATACAGTGAGAATATTTTGAGGACCCTAGATGACATGCCAGGAGTTGTTATTGGAGGCCACAACCTGAACAACATAAGGTATGTGGACGATACAGTGCTGATTGAA
The DNA here is from genome assembly GCA_037127315.1 of Ascarosepion bandense. NCBI lineage: Eukaryota > Metazoa > Mollusca > Cephalopoda > Sepiida > Sepiidae > Ascarosepion > Ascarosepion bandense. Next base: position 2,900,823 of record JBBBDQ010000496.1, read on the forward strand.
AACTGAGTGCATGGTCATCAGCAAAAGATACAACCAAAAATGCCAAATACAGGTGGGGGATAACAGAATCAAGCAAATACAAAAATTTAAGTACCTAGGAAGTGTTCTAACAGAAGATGGAAAGTGTGACACGGAGATCCGAAGGCGAATTGGCATGGCAAAGGACATGTTCCAGAAGATGAGCAAAGTACTAACACACAGGAAAATCTCAATAGAAATAAAGAAAAGAGTGCTAGACTGCTATGTGATGTCAGTTCTTCAATACGGCAGTGAATGCTGGACATTATCATCAAAAACAAAGACAAAACTGGAAGCGGCCGAAATGTGGTTCTACAGAAGGATGCTACGGATATCCTGGACTGAGCATGCAGGCAACAAGGAGGTGTTAGAAAGAATGGCAACAAAAAGGAAATTGATGCTGAGCATCAGGAAGAGACAACTGAAGTTCTTGGGACATGCAATGAGGAAAGAGAGCCTAGAGAACCTGATACTGACTGGTCAGATAGAAGGAAGGAGAGACAGAGGAAGGCAGCGGATAACATATTTTCAGGGTCTGATCAGGTGGATGACGGAACGGGGGTTGCCAGGAGCAACAGGCTCAAACATACTAAGAGCCACAGGGGATAGGGAGACGTGGAGAACCATGATCGCCTACGTCCTGAAGGGACAGGGCACATAGAAGAAGAAGAAGAGAAGGATGAGAATACTGATGAGAGTAGAGTGGACGGAGAAAGAAGCATGGGAAAGAGGATGCAGGTTAGTGAGATAGTAGATGACTATTGGCTTTACATTTAAATTCTTGGAGATTGTAGCTGTCGGGGAAGCAAGGAAATGGAAGAGAATTCCACAGGCGGGAATTACAAGAATAGAAGCTGATGGAGTAGAATTTGCATTTATCTTTTATTGGTTTCACAGTAAAAGGATGGGACCTAGTTGTTAATCTTGTGGCTCGAGTAAATTCATATATAGGAGGCACCAGTAAGCTAAGTTCATGGGAGCAGAAACCATGAAAGTATTTGTAGAAGAGACACAGGGAAGCCACATTGCACTGGTGAGAAAGTGACTGTATCTGAGTTGCCAAGTCGGGATTTATCACATTACCGGAGTTAAAAAATTTAAAGGTGGGAGGATATTTGTAAACAAAGTTCTTAATATTTAAAAAAAAAAAAGAAATGTAGTAGTTAATGAATAAAAGTTCAAAGGTCTTATCAGTTTTTAATTTTTTTAATCATTTTACCCCAAGCAAGACAAGAAAGCTACTAAGATAGAAGGAGTTACTGAGTGTTAGAGACTGTGAGGAAAACTACTATGAAGAAAGAAGAGAAATAAAAGAACTTGATTTAAGAAGACAGAAGATAAAGATCGACGTTGCACAAATGAGCTTTTAACAAAGTTCTCCTTTATCTGTTATAAGTTTGAGTTTGAGTTTTATTTAATGGTATTTCAACACCTCTGCCAAAAAAGTGGGGTTTTAATTTTTTTTTTAATGTTGGTTATAGTGAGAAGTTTGATTTAGTCAGATTTAATGAAATTTTGTTTTTATTTTTTATTTTAGAAAACCGAAAATGTTTTCTAGTTTTGTATTCAAAAATATTTTGCTGAGAATATTTTTTCCTTCAAAAATGTGTTATGGTAATAATTTTTCTTCAAAAATGTATTGTTGCTAATAATTTTCATTCAAAAATGTATATATTCATAAAAGTCTATTTTTATAATTTCATAGTGTTTTGACACCAGTTTTGGGTTAACTATTTACCCATAGCTGGGACCCTAACAGGTGCTACCACTCCGGGTCAGGGTGGACCTGGGAACAACAGAAATTAAGAGGTAGTTCCATGCTACTCACAACCTCCCAATCAGAGGCCTTGCTGCTGGATGCAGTTTACCATCATGCCCAGGACCCTATCTGTTATGAATGAGCTATATCCATTGGAAACATGACTATGACTGAAGGTCAATAGGCTGTAATAAGAATAAACAAAATGTAAGTAGATGAGGCTTAGCAGGTTTAAAAGCATTTTTAAATGTTCTCCCTTATGAACATGGTGTTAATGCTTCAAACCACAGGCGGCACTTCCTGTATTGATTAGAGGCATGATTAGGATTGAAGGTCAGTAGGTTGTTGTTTTTTTTAATCATTTCACCCTAAGCAAGGCAGTACTATCACTTGTGTGCAAGTGAAAGATTACATAAGTTGGAAGCAAATACAAAGAGGAACAGGTTAAAGGGGGTATCATAGAATGGGTAAGAGAAGGATGGGAATAGTGGTGTGAAGAGAGTTACATGAGAGTAGAGTAAAAAACAAAGAAAAACAATATATGGGGGGTGTTGGGAAAAAGAAAAGAGAAGGATTGGAGTCAAGAGGATAAGAGATGGCAATTGATGTTGCATTTAAACTCTTAGTGGTTGTAGCTATTAGGGAAGCAAGTAGGAGTTCCACAAACGAGAAGTGTGAGAAAAGAAACTATTAGAATAGAAGAGATGGTTACATTTAACTATTTTGTCAGTAAAATTGTGGGACCTTGTTGCCAGTCTAGTTGCTCAAGTAAATTCAGGTAGAATGGACACCAGGGAGCTGAGCTTGTCAAAGCAGAAGCCATGGAAATATTTGTAGAAAAGACAGAGGGAAGCCACATCTCATCAGTTAGAAATTGACTGAAGTCAAGCTGCTGGGTTGGGATTGATTATATTGCAGATTCTCCTTTGGGTTTTGTCAAGAACCCTGAGATAAATAGCAAGGACACTTGAGCAGATATTACAACAGTATTAAATGCATAGGAAAATGGTTAACTTGTATATGTGCAAAAAGAATAGTGACCCAACCATCCTAGCAGTAGATTCAATATAGTCATTCCACTTGAGGTCGACTGAGAGAGTGTTGCCAAAGAGGTGCAGTGTATTGCTTTCTGTGGAGACTAGCTTGACCCACGCTGCTGGGTGTGATAGAAGAGGCTGTCTATGGTGATTAAAGTATAGCAGCTTCATTTTGGAAGCATTCAAATTTGCAAGCCAAATCTTAATCCAATCCACCACAGTTTGGAGGTTCATTTCAAGATCAGCAGAAAGGTTAGATTTTTCAGCCTTGGCAGATTTCTTACTGAAGTGGGAGTAACTGGTAGTGTCATCAGCATAAATGCTTACTTAAGATCTGATCACATCAAGGAGATCGTTGATGAAGATCAGAAAAAGTGTCAGACATTGGATAGAGTCCCGGGAGACACCTGCATTCATATGATAGGATCTTGAGACATGTCCATTTAACACAACCTTAATTATGCAATTTGATAGAAACAATTAAATCAAATCAAATCAAACATGCATCCAGTTATGTCATATCCCTGTAGCTTGTGCAGAAGGCCAGCATGCCAGACTCTGTCAAATATTTTGGAGATATCCAGGTTAACAGCTCTAGCTTTGCTGTTCTTATCAAGAGCCTGGTATTTGAATTTGGTAATGATCATTAACATATCAGCAGTAGACCTGGTGAAGTGGAAGCTGTACTGTCTGTCAGAGAATAGGCTATAGACCGTGAGATGTTGAACCAATTAAGAATTGATGTTGGCCTTGAACACTTTATCAAAAATCAGTAGGAGGCTGATAGGGAGATAATTAAAGGGGACCAAGGTTTCTCCAGAGTTCTTAAATACAAAAACTACCAAGGAAGACTTCCTGCAGGCAGGAAAGCAGGAAGTAGTGAGGCAGTAGTTATAGAGTTTGAAGAGGACAGAGGAGAGTTCAGGGGCACATTTCTTCATGATGATGACCAAGATTCCATAATTTTCGCTCGACTTATAGGGGACAAGCTTTGAAATTATGTTAGAGACTAGAGAGGGAGGTTATGTAAACATCACTCAGTTGAGCCTCTGTTCTAGGTGGGGAGTCTGGTGCGGATACTCTGGGTGAGTCAAATGTGAAATTGGAGGAGAATCTGCGAGCAAAGCACTCAGCTTTGTCTACTGTGGCTGTGAGGACCTCAAATTTATTGATTAAGTAGGAATACAGGGTTTGCTATTGTTGACCACACGTTTGCAGAGTGGCTAGTAGTCTTTGGAGCCAAACTTGTGGGCTGCTTTACACCGCTTCATTCTATTAGAATGAATATGAACAAAAGACATGCTTTAATAGTATTTGAAGATGTTCAAAAACCGCTGATGCAGTGGCTAGCACCATTAAACAGTAATGGTGGGTTTTTGCAGTGACCCAAAAGATTTCGAATTACTCTCATGAAAATTAGTGCCCAATTACTGATTAAACTGGGTAATTAATTGACAGCTTCATAAAGGCCCATGTTATATACCGTGTATGGTTGTAAGCAGGGCTGATGCTAAAAAAACACCGGGCACAGAGAAAATTGCCCGGATTTATTAGTTGACAATATGATGATGTCATCAATGTCACCGTTTCCAAAAACCATGATTTTTACGGATTTTTTTGGTTATTCCAATGGAAATTAGGCACAGAACGTGAACGAAAGCAGGAAATTGGGTTCGGACTTTCTGAGTATAACCAGTTTTTTCTCCCAAAATTAATAAACAGATTTTTACTGTGTTCATTCGGATGTTTTCTTCAGTTTACTTTCTTTCTTTCTTTCTTTCTTTCTTTCTTTCTTTCTTCGTGAATTGTTTAGTTTGATTTCTGACGAAGACTTTTTCCTTACCCGGATTTTCATTATGATTGCACAGATCGGCCCGGACCCATGCCCGGTGTGCCAGGTAGTCAGATACAGTCATGGTTGTAAGAGAACAACAAAGACAACCACATATTGCAACTGAGGCAGAAGGAAATGATGACATGGTGACAAAATCAGTTAAAATAAAATTCACTGTATTAGTAGCATAAATAATCAAGGTAGAATGTGTCTTTGTAGATGGGGAAAGAAATCTGGTGTATATGATAGTTGGTAATGTAATGAAACTCGTATCAGTTGATCGGAAACAACTGGTGAACTATCTGGCTGCCTGTCTACTGCTTTAGTGTCATGAGCAGGTCTTTTTCTAAGCAGTCAGGGTAGATACATGACTTAGTGTTTTTTGTCTGCTTTTACTTTAGCAGATTTTCTCAAGTGGGTCCTTTTAAGCAGTCAGGGTAGATACACAATTCAGTGATTTTTGTCTGTTTTAGCTATAGTGGTAATGCTTCAACATTTAATTTGTATTTTAGATTTTTGATTTGTTTTGTGTGCTGGATGCAATACTTGGACTCCCTGCACAGACAGCAACATTTTTATTTTTTTTTTTCTTTCGTAGTGTGTGCAGCTAACAGGTTGTAGTGAATCAGAAAGGCATATAATTTAAAATAATATAAGACCAGTGGCATGCAGAGGTTTGGTGATACCCGTGGCCAACTTCTTAATTATATACTCCTGAGACTCAATTGAAAAATTTGAGAAAAGAAGCCATTTTAAATATGTAAAAAAAGATGAAACATGAAATAAATACTTTATTTCAGATTTCAAAAAATACATTTTTATTTCACTCTTTGATTGGTTGCCCTCCTGATATATATAGTTGCCTGGGACTGTTGCACTGTCTGTCCCAGCTTTTACACATTACTGTATATGACCAGTCTGTAATTTATATCAACAAGCAAACATCTGCTTACAAAAGTGTATCTATTTCTTCCCTTGCTGATGTTGATATTCCAAGTTTAGCCAGGTGTGCCAAAGTTGCATTGGCATTCAAACTGAGGCATATGACTTGCATTCTTTTCCCAAATCTTCATATTTTTCCAATTTGGATGGTTTATCTTTACAGATTCCTGTAGACACTGCCTTTGTTCCAAAATTGGAGCCTCTTTGTATAATTCTACTTTTCTGGTCTAGACATTCCAAGTTTAGCCAGGAATGCCAAAGTTGTGTTTGGCAATAAAATCTTGACATTCTCTTTTGTTAAGAAAGATATTTCTTATGCAATCCTATCATTGCCAGCTTCTTGCAGACCTTCATTCTTTCTTTATAATAAATATAATAATTATAATTCAAATCAATAAGACCTACCAAAATTCATTAAGGAAACACTAGGAAGTAATGTATTTTAAGGCCATCAGAATTTTAGTCAAGAATGATCTGACTGGATAATTTAGAGCAGTATTTCTCAAACCTTTTAAGCAACAGCACGCCTTGAAACAAATGAAAATATCACAGCACATTTAGCAAATTTTTTAAAGGGTACACATTAAAAAATACACTCAAAAATATGAACTTTATTTCAATGTTTCTATACAACTATTTGTGCAGCTTATTTAGTGTGAAACCTGTGCCTGGGTTTTTTTTATTATTTCTTTAATATTTCATGACACACTTAAGAGGATCATGCAGCACACTATTGTGCTACAGAACACTGGTTGAGAATCACTGACTTAGAGTAATAATAGTTAATTGATAAAATTTCAAATAGTTTATCTCTTAATCAACTCTAAACTTTTATGTAATACTGCCTATAATTTTTTAAAAATGTTTACCCTATTCAAGGTCCAAGAGCCACTCAAAGTAGGGAGCTACTAAAGGAGTTTTTTTTGGCATTAGTGCTAAAATAAGAGATAAGCAGTATGGTTTCTGAGGATATACGAGAAAAATATTGTCTTTCGACATAGCCTTGTTTGGTTTCCTTTCCACTCAAAGACAGAGAGGACAACAAGGATAGAGTTTTGGTGAACACTTTCTCTCTTTTTGTCTGGTTCTCTTATAGCCTATATAAGGAAAATGTACAGACATAGTTGTAGACACCTGTGACAAGTGAGAGCTGTCCTGATAAGGGCCAGTACTCTGGTATATTTGTGTTAGATTTTATTAGTATTAAGTTGCGAACCGGAAATATTTCCAGTTACATGATATAAATAATATGAATATCACACGGCCGTAGCACGTGTAGTAAAAAAAGGACAAGTTACATGGCAATAACAAATAGGCATTTAATAAAACACAAACAATTACAATACATTAAGAATGTTTAAGTAAGTCCCAAAACAAGAAGAATGTTCATGTTGTTTAATGGACGAGAATGTTTTTAGCAAGACTAGATAAGAAACGACATACCGTTACGAGAGTAATTGGTCCTCGTGGCTATCCCAACTAAAACCGGGAAGGGAACTGGCCCCAGATAAAAAAAAGAGTTCCTTAAAAATGAAGACAACTGTTGTTCCCCTTAAGGGAAGACGACTATTGTCTCCCTACAATTTAAAATTTATTTTGAGTAGAGTGCGGCATATGTGTGACTTAACTAAACAAAAATTGGTGTGTAGTAAGAGATATATGTTTCTATGTTTAGTAATATGTTTATACTAGCATTATAGCCTGGCGTTGCTTGGGTGTAATGAAAGCTTTAAAACTAATCCATGGTCCTGGAGTTCAGACTCTTTGGATGTTGGCACGAAAGACTAAAAAGCAATAGTTGCTTCCAGTTAAAGCGAAACCGTAGACTGAAAGAAAAATGAATGGATGTAAGTCAAATTTTGATTTCCTGGTATCGATATCAAATAAGTTTTTTTTGTTGTAAACTGAATTTTGAAGGTTAAATAAGTCCTTTGAGTAAATGGTATCATGGCTGAGGCTAAGAACTACAATTATTCCTACTTAGAGCCAAACCTGAAGCAAAAACTAAAATAAAAGGGCTGAAAAAATGCAGACATACAGGCAGATAAACAGACACACACACAAACATCTTGCTTTTCATATATATATATATATTATCGATTTTCTGCACTATTGTAAGAACTGCAACTTTGAAACTTCTGAATATCATTTCTTATGTCTTTGTCTATGAGTGTATGAAATTTGATTAAAATCAGACCACTCCTTCTATAACCCGATTCTATTCTATTGAAGGAATTTCGCCACTCTATGGTACTCGGAAAGTCGAATACTAAAGTGTCTGAAAAATATTGTCGGGCCCCTATAATAACAATTAAATATATTTCTCAGATCTGAGTTAGTGAGCAATTTTACACAAATTTTAGAGTTGGTCAAGAGATAAGTTGTTTGAATACATGTTAATTGATTATTTTTCTGATATGAACCTAGTTGATATTTTCCTGAAAAAAAAAGAATCCTTTATTGAACAAAATTAATTTTTAACTTCTAAAATCACCTAGTGTTGTATAAGATTCCCACTTATCCAGGTCTCTCTCTAGCTCTCTCTCTCCAGCTCTCTCTCACCAGCTCTTTTTCTCTATCTCTCTCCAGCACTCTCTCTCTCTCTCTCTCTCTCTCTCTCTCAAACACACTTTGTTTACCTCTGAAAAGAAAATAGGTTGACTCCCGCTATTTATCCCTCCCCGACATTTTTATGAAAAAGAATGCAAGGTAAATATTGCCTCTAAACATTTCACTTCCTCCTAGCCTCAAATGAATGCATAATTATTTTACTTGCAGGTGTGGGGAGATTGCCACAAACCTTTCTTGCTGATGGCTAGAATGTAATCACACAGAGTGAGCCAAAAAATGCTCCAAGCACTCAAAACAATAAGAATAAAACAAAAATAAATAAAAAAAAAGAGTGGATAACCGCTTCAAGTCTCTATTCTGTAGAACAAACTGCAGACAGCAGTAAATGTCTATTTGTAGAAATAGCATCCTTTTCAACATCAGTAAGTGCTGTTTTACACTTTGCTATTTGAACCAGCATGCTCATCTTGATTATTATGCTCACAACGTTACGACCATTGCACATTCTAGCTACCTTCATGTGTTTTTTTTTTAATCATTTCACCCCAAGCAAGGCGGTAATGCCACTGGTGCACATCGGGCTACATAAGAGAATTGTGAGAGTTTAAGCAGGAGCAGAGTGAAGAGAAACACAAACTGGTTACAGAGGGTGTCAGAGAAAGGGCACAAGAAGGATGGGAATACTGGTGTGAAGACAGTTGCGCGGGCAGAGTGAGTAGAAAAGAACAAGACATATGGGATGATGGGAAAAAGATGAAAGAAGGATAGGAGTCAAGTGGATAAGAGATGGGAATTGACATTGCATTTAAATTCTTAGAGATTGAAGCTATCAGGAAAGCAAGTATATGGAAGGGAGTTCCACAGGCAGGAAGTGCAAGAAAAGAAGCTTCTGAAGTAGAAGTGATGACTGCATTTGGTTGATTTAACTGTAAAAAGGTGGAATCTTATTGCCAATCTGGTTGCTCAAGTAAGTTCTTGTGGAGTGGGCACCAGTAATGTAAGCTCCTTGGAACAGAAGCCATGAAAATATTTGTAGAAGAGACAGAGTGAAGCCACATCCTATTGGTAAGAAAGTGGCTGGAGTTGAGCTGCCAGGTCAAGATCAATCATATTACAGATTCTCCTTTGGAGCCTGGCTAGAACTCTGAGATGAATAGCAGTGGTTCCTGTGGGCAATGGCAGCTGAGCAGGTAGGAGAGAACCAAAGGGTCAAATGAGGTTTGGGACAGAACTTCCTGATTGGTATGAAAACATTGATGCCAGCTTTCACCCAGGAGGAGACCTCAGAGGCGCAGTCCTCAACAGAGAAACCAAACACTTTTCCCAAGGGATATCACATAGAAAACCGCAGAATGAATCCCAGTCTGCTCTTTGGTAGCAGTAGGAAATTCTGTTGTTAGGAGGCGCCTGTGGGGAGTGAGAGTGGAGAGAGATATTAATAGAAACGACAGCAAGATCGAAGTTACCAAGAGGGCAAAGCTGCGAGGCAAGGCAGGAGTCAGGGACAGAGGTGAAGAAGAGAACTAGCAGAGAAGCATGTTCCCAAGTGATACTGAGGAAATGCATGAGGAAATCAACCACCGAGGCAAGGCAGGAGTCAGGGACAGAGGTGAAGAAGAGAACTAGCAGAGAAGCATGTTCCCAAGTGATACTGAGGAAATGCATGAGGAAATCAACCACCGAGGCAAGGCAGGAGTCAGGGACAGAGGTGAAGAAGAGAACTAGCAGAGAAGCATGTTCCCAAGTGATACTGAGGAAAAGCATGAGGAAATCAACCACCGAGGCAAGGCAGGAGTCAGGGACAGAGGTGAAGAAGAGAACTAGCAGAGAAGCATGTTCCCAAGTGATACTGAGGAAAAGCATGAGGAAATCAACCACCGAGGCAAGGCAGGAGTCAGGGACAGAGGTGAAGAAGAGAACTAGCAGAGAAGCATGTTCCCAAGTGATACTGAGGAAATGCATGAGGAAATCAACCACCGAGGCAAGGCAGGAGTCAGGGACAGAGGTGAAGAAGAGAACTAGCAGAGAAGCATGTTCCCAAGTGATACTGAGGAAAAGCATGAGGAAATCAACCACCGAGGCAAGGCAGGAGTCAGGGACAGAGGTGAAGAAGAGAACTAGCAGAGAAGCATGTTCCCAAGTGATACTGAGGAAAAGCATGAGGAAATCAACCACCGAGGCAAGGCAGGAGTCAGGGACAGAGGTGAAGAAGAGAACTAGCAGAGAAGCATGTTCCCAAGTGATACTGAGGAAATGCATGAGGAAATCAACCACCGAGGCAAGGCAGGAGTCAGGGACAGAGGTGAAGAAGAGAACTAGCAGAGAAGCATGTTCCCAAGTGATACTGAGGAAAAGCATGAGGAAATCAACCACCGAGGCAAGGCAGGAGTCAGGGACAGAGGTGAAGAAGAGAACTAGCAGAGAAGCATGTTCCCAAGTGATACTGAGGAAAAGCATGAGGAAATCAACCACCGAGGCAAGGCAGGAGTCAGGGACAGAGGTGAAGAAGAGAACTAGCAGAGAAGCATGTTCCCAAGTGATACTGAGGAAATGCATGAGGAAATCAACCACTTGCATAAGAGAATGAGAAATAGCAAAGTTCATGGCATGAATGCCAGCAGAATCAGCAACAGAGTTTTCTAGCCACTTGTACACGGTAATCTTCCTGAACTACAAACTGAACCCTTTATTCAATCTACAGTTGTAGATTGTTCTAAAAATGCTTTCTATGCCTGGGGGAAATAATTCCATTAGCTTATGCTCATATTGTATTATTCACCTTTTGTATCTTTCATTGAACCAGAGTATGTGACTTTTCAGCATGACCAGAACCAGGAATTGAACTCACATCCTGCCAGAGAGCCCAACATATTTTGGTCAATGCTTTAATCAGTTAGGTCATGTCTTTTGGGTTTCCTATAGAGCAGTGTTTCCCAACCTCTTTTGGCCATGCCCCACCTAATCACCTCTAGAATCCTGATGTCCCCCCTCCCATATGTTGATATATAATTTTTATGTAAAAAGTGAACTCCGTCTTAGGAGAAGCTTAAAACACCAATACTTTGATTTAAGCTTTTATTTTAAACTTAAAATTTAAAGTTTGTTTAAAGCAAAATGAAGTTCTAAAATTATTTTAAAATGGATGTTATTCACCAGGTGGCAGTGCAATCAATGGTGATTAAAAAAATCCAAGAAAAATGATGAATGAAATATATGTAACATTGATAAATTTTTATTTATTGGAATGTTAGGGTTAATAGGTCACAAAAACAAAGACTTTTATAAATAAAACACCTAACAATCAAAATGCCCCCTAAAAATCAAATTTCCCCACTGTGGGACATATGTCCTATGTTGGGAATTACCACTATAGCAAGAAGAGATAGTTGAGGTTCCTGGGACACATAATGAGGAAGGAGGATCTGGAGAATCAAATACTCACAGGATGGATAGAGGGAAAGAAAGAAAGGAAAAAGCAGGGTGAGACATATTTTGAGGGGCTTAAGCAGATGGATGGCAGAGCAAGATTTGGGAGAGATACCAAGAAGGAAAATATTAAGAGCAACAAGGAACAAGTAGAAGTCCTTGATCGCCTACATCCTGAAGGGACACAACACCTGAAGTCGAAGAAGAAGAAAAAATCATGTTTGTTATCTCTCTTAAACCATGCTATCCCATCCATTTGCTCAAGCTCATCAGATTAAGTCATACACTGACCTTTTCTATCTCTCTTGCTTTCAAACTATCCTGTGAGTATCAAATTTTCAAAGCCTTCTTTCCTCATCATGTATTTTTATTTATATTTTCTCTAAAACTTTGTTGTTGTTCAAATGTTCAATCCATGTTATTCTCAGCATCCTTCTGTAGAACCACATTTCTGTTGCTTCAATTCTTATCTTTATCTGTGAGGAGATTGTCCAACATTCACTATCATATAAGTAAACTCATATTACATAACAGTCACACATTACTTTCTTTGCTTCCAATGAAAATTTCCTCTTCTTTTGCTTAGCTTTTGATAGTCATCATTCCATGTTGCAATTTCTGTCCACTATTAAAACACTTCCCAGATATTTAAATTGTTGATCTTGATATCTCCAATTTGTAATTTGCATGTCGTGCCATCTTTTTTTAACTAACAACCATATTATAGGTTGCTAAGCATTTCTATCAATTCCTTGTGGCATACCTTGTCGAATGCCTTGGTATAGTCTACAAAACATAGGTAAACTTCCTTTTTCCTTTGTATCACTCTTTCTGATAGCATCCTAAGCATAAATATTGCATTCCTTGTTCCAGTGTCCTTAACAAAACCACACTGTTCTTGTTCAATTTCCAGTCTGATTCTGCTTCACACTTTATGCATCAGGATTTAAACAATGAGTTTTGTTATGTGGCTCATCAAACTGATTGTTCAATGAAGTTCACATTTGATTGCACCTGGCTTCTTAGGCAGTGCTATGAAAATTGATTTGCTTAGGTCAAACTGTGTACATAACCTTTATACTTGATTATTGCTATTAATGATTTTTGATAGTTCTTTGCAAGATCACTACACACACTGTTGTAACACCAAATATTAGAAACAACAAAATATAACAAAAATACAACTATATTCATTTTTTATTCCCACCAACCAGGATACAGCAGGATTGGGTGGGACAATTACTGTCTACATGTGATGTATTGTCCAGCAGCCATGTTGTTGTTCTTTCTTAACACTTTTGTTTTTTCATGTAGTGTCAGTGAATTGTTAGGGAAGAATTGTGTCTCCCAACACATTCACTTTTTAGCCTTTTGTTCATATGATTTATTTTGGGAATTTATTTGCAGTTGATAGGGTTTTTCTCAGAAGTCTATACTATTTCCTAACTACATGTTTTGGTGGAGTCCGAGGATTATCCTGTAGTATATCTTGTGGAGGCATTTCAAAGGTGTCCAATAGGATATCTAGTAGGATGGATAACATCCATATGCAAATGAACTTTGATTAATCAGTGCTTTTGCCGATGAGTTACCATTAGGTGTGTTAGAATTTGGTGCAGTTCTGTAACTAAGAATTTTTCTAATATTTCTTTTGTGGTTTCCTCCCCTTTGTTTTTTTTTTATGAGTGCCATCTTGAAAGTATCTACAAAGCGTTCCACCTGTCTGTTTGATTGTGGATGAAAAGGTGGTGTTCTAATATGTTGAATGCCATTAAGTGCACAGAAATTTGAAAATGTAGCTGAAATGAATGCAGTGTTATTATCAGAAACTAATATCTGTGGGATTTCAAAGTGACTGAAAATTTGTTTCCACATTAGAATTGTTTCATCTGCAATGATGCTACTCATTCAAAAAATTTTCAGCCATTTTCTGTAAGCATCAACAAGTATAAAATAATACTGTCCATTGACAGGTTCAGTGAAATCATTGTAGAGGCATGACCAGGGTGATTCAGAAATAGGCCAGGAGCTCAGTGTAGTTTTTCTAGGAGATTTTACTGCCAGTTGAGAGTTGGAACATGTGCATGCCAATTCTTCCAACTTCTTATCCAGGTTAGGCCAATAGGCATAGCTGCATGCTAGGGCTTTCATATGGCTAATACCTTGATGACCATAATAAAATTGCTTGATCACTCTGTCCTGTAATGAGGATGGAACAAACACATGCTCAGCAAAAAAAGAAAACAGTCATTGGCTTCTGGCAATGAAGCTCGGCATTGAAAGAAAGGTTGAATTCTTTTGTTTGTGCCTACTTTTAGCCATTTTGTATGATAGAAAGGCATCATTTTTTGTAGAACTGGATCAGAAGCTGTGGCTTCATGGATCATTGTTGAAGTGACTGGTAATGCTCTTACAGTAGATGCAAATACCATAGTGATTTCTGGCTTCAGAGATACTGCTAAAATGGCAGAATTCTCTGGTACTTTATTTTGTGATGTCATGAGTCTAGATAGTGCATCAATATGATCAATTGTATCAGTTCTGTTATACTTTATAGTAAAGTTATAATCCAATAGTGTAGTTGCCCATCTTTGCAGACAGTTTGCTGTATACACAGGAATATATTTTTGGGATTAAAAAGCACTGAGAAGAGGCTGGTGTTCTGTGATCAGATTAAAATGGCACTTATTCAGCATTTTATGAAACCTTTTAATTGCAAAGACTATTGCTAAGGCTTTCTTTATAATTTGGCTATAGTTGCCTTCTGCAGTTGTCAGTAATCTAGATACATAAGCAATTGCCTTTTGTCTGCCATCAGGAAAAATATGAGAAATGACAGCTCCAGCATCCTAATTAGAAACATCTGAGACCACAATGATATCCATGGATGGGTTGTAGTGTGTCAGCAAAAGATTTGAAGAAAGTAAGGACTTTACCTTCCTGAAAGCTGACTGACATGAATCAGACCAGTCTTATGTAATAACTTTTTTCAAAAGATTGTTGAGAGATATACAAACTCTATGAAGTTCACACAAAAAAGAACTGTAGTTGCTAACCAAACCATGGAAGGAACATAATGTTTTTACATTTGTTGGTGCCAGCATATTTTTTATTGCCAAAGTATTTTCTGGGTCTGGTTTTCTAGCAGTTTTTGTCATATATAAAACCAAGGTATTTGATTTTGTCTTGGAAAAATTCACACTTTTCAGCATTAACATGGAATCCATTTTGTTGGATTTGGCTGAAAGCAGAAAATAAATGCTGCAAAAGTTCATCTTGGGATACAGCTGCAACAATGATGTCATCAATAAATGCTATAAAAGTTCATCTTGGGATACAGCTGCAACAATGATGTCATCAATAAATGCTATAAAAGTTCATCTTGGGATACAGCTGCAACAATGATGTCATAAATAAATGCTATAAAAGTTCATCTTGGGATACAGCTGCAACAATGATGTCATAAATAAATGCTATAAAAGTTCATCTTGGGATACAGCTGCAACAATGATGTCATCAATAAATGCTGCAAAAGTTCATATTGGGATACAGCTGCAACAATGATGTCATCAACAAATGCTGCAAAAGTTCATCTTGGGATACAGCTGCAACAATGATGTCATAAATAAATGCTATAAAAGTTCATCTTGGGATACAGCTGCAACAATGATGTCATCAATAAATGCTATAAAAGTTCATCTTGGGATACAGCTGCAACAATGATGTCATAAATAATGCTATAAAAGTTCATCTTGGGATACACAGCTGCAACAATGATGTCATCAATAAATGCTATAAAAGTTCATCTTGGGATACAGCTGCAACAATGATGTCATAAATAAATGCTATAAAAGTTCATCTTGGGATACAGCTGCAACAATGATGTCATCAATAAAAGCTTATAAAAGTTCATCTTGGGATACAGCTGCAACAATGATGTCATAAATAAATGCTATAAAAGTTCATCTTGGGATACAGCTGCAACAATGATGTCATCAATAAATGCTATAAAAGTTCATCTTGGGATACAGCTGCAACAATGATGTCATAAATAAATGCTATAAAAGTTCATCTTGGGATACAGCTGCAACAATGATGTCATCAATAAATGCTATAAAACTATCTTGGGATACACAAATAATGATGTCATCAATAAATGCTATAAAAGTTCATCTTGGATAATGCTGCAACAATGATGTCATCAATAAATGCTATAAAAGTTCATCTTGGGATACAGCTGCAACAATGATGCGCTTCATAAATAAATGCTATAAAAGTTCATCTTGGGATACAGCTATCAACGATGTCATCAATAAATGCTATAAAAGTTCATCTTGGGATACAGCTGCAACAATGATGTCATAAATAAAATGCCATAAAAGTTCATCTTGGGATACAGCTGCAACAATGATGTCATCAATAAATGCTATAAAAGTTCATCTTGGGATACAGTTGCAACAATGATGTCATCATTAAATGCTATAAAAGTTCATCTTGACAAGAAGCAAATAATGATACCAATAAATGCTATAAAAGTTTATTCTAGATACACGCCACAACAATGATGTCATCAATAAATGCTATAAAAGTTCATCTTGGGATACAGCTGCAACAATGATGTCATCAATAAATGCTATAAAAGTTCATCTTGGGATACATGCAACAATGATGTCATCAATAAATGCTATAAAAGTTCATCTTGGGATACAGCTGCAACAATGATGTCATCAATAAATGCTATAAAAGTTCATCTTGGGATACAGCTACAACAATGATGTCATCAATAAATGCCATAAAAGTTCATCTTGGGATACAGCTGCAACAATGATGTCATCAATAAATGCTATAAAAAAGTTCATCTTGGGATACACACCAATGATGTCATCAATAAATGCTATAAAAGTTCATTCAGATACAGCTGCAACAATGATGTCATCAATAAATGCTATAAAAGTTCATCTTGGGATACAGCTGCAACAATGATGTCACTTTCAATAAATGCCATAAAAGTTCATCTTGGGACATTGCTTCACAATGATGTCATCAATAAATGCTATAAAAGTTCATCTTGGGATACAGCTGCAACAATGATGTCATCAATAAATGCTATAAAAGTTCATCTTGGGATACTGCTGCAACAATGATGTCATCAATAAATGCTATAAAAGTTCATCTTGGGATACAGTCATCAATGATACCACTAATAAATGCTATAAAAGTCATTATATCTTTGGGATACACAGCTGCAACAATGATGTCATCAATAAATGCTATAAAAAAGTTCATGTTGGGATACAGCTGCAACAATGATGTCATAAATAAATGCTATAAAAGTTCATCTTGGGATACAGCTGCAACAATGATGTCATCAATAAATGCTATAAAAGTTCATCTTGGGATACAGCTGCAACAATGATGTCATCAATAAATGCTATAAAAGTTCATCTTGGGATATGAAGCGTAATAATGATGTCATCAATAAATGCTATAAAAGTTCATCTTGATACAGCTGCAACAATGATGTCATCAATAAATGCTATAAAAAGTTCATCTTGGGATACAGCTGCAACAATGATGTCATAAATAAATGCTATAAAAGTTCATCTTGGGATACAGCTGCAACAATGATGATGTCATCAATAAATGCTATAAAAGTTCATCTTTTAGATGTAGCTGCAACAATGATGTCATCAATAAATGCCATAAAAGTTCATCTTGGGATACAGCTGCAACAATGATGTCATCAATAAATGCTGTAAAAGTTCATCTTGGGATACAGCTGCAACAATGATGTCATAAATAAATGCTATAAAAGTTCATCTTGGGATACAGCTGCAACAATGATGTCATCAATAAATGCTATAAAAGTTCATCTTGGGATACAGTTGCAACAATGATGTCATCAATAAATGCTATAAAAGTTCATCTTGGGATTCAGCTGCAACAATGATGTCATCAATAAATGCTATAAAAGTTCATCTTGGGATACAGCTGCAACAATGATGTCATCAATAAATGCTATAAAAGTTCATCTTGGGATACAGCTGCAACAATGATGTCGTAAATAAATACTGCAAAAGTTCATCTTGGGATACAACAGCTGCAACAATGATGTCATAAATAAATGCTGCAAAGTTCATCTTGGGATACAGCTGCAACAATGATGTCATAAATAAATGCTGCAAAAGTTCATCTTGAGATACAGCTGCAACAATGATGTCATCAATAAATGCTATAAAAGTTCATCTTGGGATACAGCTGCAACAATGATGTCATCAATAAATGCTATAAAAGTTCATCTTGGGATACAGCTGCAACAATGATGTCATCAATAAATGCTATAAAAGTTCATCTTGGGATACAGCTGCAACAATGGTGTCATAAATAAATGCTGCAAAAGTTCATCTTGGGATACAGCTGCAACAATGGTGTCATAAATAAATGCTATAAAAGTTCATCTTGGGATACAGCTGCAACAATGATGTCATCGTAAATGCTATAAAGTTCATCTTGGGATACAGCTGTAATGATGTCATCAATAAATGCTATAAAAAGTTCATCTTGGGATACAGCTGCAACAATGATGTCATCAAACAAATGCTATAAAAGTTCATCTTGGGATACAGCTGCAACAATGATGTCATCGTCCAATGCTGCAAAAAGTTCATCTTCAGGACCAGCTGCAACAATGATGTCATCAATAAATGCTATAAAAGTTCATCTTGGGATACAGCTGCAACAATGATGTCATCAATAAATGCTATAAAAGTTCATCTTGGGATACAGCTGCAACAATGATGTCATCAATAAATGCTATAAAAGTTCATCTTGGGATACAGCTGCAACAATGATGTCATCAATAAATGCTATAAAAGAAGTTCATCCTTGGAATACAGCTGCAACAATGATGTCATCAATAAATGCTATAAAGATTAAATATTGAATCGTTACAGCTGCAACAATGATGTCATCAACTAAATGCTGCAAAAGTTCATCTTGGGGTCCACAACAACATGTTGATGTCATCAATAAATGCTATAAAAGGTTCATCTTGGGATACAGCTGCAACAATGATGTCATAAATAAATGCTGCAAAAAGTTCATCTTGGGATACAGCTGCAACAATGATGTCATCAATAAAGCCATATAAAAGTTCATCTTGGGATACAGCTGCAACAATGATGTCATAAATAAATGCTGCAAAAGTTCATCTTGAGATGCCAGCTGCAACAATGATGTCATAAATAAATGCTGCAAAGTTCATCTTGGGATGCAACTGCAACAATGATGTCATAAATAAATGCTGCAAAAGTTCATGTGGGATACAGCTGCAACAATGATGTCATAAATAAATGCTATAAAGTTCATCTTGGGATACAGCTGCAACAATGATGTCATAAATAAATGCTATAAAAGTTCATCTTGGGGGATACAGCTGCAACAATGATGTCATCAATAAATGCTATAAAAGTTCATCTTGGGATACAGCTGCAACAAATGATGTCATCAATAAATGCTATAAAGTTCATCTTAGGGATACAGCTGCAACAATGATGTCATCAATAAATGCTATAAAAGTTCATCTTGGGATACAGCTGCAACAATGATGTCATCAATAAATGCTGCAAAAGTCATCTTGGGATACAGCTGCAACAATGATGTCATCAATAAATGCTATAAAAAGTTCATCTTGGGATACAGCTGCAACAATGATGTCATAAATAAATGCTATAAAAGTTCATCTTGGGATACAGCTGCAACAATGATGTCATCAATAAATGCTATAGGAAGTTCATCTTGGGATACAGCTGTAATGATGTCATCAATAAATGCTATAAAAGTTCATCTTGGGATACAGCTGCAACAATGATGTCATAAATAAATGCTGCAAAAGTTCATCTTGGGATACAGCTGCAACAATGATGTCATCAATAAATGCTGCAAAAGTTCATCTTGGGATACAGCTGCAACAATGATGTCATCAATAAATGCTATAAAAAGTTCATCTTGGGATACAACTGCAACAATGATGTCATCAATAAATGCTGCAAAAGTTCATCTTGGGATACAGCTGCAACAATGATGTCATCAATAAATGCTGCAAAAGTTCATCTTGGGATACAGCTGCAACAATGATGTCATCTCTCAATAAATGCTATAAAAAGTTCATCTTGGGATACAGCTGCAACAATGATGTCATCAATAAATGCTATAAAAGTTCATCTTGGGATACAAACACTGCAACAATGATGTCATCAATAAGTACTATAAAAGTTCATCTTGGGATACAGCTGCAACAATGATGTCATCAATAAATGCTATAAAAGTTCATCTTGGGATACAGCTGCAACAATGATGTCATCAATAAATGCTATAAAAGTTCATCTTGGGATACAGCTGCAACAATGATGTCATCAATAAATGCTATAAAAGTTCATCTTGGGATACAGCTGCAACAATGATACTGTCAATAAATGCTATAAAAGTTCATCTTGGGATAAAGCTGCAACAATGATGTCATCAATAAATGCTATAAAAGTTCATCTTGGGATACAGCTGCAACAATGATGTCATCAATAAATACTACAGATTCATCTTGGGATACAGCTGCAACAATGATGTCATCAATAAATGCTATAAAAAGTTCATCTTGGGATACAGCTGCAACAATGATGTCATAAATAAATGCTATAAAAGTTCGTATTTGGGATACAGCTGCAACAATGATGTCATCAATAAATGCTATAAAAGTTCATCTTGGGATACAGCTGCAACAATGATGTCATCAATAAATGCTATAAAAGTTCATCTTGGGATACAGCTGCAACAATGATGTCATCAATAAATGCACTATAAAAGTTCACATCTTGGGATACAGCTGCAACAATGATGTCATCAATAAATGCTATAAAAGTTTATCTTGGGATACAGCTGCAACAATGATGTCATCAATAAATGCTATAAAAAGTTCATCTTGGGATACAGCTGCAACAATGATGTCATCAATAAATGCTATAAAAGTTCATCTTGGGATACAGCTGCAACAATGATGTCATCAATAAATGCTATAAAAGTTCATCTTGGGATACAGCTGCAACAATGATGTCATCAATAAATGCTATAAAAGTTCATCTTGGGATACAGCTGCAACAATGATGTCATCAATAAATGCTATAAAAAGTTCATCTTGGGATACAGCTGCAACAATGATGTCATCAATAAATGCTATAAAAGTTCATCTTGGGATACAGCTGCAACAATGATGTCATAAATAAATGCTGCAAGTTCATCTTGGGATACAGCTGCAACAATGATGTCATCAATAAATGCTATAAAAGTTCATCTTGGGATACAGCTGCAACAATGATGTCATCAATAAATGCTATAAAAGTTCATCTTGGGATACAGCTGCAACAATGATGTCATCAATAAATGCTATAAAAAGTTCATCTTGGGATACAGCTGCAACAATGATGTCATCAATAAATGCTATAAAAGTTCATCTTGGGATACAGCTGCAACAATGATGTCATCAATAAATGCTATAAAGTTCATCTTAGGATACAGCTGCAACAATGATGTCATCAATAAATGCTATAAAGATTCATCACCAGGATGCTGCAACAATGATGTCATCAATAAATGCTATAAAAGTTCATCTTGGGATACAGCTGCAACAATGATGTCATCAATAAATGCTATAAAAGTTCATCTTGGGATACAGCTGCAACAATGTTGATGTCATCAATAAATGCTGCAAAAGTTCATCTGGGATACAGCTGCAACAGCCGATGTCATAAATAAATGCTATAAAAGTTCATCTTGGGATACAGCTGCAACAATGATGTCATCAATAAATGCTATAAAAGTTCATCTTGGGATACAGCTGCAACAATGATGTCATCAATAAATGCTATAAAAAGTTCATCTTGGGATACAGCTGCAACAATGATGTCATCAATAAATGCTACCAAAAGTTCATCTTGGGATACAGCTGCAACAATGATGTCATAAATAAATGCTATAAAGAGTTCATCTTGGGATACGGCTGCAACAATGATGTCATAAATAAATGCTATAAAAAGTTCATCTTGGGATACAGCTGCAACAATGATGTCATCAATAAATGCTGCAAAAAGTTCATCTTGGGATACAGCTGCAACAATGATGTCATCAATAAATGCTATAAAAGTTCATCTTGGGATACAGCTGCAACAATGATGTCATCAATAAATGCTATAAAAGTTCATCTTGAGATACAGCTGCAACAATGATGTCATCAATAAATGCTATAAAAGTTCATCTTGGGATACAGCTGCAACAATGATGTCATCAATAAATACTGCAAAAGTTCATCTTGGGATACAGCTGCAACAATGATGTCACATCAATAAATGCTATAAAGTTCATCTTGGGATACAGCTGCAACAATGATGTCATCAATAAATGCTATAAAAGTTCATCTTGGGATACAGCTGCAACAATGATGTCATCAATAAATGCTATAAAAGTTCATCTTGGGATACAGCTGCAACAATGATGTCATCAATAAATGCTATAAAAGTTCATCTTGGGATACAGCTTTTAACAATGATGTCATAAATAAATGCTATAAAAGTTCATCTTGGGATACAGCTGCAACAATGATGTCATCAATAAATGCTATAAAAGTTCATCTTGGGATACAGCTGCAACAATGATGTCATCAATAAATGCTATAAAAGTTCATCTTGGGATACAGCTGCAACAATGATGTCATCAATAAATGCTATAAAAGTTCATCTTGGGATACAGCTGCAACAATGATGTCATCAATAAATGCTATAAAAAGTTCATCTTGGGATACAGCTGCAACGGCTTCGTCTCATAAATAAATGCTGCAAAAGTTCATCTTGGGATACAGCTGCAACAATGATGTCATCAATAAATGCTATAAAAGTTCATCTTGGGATACAGCTGCAACAATGATGTCATCAATAAATGCTATAAAAGATTCATCTTGGGATACAGCTGCAACAATGATGTCATAAATAAATGTTATAAAAGTTCATCTTGGGATACAGCTGCAACAATGATGTCATAAATAAATGCTATAAAAGTTCATCTTGGGATACAGCTGCAACAATGATGTCATCAATAAATGCTATAAAAGTTCATCTTGGGATACAGCTGCAACAATGATGTCATCAATAAATGCTATAAAAGTTCATCTTGGGATACAGCTGCAACAATGATGTCATAAATAAATGCTGCAAAAGTTCATCTTGGGATACAGCTGCAACAATGATGTCATCAATAAATGCTATAAAAGTTCATCTTGGGATACAGCTGCAACAATGATGTCATCAATAAATGCTATAAAAGTTCATCTTGGGATACAGCTGCAACAATGATGTCATCAATAAATGCTATAAAAGTTCATCTTGGGATACAGCTGCAACAATGATGTCATCAATAAATGCTATAAAAGTTCATCTTGGGATACAGCTGCAACAATGATGTCATCAATAAATGCTGCAAAAGTTCATCTTGGGATACAGCTACAACAATGATGTCATCAATAAATGCTATAAAAGTTCATCTTGGGATACAGCTGCAAACAATGATGTCATCAATAAATGCTATAAAAGTTCATCTTGGGATACAGCTAAAATAAATGATGTCATCAATAAATGCTATAAAAAGTTCATCTTGGGATACAGCTGCAACAATGATGTCATAAATAAATGCTGCAAAAAGTCTTGGGATACAGTTGCAACAATGATGTCATCAATAAATGCTGCAAAAGTTCTATCTTGGGATACAGCTGCAACAATGATGTCACTAATAAATGCTATAAAAGTTCATCTTGGGATACAGCTGCAACAATGATGTCATCAATAAATGCTATAAAAGCACCATCTTGGGATACAGCTGCAACAATGATGTCATCAATAAATGCTATAAAAGTTCATCTTGGGATACAGCTGCAACAATGATGTCATAAATAAATGCTATAAAAATCATCTTGGGATAAATGCAACAATGATGTCATCAATAAAGCTATAAAAGTTCATCTTGGGATACAGCTGCAACAATGATGTCATCAATAAATGCTATAAAAGTTCATCTTGGGATAACAGCTGCAACAATGATGTCATAAATAAATGCTAAAAGTTCATCTTGGGATACAGCTGCAACAATGATGTCATCAATAAATGCTATAAAAGTTCATCTTGGGATACAGCTGCAACAATGATGTCATCAATAAATGCTGCAAAAGTTCATCTTGGGATACAGCTGCAACAATGATGTCATAAATAAATGCTATAAAAGTTCATCTTGGGATACAGCTGCAACAATGATGTCATAAATAAATGCTAAAGTTCATCTTGGGATACAGCTGCAACAATAAGCGTCATCAATAAATGCTATAAAAGTTCATCTTGGGATATAGCTGCAACAATGATGTCATCAATAAATGCTATAAAAGTTCATCTTGGGATACAGCTGCAACAATGATGTCATAAATAAATGCTATAAAAGTTCATCTTGGGATACAGCTGCAACAATGATGTCATCAATAAATGCTATAAAAGTTCATCTTGGGATACAGCTGCAACAATGATGTCATCAATAAATGCTATAAAAGTTCATCTTGGGATACAGCTGCAACAATGATGTCATCAATAAATGCTGCAAAAGTTCATCTTGGGATAACAGCTGCAACAATGATGTCATCAATAAATGCTATAAAAGTTCATCTTGGGATACAGCTGCAACAATGATGTCATCAATAAATGCTATAAAAGTTCATCTTGGGATACAGCTAAACAATGATGTCATCAATAAATGCTATAAAAGTTCTCATCTTGGGATACAGCTGCAACAATGATGTCATAAATAAATGCTATAAAAGTTCATCTTGGGATACAGCTGCAACAATGATGTCATCAATAAATGCTATAAAAGTTCATCTTGGGATACAGCTGCAACAATGATGTCATCAATAAATGCTATAAAAGTTCATCTTGGGATAACAGCTGCAACAATGATGTCATCAATAATGCTATAAAAGTTCATCTTGGGATACAGAGCTGCAACAATATCATCAATAAATGCTATAAAAGTTCATCTTGGGATACAGCTGCAACAATGATGTCATAAATAAATGCTGCAAAAGTTCATCTGACAGCGGCAACAATGATGTCATCAATAAATGCTATAAAAGTTCATCTTGGGATACAGTTGCAAATGATGTCATCAATAAATGCTATAAAAGTTCATCTGACAGCTGCAACAATGATAAACAAGTAAATAAATGCTATAAAAGTTCATCTTGGGATACAGCTGCAACAATGATGTCATAAATAAATGCTATAAAAGTTCATCTTTTTGGGATACAGCTGCAACAATGATGTCATCAATAAATGCCATAAAAGTTCATCTTGGGATACAGCTGCAACAATGATGTCATCAATAAATGCTATAAAAGTTCATCTTTGGGATACAGCTGCAACAATGATGTCATAAATAAATGCTGCAAAAGTTCATCTTGGGAATGCAGCTGCAACAATGATGTCATCAATAAATGCTATAAAAGTTCATCTTGGGATACAGCTGCAACAATGATGTCATCAATAAGCAGTAAAAGTTCATCTGATACAGCTTTAACAATGATGTCATCAATAAAATGCTATAAAAGTCATCTTGGGACAGCTGCAACAATGATGTCATCAATAAAATGTAAAGTGTTCATCTTGGGATACAGCTGCAACAACATATTATCAATAAATGCTGTGTTCATCTTGGGATACAGCTGCAACAACATACTAATAATGCTATAAAAGTTCATCTTGGGATACAGCTGCAACAATGATGTCATCAATAAATGCTATAAAAGTTCATCTGGGATACAGCTGCAACAATGATGTCATCAATAAATGCTATAAAAGTTCATTCGGTTACAGCTGCAACAATGATGTCATAAATAAATGCTGCAAAAGTTCATTCGGATACAGCTGCAACAATGATGTCATCAATAAATGCTGCAAAAGTTCATCTTGGGATACAGCTGCAACAATGATGTCATCAATAAATGCCATAAAAGTTCATCTTGGGATACAGCTGCAACAATGATGTCATCAATAAATGCTATAAAACGACCTTGGGATACAGCTGCAACAGCGAATATTGTCATAAATAAATGCTATAAAAGTTCATCTTGATACAGCTGCAACAATGATGTCATCAATAAATGCTAAAAGTTCATCTTGGGATACAGCTGCAACAACAGCGTCATCAATAAATGCTATAAAAAGTTCATCTTGGGATACAGCTGCAACAATGATGTCATAAATACAAATGCTATAAAGTCCATTCTTGGGATACAGTTGCAACAATGATGTCATCAATAAATGCTATAAAAAGTTCATCTTGGGATACAGCTGCAACAGATGTCATCATAAATGCTATAAAAGTTCATCTTGGATAGCCAATGATGTCATCATTAAAAATGCCATAAAAAGTTCATCTTTAGATACAGCTGCAACAATGATGTCATCAATAAATGCTGCAAAAGTTCATCTTGGGATACAGCTGCACCAATGATGTCATCATTAAAAATGCTATAAAAAGTTCATCTTGGGATACAGCTGCAATGATGTCATCAATAAATGCTATAAAAAGTTCATCTTGGATACAGCTGCAACAATGATGTCATCAATAAAATGTTATAAAAGTTCATCTTAAGTACAGCTGCAACAATGATGTCATAAATAAATGCTATAAAAGTTCATCTTGGATACAGCTGCAACAATGATGTCATCAATAAATGCTATAATATCTTGGGATACAGCTGTATTAAATGATGTCATCAATAAATGCCATAAACATCTTTGGGATACAGCTGCAACAATGATGTCATCAATAAATGCTATAAAAGTTCATCTTGGGATACAGCTGCAACAATGATGTCATACATAAATGCTGCAAACGTTCAGATACAGCTGCAACAATGATGTCACCAATAAATGCTATAAAAGTTCATCTTGGGATACAGCTGCAACAATGATGTCATCAATAAATGCTATAAAAGTTCATCTTGGGATACAGCTGCAACAATGATGTCATAAATAAATGCTATAAAAAGTTCATCTTGGGATACAGCTGCAACAATGATGTCATAAATAAATGCTATAAAAGTTCATCTTGGGATACAGCTGCAACAATGATGTCATCAATAAATGCTATAAAAGTTCATCTTTTGGGATACAGCTGCAACAATGATGTCATCAATAAATGCTAAAGTTCATCTGGGACAGCCGTACTTCTAATGATGTCATAAATAAATGCTGCAAAAGTTCATCTTGGGATACAGCTGCAATAATGATGTCATCAATAAATGCTATAAAAGTTCATCTTGGGATACAGCTGCAACAATGATGTCATCAATAAATGCTATAAAAGTTCATCTTGGGATACAGCTGCAACAATGATGTCATCAATAAATGCTATAAAAGTTCATCTTGGGATACAGCTGCAACAATGATGTCATCAATAAATGCTATAAAAGTTCATCTTGGGATACAGCTGCAACAATGATGTCATCAATAAATGCTGCAAAAGTTCATCTTGGGATACAGCTGCAACAATGATGTCATCAATAAATGCTATAAAAGTTCATCTTGGACACAGCTGCAACAATGATGTCATCAATAAATGCTATAAAAGTTCATCTTGGGATACAGCCAAACAATGATGTCATCAATAAATGCTATAAAAGTTCATCTTGGGGATACAGCTGCAACAATGATGTCATAAATAAATGCTGCAAAAGTTCATCTTGGGATACAGCTATCATCATTGTCAATAAATGCTGCAAAAGTTCATCTTGGGATACACAACAATGATGTCATCAATAAATGCTATAAAAGTTCATCTTGGGATACAGCTACAACAATGATGTCATCAATAAATGCTATAAAAGTTCATCTTGGGATACAGCTGCAACAATGATGTCATAAACAAATGCTGTTATAAAAGTTCATCTTGGGATACAGCTGCAACAATGATGTCAACATCAATAGCCATATGTTCACTTGGATACAAGCTGCAACAATGATGTCATCAATAAATGCTATAAAAGTTCATCTTGGGATACAGCTGCAACAATGATGTCATAAATAAATGCTATAAAAGTTCATCTTGGGATACAGCTGCAAACAGAACATGCTATCAATAAATGCTATAAAAGTTCATCTTGGGATACAGCTGCAACAATGATGTCATCAATAAATGCTATAAAAGTTCATCTTGGGATACAGCTGCAACAATGTTGTCATCAATAAATGCTGCAAAGTCATCTTGGGATACAGCTGCAACAATGATGTCATAAACAAATGCCATAGTGTTCATCTTGGGATACAGCTGCAACAATGATGTCATCAATAAATGCTATAAAAGTTCATCTTGGGATACAGCTGCAACAATGATGTCATCAATAAATGCTATAAAAGTTCATCTCTTGTATACAGCTGCAACAATGATGTCATAAATAAATGCTATAAAAGTTCATCTTGGGATACAGCTGCAACAATGATGTATCAATAAATGCTATAAAAGTTCATCTTGGGATACAGCGGCAACAATGATGTCATCAATAAAGTTAAGTAAAAGTTCATCTTGGGATACAGCTGCAACAATGATGTCATCAATAAATGCTGCAAAAGTTCATCTTGGGATACAGTTGCAACAATGATGTCATCAATAAATGCTATAAAAGTTCATCTTTTGACACAGCTGCAATGAAGATGCCATCAATAAATGCTATAAAAGTTCATCTTGGGATACAGCTGCAACAATGATGTCATCAATAAATGCTAAAAGTTCATCTGGGATACAGCTGCAACAATGATGTCATCAATAAATGCTATAAAAGTTCATCTTGATACAGCTGCAACAATGATGTCATAAATAAATGCTATAAAAGTTCATCTTGGGATACAGCTGCAACAATGATGTCATAAATAAATGCTATAAAAGTTCATCTTGGGATACAGCTGCAACAATGATGTCATCAATAAATGCTATAAAAGTTCATCTTGGGACAGTTGCTGCAACAATGATGTCATCAATAAATGCTGCAAAAGTTCATCTTGAAGGTGCTGCAACAATGATGTCATAAATAAATGCTATAAAAGTTCATCTTGGGGATACAGCTGCAACAATGATGTCATCAATAATGCTACAAAAGTTCATCTGGACACGCAGCTGCAACAATGATGTCATCAATAAATGCTATAAAAGTTCATCTTGGGATACAGCTGCAATAATGATGTCATCAATAAATGCTGCAAAAGTTCATCTTGGGATACAGCTGCAACAATGATGTCATAAATAAATGCTATAAAAGTTCATCTTGATACAGCTGCAACAATGATGTCAACATCAATAAATGCTATAAAAGTTCATCTTGGAATACAGCTGCAACAATGATGTCATCATTAAATGCTACAAGTAAAAGTTCATCTTGGGATACAGCTGCAACAATGATGTCATCAATAAATGCTATAAAAGTTCATCTTGGGATACAGCTGCAACAATGATGTCATCAATAAATGCTATAAAAGTTCATCATTCGGACAGCTGCAACAATGATGTCATCAATAAATGCTGCAAAAGTTCATCTTGGGATACAGCCGCAACAATGGCTAATGTGCAACAATGCTAGCAAAAGTTCATCTTTAGATACAGCTGCAACAATGATGTCATCAATAAATGCTATAAAAGTTCATCTTGGGATACAGCTGCAACAATGATGTCATCAATAAATGCTATAAAAGTTCATCTTGGGATACAGCTGCAACAATGATGTCATCAATAAATGCTATAAAAGTTCATCTTGGGATACAGCTGCAACAATGATGTCATAAATAAATGCTATAAAAGTTCATCTTGGGATACAGCTGCAACAATGATGTCATCAATAAATGCTATAAAAGTCACATCTTGGGATACAGCTGCAACAATGATGTCATCAATAAATGCTATAAAAGTTCATCTTGGGATACAGCTGCAACAATGTTGTCATCAATAAATGCTGCAAAAGTTCATCTTGGGATACAGCTGCAACAATGATGTCATATGTAATAAATGCTATAAAAGTTCATCTTGGGATACAAGCTGCAACAATGATGTCATCAATAAATGCTATAAAAGTTCATCTTGGGATACAGCTGCAACAATGATGTCATCAATAAATGCTATAAAAGTTCATCTTGGGATACCAGCCACAATGATGTCATAAATAAATGCTATAAAAGTTCATCTTGGACACAGCTGCAACAATGATGCTACTGTAATAAATGCTATAAAAGTTCATCTTGGGATACAGCTGCAACAATGATGTCATCAATAAATGCCAAACTATCTGGACAGCTGCAATAATGATGTCATCAATAAATGCTGCAAAAGTTCATCATCTTGGGATACAGCTGCAACAATGATGTCATCAATAAATGCTATAAAAGTTCATCTTGGGATACAGCTGCAACAATGATGTCATCAATAAATGCTAAAAGTCTATCTTGGGATACAGCTGCAACAATGATGTCATCAATAAATGCTATAAAAGTTCATCTTGGGATACAGCTGCAACAATGATGTCATCAATAAATGCTATAAAAGTTCATCTTGGGATACAGCTGCAACAATGATGGGTCATAAATAAATGCTATAAAAGTTCATCTTGACACAGCTGCAACAATGATGTCATAAATAAATGCTATAAAAGTTCATCTTGGGATACAGCTGCAACAATGATGTCATCAATAAAATGTTGTAAAAGTTCATCTTGGGATACAGTTGCAACAATGATGTCATCAATAAATGCTGCAAAAAGTCATCTTGGGATACAGCTGCAACAATGATGTCATAAATAAATGCTATAAAATTATCTTGGATACAGCTGCAACAATGATGTCATCAATAAATGCTATAAAAGTTCATCTTGGGAGTTGTTACAGCTGCAACAATGATGTCATCAATAAATGCTATAAAAGTTCATCTTGGGATACAGCTGCAACAATGATGTCATACAGAAATGCTATAAAAGTTCACTCTTGGGATACCAGCTGCAACAATGATGTCATCAATAAATGCTATAAAAAGTTCATCTTGGGATACAGCTGCAACAATGACAACAACAATAAATGCTATAAAAGTTCATCTTGGGATACAGCTGCAACAATGATGTCATCAATAAATGCTGCAAAAGTTCATCTTGGGATACAGCTGCAACAATGATGTCATAAATAAATGCTATAAAAAGTTCAACACCTTGGGATACAATGGCAATAATGATGTCATCAATAAATGCTATAAAAGTTTATCTTGGGATACAGCTGCAACAATGATGTCATCAATAAATGCTATAAAAAGTTCATCTTGGGATACAGCTGTGTAACAATGATGTCATCAATAACGCGTAAAACAATACCTTTGGGACAGCTATCAATGATGTCATAAATAAAATGCTATAAAAGTTCATCTTGGATACAGCTGCAACAATGATGTCATAAATAAATGCTATAAAAGTTCATCTTGGGATACAGCTGCAACAATGATGTCATCAATAAATGCTGCAAAAGTTCATCTTGGGATACAGCTGCAACAATGATGTCATCAATAAATGCCATAAAAGTTCATCTGGGATACAGCTGCAACAATGATGTCATCAATAAAGCATATAAAAGTTCATCTTGGGATACAGCTGCAACAATGATGTCATCAATAAATGCTATAAAAGTTCATCTTGGGATACAGCGTACCAATGATGTCATCAATAAATGCTATAAAAGTTCATCTTGGGATACAGCTGCAATAATGATGTCATAAATAAATGCTGCAAAAGTTCATCTTGGGATACAGCTGCAACAATGATGTCATCAATAAATGCTATAAAAGTTCATCTTGGGATACAGCTGCAACAATGACAGCCATCAATAAATGCTATAAAAGTTCATCTTGGGATACAGCTGCAACAATGATGTCATAAATAAATGTTATAAAAGTTCATCTTGGGGATACAGCTGCAACAATGATGTCATAAATAAATGCTATAAAAGTTCATCTTGGGATACAGCTGCAACAATGATGTCATCAATAAATGCTATAAAAGTTCATCTTGGACACAGCTGCAACAATGATGTCATCAATAAATGCTAAAAGTTCATCTTGGGATACAGCTGCAACAATGATGTCATAAATAAATGCTGCAAAAGTTCATCTTGGGATACAGCTGCAACAATGATAGTCAACATCAATAAATGCTATAAAAGTTCATCTTGGGATACAGCTGCAACAATGATGTCATCAATAAATGCTATAAAAGTTCATCTTGATACAGCTGCAACAATACGCTATCAAAATTAATAAATGCTATAAAAGTTCATCTTGGGATACAGCTGCAACAATGATGTCATCAATAAATGCTATAAAAGTTCATCTTGGGATATAGCTGCAACAATGATGTCACTTCAATAAATGCTGCAAAAGTTCATCTTGGGATACAGCTACAACAATGATGTCATCAATAAATGCTATAAAAGTTCATCTTGGATACAGTTGCAACAATGATGTCATCAATAAATGCTATAAAAGTTCATCTTGGGATACAGCTGCAACAATGATGTCATCAATAAATGCTATAAAAGTTCATCTTGGGATACAGCTGCAAACAATGATGTCATAAATAAATGCTGCAAAAGTCTATCTTGGGATACAGCTGCAACAATGATGTCATCAATAAATGCTGCAAAAGTTCACTTCTGATACAGCTGCAACAATGATGTCATCAATAAATGCTATAAAAGTTCATCTTGGGATACAGCTGCAACAATGATGTCATCAATAAATGCTATAAAAGTTCATCTTGGGATACAGCTGCGGTAACGATAAAGCCATAAATAAATGCTATAAAAAGTTCATCTTGTAATAGCCAACAATGATGTCACCAATAAATGCTATAAAAGTTCATCTTGGGATACAGCTGCAACAATGATGTCATCAATAAATGCTATAAAAGTTCATCTTGGGATACAGCTGCAACAATGATGTCATAAATAAATGCTATAAAAGTTCATCTTGGGATACAGCTGCAACAATGATGTCATCAATAAATGCTATAAAAGTTCATCTTGGGATACAGCTGCAACAATGATGTCATCAATAAATGCTATAAAAGTTCATCTTGGGATACAGCTGCAACAATGATGTCGTCATCAATAAATGCTGCAAAGTTCATTCCGACAGCTGCAACAATGATGTCATAAATAAAATGCTATAAAAGTTCATCTTGGGATACAGCTGCAACAATGATGTCATCAATAAATGCTATAAAAGTTCATCTTGGGATACAGCTGCAACAATGATGTCATCAATAAATGCTAAGTAAAAGTTCATTCGACAGCTGCAACAATGATGTCATAAATAAAAGCATAAAAAGTTCATCTTGGGATACAGCTGCAACAATGATGTCATCAATAAATGCTAATAAAAGTTCATCTGGGACAGCTGCAACAATGATGTCATCAATAAATGCTATAAAAGTTCATCTTGACAATAGTTACAACAATGATGTCATCAATAAATGCTGCAAAAGTTCATCTTGGGATACAGCTGCAACAATGATGTCATCAATAAATGCTATAAAAGTTCATCTTGGGATACAGCTGCAACAATGATGTCATCAATAAATGCTATAAAAGTTCATCTTGGGATAGCTGCAACAATAATGATGTCATCAATAAATGCTATAAAGTTCATCTGGATACAGCCGCAACAATGATGTCATAAAGAAAAGTTAAAAGTTCATCTTGATACAGCTGCAACAACACATATCAATAAATGCTATAAAAGTTCATCTTGGGATACAGCTGCAACAATGATGTCATCAATAAATGCCATAAAAGTTCATCTTGGGATATAGCTGCAACAATGATGTCATAAATAAATGCTGCAAAAGTTCATCTTGGGATACAGCTGCAACAATGATGTCATCAATAAATGCTGCAAAAGTTCATCTTGGGATACAGCTGCAACAATGATGTCATCAATAAATGCTATAAAAGTTCATCTTGGGATACAGCTGCAACAATGATGTCATCAATAAATGCTATAAAAGTTCATCTTGGGATACAGCTGCAACAATGATGTCATAAATAAATGCTATAAAAGTTCATCTTGGGATACAGCTGCAACAATGATGTCATCAATAAATGCTATAAAAGTTCATCTTGGGATACAGCTGCAACAATGATGTCATCAATAAATGCTATAAAAGTTCATCTTGGGATACAGCTGCAACAATGATGTCATAAATAAATGCTATAAAAGTTCATCTTGGGATACAGCTGCAACAATGATGTCATCAATAAATGCTATAAAAGTTCATCTTGGGATACAGCTGCAACAATGATGTCATCAATAAATGCTATAAAAGTTCATCTTGGGATACAGCTGCAACAATGTTGTCATCAATAAATGCTGCAAAGTTCATCTTGGGATACAGCTGCAACAATGATGTCATAAATAAATGCTATAAAAGTTCATCTTGGGATACAGCTGCAACAATGATGTCATCAATAAATGCTATAAAAGTTCATCTTGGGATACAGCTGCAACAATGATGTCATCAATAAATGCTATAAAAGTTCATCTTGGGATACAGCTGCAACAATGATGTCATAAATAAATGCTATAAAAAGTTCATCTTGGGATACAGCTGCAACAATGATGTCATCAATAAATGCTATAAAAAGTTCATCTTGGGATACAGCTGCAACAATGATGTCATCAACAATGCTATAAAAGTTCATCTTGGGACATAGCAACAATGATGTCATCAATAAATGCTGCAAAAGTTCATCTTGGGATACAGCTGCAACAATGATGTCATCAACAAATGGTATAAAAGTTCATCTTGGGATACAGCTGCAACAATGATGTCATCAATAAATGCTATAAAGTTCATCTGATACAGCTGCAACAATGATGTCATCAATACCTGCTATAAGTTCATCTTGGGGATACAGCTGCAACAATGATGTCATCAATAAATGCTATAAAAAGTTCATCTTGGGATACAGCTGCAACAATGATGTCATAAATAATGAGTAAAAGTTCATCTTGGGATACAGTTGCAACAATGATGTCATAAATAAATGCTATAAAAGTTCATCTTGGGATACAGCTGCAACAATGATGTCATCAATAAATGCTATAAAAAGTTCATCTTGGGATACAGCTGCAACAATGATGTCATCAATAAATGCTGCAAAGTCATCTTTAATACAGCTGCAACAATGATGTCATAAATAAATGCTATAAAAAGTTCATCTTGGGATACAGCTGCAACAATGATGTCATCAATAAATGCTATAAAAGTTCATCTTGGGATACAGCTGCAACAATGATGTCATCAATAAATGCTATAAAAAGTTCATCTGATACAGCTGCAACAATGATGTCATAAATAAATGCTATAAAAGTTCATCTGTAGATACAGCTGCAACAATGATGTCATCAATAAATGCTATAAAAGTTCATCTTGGGATACAGCTGCAACAATGATGTCATCAATAAATGCTATAAAGTTCATTCGACAGCTGCAACAATGATGTCATCAATAAATGCTGCAAAAGTTCATCTTGGGATACAGCTGCAACAATGATGTCATAAATAAATGCTATAAAAGTTCATCTTGGGATACAGCTGCAACAATGATGTCATCAATAAATGCTATAAAGTTCATCTTGGACAGCTGCAACAATGATGTCATCAATAAAATGCTATAAAGTTCATCTTTAGATACAGTTGCAATAATGATGTCATCAAATGCTGCAAACATTTGATACAGCTGCAACAATGATGTCATAAATAAATGCTATAAAAGTTCATCTTGGGACATTTTCTACAATGAGTGTCATCAATAAATGCTATAAAAGTTCATCTTGGGATACAGCTGCAACAATGATGTCATCAATAAATGCTATAAAAGTTCATCTTGGGATACAGCTGCAACATGATGTCATCAATAAATGCTATAAAAAGTTCATCTTGGGATACAGCTGCAACAATGATGTCATCAATAAATGCTATAAAAGTTCATCTTGGGATACAGCTGCAACAATGATGTCATCAATAAATGCTGCAAAAGTTCATCTTGGGATACAGCTGCAACAATGATGCTATAAATAAATGCTATAAAAGTTCATCTGCTGCAACAATGATGTCATCAATAAATGCTATAAAAGTTCATCTTGGGATACAGCTGCAACAATGATGTCATCAATAAATGCTACAAAAGTTCATCTTGGGATACAGCTGTAACAATGATGTCATCAATAAATGCTGCAAAAGTTCAATTTGGGATACAGCTGCAACAATGATGTCATAAATAAATGCTATAAAAGTTCATCTTGGGATACAGCTGCAACACCATGTCATAAATAAATGCTATAAAAGTTCATCTTGGGATACAGCTGCAACAATGATGTCATCATCAATAAATGCTGCAAAAGTTCATCTTGGGATACAGCTGGCAATAATGATGTCATCAATAAATGCTATAAAAGTTCATCTTGGGATACAGCTGCAACAATGATGTCATAAATAAATGCTATAAAGTTCATCTTGGGATACAGCTGCAACAATGATGTCATCAATAAATGCTATAAAAGTTCATCTGGGATACAGCTGCAACAATGATGTCATCAATAAATGCTATAAAAGTTCATCTTGGGATGCAGCTGCAACAATGATACAACAAATGCTGCAAAGTTCATCTTGGGATACAGCTGCAACAATGATACTACAAATAAATGCTATAAAAGTTCATCTTGGGATACAGCTGCAACAATGATGTCATCAATAAATGCTATAAAAGTTCATCTTGGGATACAGCTGCAACAATGATGTCATCAATAAATGCTATGTGTTCATCTTGGGATACAGCTGCAACAATGATACTACAAATAAATGCTATAAAAGTTCATCTGGGATACAGCTGCAACAATGATGTCATAAATAAATGCTATAAAAGTTCATCTTGGGATACAGCTGCAACAATGATGTCATCATCAATAAATGCTATAAAAGTTCATCTTGGGATACAGCTGCAACAATGATGTCATCAATAAATGCTGCAAAAGTTCATCTTGGGATACAGCTGCAACAATGATGTCATAAATAAATGCTATAAAAGTTCATCTTGGGATACACAATGGATGTCATCAATAAATGCTATAAAAGTTCATCTTGGGATACAGCTGCAACAATGATGTCATAAATAATACCACAAAAAATCATCTTGGGATACAGCTTAAATAATGATGTCATAAATAAATGCTATAAAAGTTCATCTTGGGATACAGCTGCAACAATGATGTCATCAATAAATGCTATAAAAGTTCATCTTGGGATACAGCTGCAACAATGATGTCATCAATAAATGCTATAAAAGTTCATCTTGGGATACATTAAAAATAATGATGTCATCAATAAATGCTGCAACTCCAGTCAATCCTTCAGCATGGCATCAATTGTTTGTTGGAAAATGGCTGGTGTTGGTTTGACTTCAAAGCTAAGGTGGTTAAATCTGAACAAACCCTTGTGGCTATTGATAGTAAGGGGAGGCTCTTTAGCCCCCATTTTAACTTCCATTTAGAGAAAAGCATCAGAAAGATCAATTTTTCTGAAGAAATTGCTACCATTTAATTTAGTAAAAAGATCCTCTGGAACTTTTTTAAAAAAATCATATCATCCCAAGCAAGGCATTTTACTGTCACTGTTTTGCAGGGAGGAAAGTTATGAGAAAGAGTGACAGGTTATAGAGGGTGTCAGGAAGTGGATAAGAGACGGATGAGAATACTGATGAGTGTGGAGTGGACGGAGAAAGGAGAATGAGAGAGAGGATGAAGGTTAGTGAGATAGGAGATGACTATTGACTTTACATTTAAATTCTTGGAGATTGTAACTGTCAGGAAAGCAAATAAATGGAAGGGAATTCCACAGGTGGGAAGTGTGAGAAATATTGATGTGCATCCAAAGAATTATTTAAACCAGTTGAGTAGTCAGCACATTTTTTTTAATCATTTCACCCCAAGCAAGGCATTCCACTGCCACTATTGCGCAAGGGGTTATATAGGGGAAGGTAAAGAGAAAGAGTGGTCAAATATAGGAAGTGTCAGAAGGAGGGTTTTAGATGGGTAAGGATACCGAGGCTGAGGGTCGGGTAGATGGGAAGAGTGTTTGAGAGAATGGATGCGAATTAGTGTGTTAGGAGGTGTCTATTGACCTTACATTTAAACTCTTGGAGATTGTAGCTGTCGGGGAAGCAATCATGTGGAAGGGAATTCCACAGTTGGGAAGTGTGAATAAAGAAGCTATTGGAGTAGAAGTCATGGTTGCATTTTATCGGTTTCTCTGTAAAAGGGTGGGACCTAGTTGCTAATCTAGCATCTCGTGCAAATTCGTACCCAGAGGGCACCAGTGATCTAAGTTCATTGGAGCAGAAGCCATGAAAGTATTTATAGAAGAGACACAGGGAAGCCACGTCACACTGGTGAGAGAGAGACTGCAGCCGGTCTGCCAAGATCCGGACTTTTCCATTTGTTTTGTTTTTTTTTGCTATTACTATAGGAGCTTCCCGTTGAGAATAATTTGTAGGCTCTATTACACCTTTTTACAGAA
The DNA here is from genome assembly GCA_037127315.1 of Ascarosepion bandense. Taxonomy (NCBI): domain Eukaryota; kingdom Metazoa; phylum Mollusca; class Cephalopoda; order Sepiida; family Sepiidae; genus Ascarosepion; species Ascarosepion bandense. Next base: position 2,939,140 of record JBBBDQ010000496.1, read on the forward strand.
GACATTGAAGTTCTTTTTCAACCATATTGCATGCAGCATAAGGCTCAGGTTGTTTTTGTCTAAAAGTTGGTTTAGAGTCCTCGTTTAATTTCCTTTATTTTTACTACAGCAACCAAGGACCTCCTGAAAATAGTCACTGAAATTACTTTTAAATTCGTTTGTAAAATGTTTTTCAATGTCTGAATAGACATAAGAGTAAATGTGTTGAACACAGACTGAAGAGGAATTTCAAAAAGATTAAGCTGCTCAATTCAGTTAAGACCAATTAAATTCAATTCAGAATTTTCAGCAAGATAGTATACACCCGAAAATGTGGTAGCTCAAAATGAAACATTGTAAGTTAACTCAGTTAAATGAATTTGGTTCCCAGAGGTGCTTCACGGTATGTGATCGGTTTCAGACAAACATTGCTCTCTAAGTAATTTTCTAGATGACTGGAATAGTAATATATTATCTGCATAATGCCAGTCATCATGAAACTAACAAGTTGATGGAGGCTTCTTTTCTTTTGTTGCTTGGACGTTTCCTGTTAAGGTATTTGCTTTTTGCACTAACATGGTGTCTCTTTTAATGCTTAAAAGACTGTTGCATTCCGTTGTTAAAGCTTGAATTGTGATGTCTTTATCGTGTTTTAATTTGGAAATAGTCTGGTTCAAATATCACTATGTGATTCAGGTGTCAGTTCTGCAATAAAAATCAAACATTTAAACTGCTCTTCTGTGAGGGAATTTAGTTAAAATTTTTTACATTCTCAATTTCTTCAGTACAATGATTAGGGTTCTGTCAACTTCACTTGCCTTATGGGGGTCAAGCTTTGAAATTATGTTAGAGACCAGCAAGGGGTAATATAAACGTCACTCAGTTGAGCTTCAGTTCCAGCTGGGAAGTCAGGTGTGGATACCCCAGATGAATCAAATGTTGAATTGGTGGAGAATCTATGAGCAAAGTACTCAGCCTTGTCGGCTGAAGATTTGAGGACCTCAAATTTATTGATTAAAATGGGGGTTGAGAACTTGCTGCTATTTAGCACATTTTTACAAAGCCACCAGTAGTTTTTGGAGCTGAAATTGTGGATTGCTATACACTACTTCATTCTGAAAGCAAGCAGCAGCTTAGCATCATTTAGGATCATCTTGCCCCCATTATAAGCAAAGGCAAAAAAGCGCCTATTATGGTCAGATGCTTGACTCTTATAAACCCGGAAGAAATGATTTCTGTGAGCAATAGTAGCCGAGCAAGCAAGGGAGAATCAGTGGGACAAATGGGGGTTTAAGTCATAACTTTCTGTAATTGATGCCAGCTTTAACCCAAGAGGAGACCTTGGATGCACTCCACAGTCTTCAACGGGAAGACTAAAAACTTTGTTCCAAGGGATATCACACAAAGAAATCATGGAACACCTTCCAGTCTACTCTTTGGTAGCAGTAAGATATTCTACTGGTCAGAGGCTTCTGATGGGGAGTTGAAGTTGAAGGAGATATTAACAAAAACTACAGCATGGTCAGAGTTGCCAAGAAGACAAAGCTGCATGACACAGCAAGAGTCAAGGATATTAGTGAAACAGATTTAGCAGTGTGTCAGGTTCATTACGGTTATTAGAGGAACATGTGGGGAAATCCACCACTTGCATAAGAGATTGAGTGATTGAAAAGTTTATGGCACAGACACCAGCAAGATTTGTGACAGAGTTTTCCAGCCACTTTGCATGGTGGGCATTATATTCTTCAAACACAAATATATGATCAAACAGATGATAGAAAATTGCCTTAGGTCCTCGGTATGATGGTAAACTGTATCTGGTAGCAAGGCCTCTGATTGGGAGGTTGTGGGGAGCATAGAACAACCTTTTATTTGCTATTGTTACCAGGTCCACACTGGCACGGAATGGTAGCACCTGTTAGGGTCTCTGCTATGGGCAAATAGTTAACTGGGGTCAAAACACTATGAAAGTATAAAAATACACTTTTATAGAAATATATACGCAAAATGGACTTTTATAGAAAAATATACATTTTTGAAGGAAAAATATTACCAACAATACATTTTTGAAGGAAAAAAATATTATCAGTAATACATTTTTGAATACAAAACTAGAATACATCTTCAGTTTTTTTTTAAATTAAAATAAAAAAATTTTCATCAAAATTTGACTAAATCAACCTTCTCACTAAAACTGATCATCAAAAAAATACCTTAAATTTCCACCTTTTCGGTATTAAATAACCCACAGAGGTTGATATGTTGTTAAACAAAACTCAAACTCAAAATAGCCTTATCTGTATTGTTTGAGATGCTGTCAAGTATGGAATAGTCAAGAGATGAAAGGGTGTGGTATAGAAAGAAAAGTGTTATAGTGGAACATCCTGTCATCCCTTGAGAATGGAATGCTCTACTTTATAAAAGACGGTAACGAGCGGTACGACAGGAAAAGTCTTAGGTGAAGGCATTCACTATTCGATAGTTGATTCCACTCCAACCCATGGCTTGCCTATATGTGTATTATTGTTAATTGTACCTGAGTACAATAAATCTGTATTTCTTATTCCTGGTGTGGAGTTCCATTCTTAAACTGATCATTTTATACGATATTTCTTTTTGGGATATATCAAAAAGTTAGCTTACCGAGCTTAGTAGAGAGAGACAGAGACACATGTAGGAATGGTTTGGAGATTCAAGAGACATCACCCTAATCAGTGGGAGATGTTCACTGACATAAACCCCCAATTTCATGCATATGGACAGTGGAGTCCTTTTTAAAGAGAGGAAGGTAACCAGTGATATAGAAATCAGAGGAAGGAACAAAAGGGTCAAGGTTAGTTTCACAGAGAGCTAAGGTGTCAAATGAATTTATGTGGAGGAAGGATTCAATGTTGCAAAAGTTGGTACAGATACCACGGATGTTTGAGAAAGAGATGTTAACAGGTTTAGGTGATTTTAGGTGATATATCAAGAAAATACTTCTATATCATGGCTAACAACTATTTGATAAGTCTGTTGACAATCCATCTCTACTTGCTCAAACATTATTTGGAATAATATTGATATGTCTTAATGGGAGTCCAAAATATCTTACAAGATTGATTTCAATTTCAAAATTAACATCAGCCTTTTTATTTGCATAAATTGAGTTAACAGTTCAGGCCATCACTTCTGTACCAGCTGATATAAAGGGTATTATATGTGATGGCAGCCAAGAAAATTAAGCTTTTTTTTAAATTATAATTCACACTTCCTTAAAAAAACTTGCTTAACTGAAGATAATTGTGTTTTGATAATGTTCATCCGTTGAAAAATATTTACAATTTGTGACTCACAGAAAAGACAGGAAAAATAATCTATAATAATAACAGAGTAAAATGAGTTGCAAAATAGGCACATCTTAAACAGTTATGTTGTTTTGAACTTGAAAGATTAGTTAAACTTTCAAATTTAAACAAAATTTCTATTGTTCCAAAGCAAAAAGAAAGACACCAAGTTTCTTCTTCTTCTTCTATGTGCCTTGTCCCTTCAGGACGTAGGCGATCATGGCCTTCCACTTTTCCCTATCCCTGGTGGCACTGAGCACGCCTTCTCCTGTTACACCATACATCCCTTGTTCAGTCATCCACCTGATTAGGTCCTTCAAATATGTTATCCGTTGCTTTCCCCTGTCTCTTTTTCCCTCTATCTGGCCTGTTAGTATTAGATTCTCCAAGCCCTCCTTCCTCACTGCGTGTCCCAGGAACTTCAGCTGTCTCTTCCTGATGCTTAGTATTAATTTCCTTTTTGTTTCCATCATTTGCAAAACCTCATCATTGCTCACATGCTCGATCCAGCATCCTTCTGTGGAACCACATTTCAGTTGCTTCAAGTTTTTCCTTCATCTTTGATGGTATTGTTCAACATTCACTGCCATATTGAAGGACGGAAAGCATGTAGAATCTAGTACTCTCTTCCTAGTTTCTAGCGAAATTGTCCTGTTTCTTAATACTTTACTCAACTACTTGAATGCTGCCTTCGCCATGCCAATTCGCCTTCGGATCTCTGTGTCGCACTTTCCGTCTTCTGTTATAACACTTCCCAGGTATTTAAATTTTTGTACCTGCTTGATTCTGGTATCCCTGACATGTGTTTGGCATTTTGGGCTGCTCTTTTTACTGATGACCATGCATTCAGTTTTCGTGCAGTTCATTTCTAGTCCTTTCTTGTTACTTTCTTCTGCTACCTTCTGTAGGTTTCTACTTTCTTCAAAGTGTTTTCAGAAAAAACATATAATGTACTTCTTACTCAATCTGGAATAAGTGCAGATAAGAATGATGCTTCTTCTTCTATGTGCTCTGTTCTTTCAGGACATAGGTGATCATGGTTCTCCACATCTCCCTATCCCTGGTGGCTCATAGCATGCTTTCTCCTGTTACAGCAACCTCCGTTCCATCATCCACCTGATCAGGTCCTTCAAATATGTTATCCACTGCTTTTCCCTGTCTCTTTTTCCCTCTATCTGGTCTGTTCTCCAAACCCTCCTTCCTTATTGCATGTCCCAGGAACTTCAGGAACTTATTAATTTCCTTTTCGTTTCCATCCTTTCCAAAACCTTGTCATTGCTCACATGCTCGATTCATGATATTCACAGCATCCTTCTGTAGAACCACATTTCAGTTGCTTCAAGTTTTTCTTTAATCTGCGATGATATTGTCCAGCATTCACTGCCATATTGAAGAACTAACATCACATAGCAATCCAGTACTCTCTTCTTTGTTTCTAGCAAAAGTGTCCTGTTTCTTAATACTTTACTCAACTTCTGTAATGCTTCCTTTGCTATGCCAATTTACCTTTGAATCTCTGTGTCACACTTTCCATCTTCTGTTACCATCTTTATAAACAAGATTTTGATATGGTGGAAAAATTTTAAATGTTAAGTGTCTTCAAATTGATGAACTATGTAGTGACCCTCTACGAGCTGAAATCAGATCTCCAGTACAGCCAACTTGATTTTATCATTGAGTTTGTCCAAATGGCTCTTTATAAGACTTTCAGTCAAGGTAATCATATAAAATAATTATCCAAATACACTGCTACTACCATACATCATACTAACAATAGAATTGTTAGGCTATGTTGACACCTTTTAATTGCAAGCCTTAAATATGTACAACTTGGGTAATTTACAAGTGATCCATTAGTAAAAGAATTTAGTAAACTTTGTGAAGGATCAGGTGGTACATACTTTATAAATGTCCAATAGTGTATTGAAAAGCTTAAGCAGACATATTTACTTCTAAATCAAAATGCAAATATTGATGCTTTTGATATGTTGAGCCAGGTCACCAATGTACATTCTTGTGATTACGAACTTTGTGAGGAAGGTTCAGAAATATTTGACAGCCTAGAAAATTAAGAATCATCTCTAAAAATATCTCTTTTGTACATAGCTGGATATGTTACAAGAAATGATAATCAACGCAATGAATATGAAACCCATTTTTATAAAGAAAAATGTGGAAAATATACCAATTCAATTGACTGTGTAAAACTAACGGTTCCTTCTGACTACACTTGCCAATAGTTATTTTTGTTTCATGAAAAGATTAAGTAACATTTTTATGCTTATTTCCGAGTTTCAGTTTTTCAACATGAAGAGAAAGCATGCTCATAGTTTTGCAAATATATTTTTGAAAAACATTTGCAAACATTACACACCCAGGCCGGACAAAAAAAACAGCTTTAATGGTTTTGACATTTTCCAAGAATGATCTTGTTTTATCTGTCCATATTTCTGAGATGATTGATTGTCATATACACATTTCAGTTGATGCTGCCAAACCTCTTCAGGTACTGCTTGTTGAGAACAATAACTTTAATGGAAATGTGAACTGGACTCTCTATTCAATTTCTTGTGGTAGATTGAATAAATGATTCAGTAAGACCTATAAATAGTGTTTATCTTTCTGTTTCAACATTATGCGGATACCTTTTACCAGAAATCTTAACTACCTCTTCATTTAGTTTAATATTTGTCAGTGTCACAAACAAAAATACATATTTCATTAATTTAACTTTCAATACATCCTATTATCCTCAGGTATGGCCCCCAAAATGTTATTCTAAGTATTTTAAAAAATAGTTAACTTTATTTTCTAGAAAATATTTTCAAATATTTTTCAAAAAGGTTCCAGTTTTGGCTCTCATTTGTGCCATCAGTAGGCCTGGAGTATAGTATACCATTATAAAAGGTCAAATTAAAAATAAAACATTATAATTACCATAAACCAATATTATTTCATAATTTTCATGAGTACTCTCACCGGCACGATGTGGCTTCCCTGTGTCTCTTCTATAAATACTTCCATGGCTTCTGCTCTGACGAACTTAGATCACTGGTGCCCCCTAGGTTCAAATTTGCACGAGATACTAGATTAGCAACTAGATCCCACCCTTTTACAGCAAAACTGATAAAATGCAACCGCAACTTCTACGCCAACAGTTTCTTTTCTCGTACTTCCCAACTGTGGAATTCCCTTCCACATGACTGCTTCCCCGATGGCTACAATCTCCAGGAGTTTAAATGTAAGGTCAATAGACACCTCCTAACACAATAACTCGCTTCCATTCTTTCGAACACTCTTCCCATCCTCCCAACTACCTATCACCCCACTTCTGACATTTCCTATATCTAACCACTCTTTCTCTTTATGTTCCCCCATGTAGCCCCAAGCGCAATAGTGGCAGTTGAATGCTTTGCTTGGGGTGTAACGATTAAAAAAAGAAAAGAAAAAAAAAGACATTGAATAATTTTGGACTGCACCAATTTTTAAAAAATTTATAACTGTGAATAAGCAGATCAAAACTTCAAAAAATTTCACAAATTATTCAAAACTAAATATGAAATCAACTATTTATGTTAAATTCAGTAAGTACTTGAAAATATTAACATTTCCTTAGAAAATATACAAAAATTCAGTGGGGATGAATAATTCTGTCTACAACTGTGTGCGCATATATAAATATATTTAATGAAGATTAACAAAACTGGTTATAAACAACCAAAAATTTGAAATGATTTGTTTGAACATTATTTTTGATCGATATTCGTATTTGGGTAGATATTCTGTTTATGATCAAACAGTATTATATATTTATTTATACTGGCCTGATTATTTACAATAAATTTTTGTTATGAAAATGTGTGTCATTTGGCAGGATTCGAACCTGCAACCCCTATCCACATAGGGAAAGCCACCATCTGATCTGGCGTGTCTTAAACCTCTTGGCCACAAATGATCAGCAGTCTAAACAAAGTTAAATTATGAGTTATCATCTTAATTTAACTTTTTTTTTAAGAATGTTATTTTCTGATGTTATTCTATCCTCATGTTTTGACTGTAACATAATTTTTGTGTTTTTGAAAAAAAGCATTCTTTAAAGCTATCATGTAACGTGCACGTCTGGCACTTGCGGCCCAAATATATATATATATATATATATGAGATACCTGAAAAAGTCCTTATCATTCAAAACCCATGACTCAGAGTCAGAAAGTGACCAACTATGTGCAAGAACTCTGTAAAAATCAGGGATTGATTTGACACTGCATTAATATTATAAACAGAACCCTCTTCTACATAAAAAAATCAACATGTTTTGATTCTGAGAAATGTTGTGGAAGCTTGCAAAAATAGTAATCTGGAAGAATGATTACCGAAAAACAAAATTCCTTGTTTTAATGAATCTTCTTCTACATGTGTTATGTTGTGTCCCTTCCAGAAGTAGGCACTCATTGACTTCCACTTGGCCTTGTCTCTTGTCACCCTTGAATTCCAATCAGGTTTGTTACATTTACTTATTTTCCTTGGAAAATTCATCTCCTCCCCCAGCTATGGGTTAAATAGTAGGACTTGTATGCAGAAAAATAATCATTTTCAAAAGAAATTGTTTATAATAATTAATACAAGATATGCTCGAGCTTTAAATAAGGGATTGATAAACCATAAAAAACATATCAATCAATTAAATTTTAACCTCTATCCCACAAAAAAGTTCTGTTTTTTGATCATTAAAATACTGATGTTAGATTAGTGGGTTGGGATGAAAACTTTTCAGCATCTCTCATAAGTAAATTTTACTGTAGAGATGTATTGAAGGTATGTTTATTCTATAGGAATGTTTTTTTTTTTTCATAAATAACGCAGGTGCAGGGCAACAAATGAAAGGCAAGTATTTACAGACACAAAACAAATGTACATTGATTACAATAAACCATTTATGATAAGCAACATAAAGAGAGAAAAACACAAATAAAAGTGTAATAAATGAAAAAAGAATAAAAGAAAAGAATTAGAAAACCAAAATAGAATCATGGGGTGGGGAATGGGAGTCAGAAAAGCTGACAGGTAAAAGTAAAAAGAATCATTTGCAGCAAAGGTAATTCTGCCACTGGTTGTTTCTTCTGAAAAGAATTCCTGTTGTTGGAAGATTTGGTTTGCCAAGATTCAACACTAATTCATTGTTAAGAGTTGTTCGACTTGTGTGAAGTCAAAAATGTACGAACAATAGGAGGACACAGTATGAAAGATAGAATCAGCAATTGCATTGTAATTTACAGACGAGTAGTCTTGCTAGGGTGTGTAAGTAGTGTAGTGGTTATCAAAAAGAAAACTAGAATTTCAGTGTCATATTTAAATTTAAAACAAAGCAGTTGCATTTGATTTCACACAATTACCCGTGGAAAAGATATGAATCCATTTCTTAGCTAAGGAATAATACTAGGGCAGATTGGGTGCTTTAGTCTTGACTAGAAACCAGTGTAGTAGAAAAAGAATACTATCTTTGAAACTTTTGAGATATGGAGCTAGCAACTCCTGCTTGTAAAGAAAGAATTATATATATACATAAATTTATATATATATATATATATATTTAAAAATTGTGCATTCAAAAATTCCCAGCCACGTGAGTGTTCAAAAAATAAAAAAACACCGTTATGTGAGCATTCTTAAAGAAAATGGTAAAATATATATAAATATATATATATATATACATATATATATATATATACACACATATCTATATATATATATATATATATATATACACATATATATACATATATACATATATATATATATATATATATATATATATATACTTTCAAATTAAGAAGATGGAATCACTATATTGAATCCATAACAAAATCTGCTGCTAAGAAGATTGGGTCACTATGTCGATCCAGGATGTTTTTTCCACCTGAATCCATCCTGCATATATACAAGTCAACCATCCGTCCGTGCATGGAGTACTGCTGCCATTTATGGTCAGGTGCCCCTGCCGTTCTCCTCAGTGTTCTTGACAAGCTCCAAAGGAGGGTCTATAATGTGATAGGTACTGATCTGGCGACTCGACTGCAGCCACTTTCCCATCGTCGAAATGTGGCCTCCCTCTGTCTCTTCTATAAATACTTTCATGGCTTCTGCTCGGATGAGCTGAAGTCACTGATGCCTCCTCAACAGGTGTTTACCTGTGCAACCAGACTGGCAATTGGGTTCCACCCATTCACAGTCAGGTTAGCCAAATGCAGATGACAATTCTACTTCTGCAGCTTCCTCTCTCGCACTTCCTGCCTGTGGAACTCACTCCCATATTCTTGCTTTCCTGACGGCTACAACCTCCAGAAATTTAAATGCAAAGTTAATACTCATCTACTAACCACTGGACTCTAGCTCTCTCTCCTCCCCTGTATAACCTTCCCTTTCTCTCCACCTATGTATCTGTCATTGCACCTGCTTTCTCAGCTTTCTATTGTTCCTTTCTAACTAGCTTGTACTCCTCACTCTTTTCTAATTAATCTTTTTACATTTATGTAACCCCCTGCACATCAGTGGCGTTTCCGCCTTGCTCGGGGTGAAATGATTAAAAAAAAAATATATATATATATATATATATATATATATAACTGTTGTGTGGAGTTACCCACTTAATAATGGACTGTTCTTTGCCTATATTAACTGAGAGTTAATTACTCTCGAGGAGAGCAAGGGCAACAGAGACACTGGTTTCCAGTACGACTTCAGTTCAGCTCAGCCTAGTCTGTCTGTCTGTCAGTCACTTGTAGCCAATCTATTATTACTCTTTATCTTTGTATCTCTTTGTATCTGTTTGTATCTCTTGTTGACATAATATATGTTCTTGACATACCACTGTGTTGACTCATTATTTAATGGTCCCATTCTGGGTCCATATCAATAATGTAGAATATTTGGTATTTAAGTCAGGTAAATTTTAATTTCCCAGGTTTCGGCATCTGGTGGCTGACAAGAGTCTATAGGATGTGCGTTGTGGTACAGTGGATATCGACTCAGAACGAGAAACCGGGGAGCCAAGTTCGAATTCCAGTTGAATCCATTGTATTCATTTACATGCAAATACCCTTGGGAAAGGTATAAATCCGTCTCTTCCTTCCAGTTATGGTTTAAATAGCAGGACAGATTGGGTTCTATAGCCTTGGTCGGCAACCAGTCTACCGCAGATCGCAATGGCAACCTACTGCGAGATAATCTTTTGCCCAGTCTGTCATGTCTCTTTCGAGACATGATCGCCCAAGCATGTATCACGTATGGCACTTGAAATTTTGATAGAGACAAATTCAAAAAACTCAATGTTAAATTTATTTATTTAATTTAACAGAGTAATATAATCTAGAAAAGGTTTTTAGATATTCTACAATTTTATTGGTAATACATATTTTGCAGGCAAACCTGCTCATCAGACCCAAATGATACAACAGTTAATATTCAAAATAATCCAGAAAAGAATTACATACAGACACCCACGTGCTCATATTGAAAATAGACATTTGTAATGGTAATCTACAAAAACATTTCCTCGCTCATTCAAAAAACACCTGCTTTTGTGAGCAGGCACTTTTAAATGAATATAAAATAGTGTTTCCAACCAATTTTAATGGAATTTTTTTTGTCAGTACTGATTTATGAAACATTTATTTTTAAGATGTAATATTTATTAACAAAATTCCCATCAGATATTGAATTATATTGAATCCTTGCTTTCTTCAAACACATAGAAAATTTATTCACATGTTTAATAACATGGTTCTTCTCCATGACACTGGAGCCATAGCTGTTTGGCCCTCCTCCATGATTCTATATAGCTTTTGGCCCTTACTCTGCAAAAGGTTGCTGACTGCTGGTCTATGTATTTGTTAATAGAGTTGGATGTATCTTTGCCTTTCATATCTAATGACCAATTGCTTCACTAAGGAGATACTGTCAGTTTTAAATTTGAGATTATTTCTCTTGCTATAATGATGGATTTGTAAGCAGTATAGTTGTTATCAGCATCGAAAGGAGAGTTGGCAAGCAGTGTTGAAGAGGAAAACATAACAGAAAACCACTCCATGATTTTTCCCAAGAAGTCATGACAATTCACAGAGTGTGTGCAGCTAAAAAATCAGAAACCACTCCACTATCTTACCTAAGAAGTCATAGCAAGTCACAATAATAAAGGAAAGGAATCCTTGAAGAAGACAAAGAGAAACCTCTCCGCTCTGTTTCCCAAGATGGCAATTCAGTTAGTCAATTAAGTGCCATACGTGACACATGCTTGCATGATCATGTCTCGAAAGAGACATGACAGACTGGGCAGAAGATTATCCTACAATAGGTTGCCATTGCTTTCTGCGGTAGACAGGTTGCCAATCAAGACTACAGAACCCAATCTGTCCTGCTATTTAATCCATGTTTGGAGGGAGAAGAGACGGATTTTATTATTATCTTAATAAGTATGAATTAGTGGGGGATCAGTTTATTACTTCGTAACAATAGAAAACCAATCCCCCACTTTATGACCAGTAAAAGGTTTACTTATTTCACTAACTATTATATTCAGTCAGTCAGTTAAGTGCCATACGTGATACACGCTTGGGCGATCATGTCTCGAAAGAGACATGACAGACTGGGCAGAAGATTATCTCGCAGTAGGTTGCCATTGCGATCTGCGATAGACTGGATGCCAACCAAGGCTATAGAACCCAATCTGTTCTGTTATTTAACCCATAACTGGAGGTAAGAGACAGATTTCCAAGGGTATTTGCGTGTAAGGGAAATGCAAAGAATTCAACTGGAATTTGAACTCAGCTCCCTGATTTCTTATCCCAAGCCAATATCCACTGCACCACAATGCACAGATGGCAATTCAATAAAAAGGAATCTGTGAAGAAGAAAATAGGAAACCACTCCATTATTCACTGTAAATAAAAAAAATAAACATTCATAAGGAGAAATGGCATTTTTTAATCGATAAAGTAAAGAAAATGATGGAATCATATTTATTGTCATTACCTATGCCACCTAAAGTGTATGGAATTCAAGAAAATTGCCTAACAAGAATGGACATCAAATAAGTTGGACTAGAAGCAGCAGCTGGACTACCTCACAAAATAAGCTCCAGTTTGTCTTGTCCATCTTTAATTCATGAGGGTGTCATTAAGGACAAGAGCTGGGAGGAAAGAAGCCCTGAGTGACCATCAAATAGCCACTTGGCACTTAAGTATTCATAACATTATGTCTGAAGATGAAGACTGTAATAGGATTGTTACAAAAATGATTCTTTCTAACTCTGATTAGAACCAGAGCAATTACCAACTTTGTTATGTTGTGAATACACTTTAATCAGTGTTCCCAAGACAGATTTTAAACTGTAAATCTAACAGAATAAACAGTACAATCAAGCAATTACATTTGAACTCCTGTCTTTATCTTTGATGTCCTTATCACAATATTTTGACCATTGTTCCTTTCAGCCTTCATCAAGTATATATATATATAAGAAAAATTAAAGCAGACATGTTATTTCATGGTGACTTGGAAGTATAGGCCTATTTCAGGTGAACCATCATCAGCTTCCATCTTTATTTTACAAAGGATTTTATACGAATCTATATATATATATATATATATATATATATTTTTTTTTTTTTTTAATCATATCACCCCAAGCAAGGCGATAATGCCACTGATGCGCAGGGGGCTACGTAAGGGTAAAAAGAATGGAAAAAAGAAAGCCAGAAACCACATCCTAAACAGGAAACAAGGGATGAGCCTCTTCACCTGTTCAATAGATGTGGGTGGAGTGTGAACTGGGCGATAGTTTAGTCTATCTACTTCAAACGTAGAATATTTGGTATTTTTGTCAAGTAAATTCCAATACAGACAAACTCAAAAGAACGCAATGTTAAACTTTTTATTAAATTTAACAGATTAAATTTAATTTAACAGATTAAATTTGATCTTGAAAAAATTTTTGGATATTCTACAAATCCATGGGTAACAGGTATTTTGCAGCTAAGTAGCCACACCTCGGACACAAATCATACAACAGTTAATGTTTAAAATCATCCAGAAAACCGTCACATACAGACACTCACATGCCCATATTTAGAATAGATATTTATAATGGCAATCTACAAAAAGATTTTTTTGCTCATTCAAAAAACAAAAAGAGAAAAAGAAAAATATAGAAATATTTTAAAATTCTCTAATTCCTTTTAAAATTTTTCTATATTTTTCTTTTTCTTTTCTGAATGTGAAAGGAAAATTTTTTTTAGATTGCCGTTACAAATATCTATTCTTGATATGGGCACATGAGCGTCTGTATGTGACGATTTTCTGGATGATTTTAAACATTAACTGTTGTATGATTTGGGTCTAAGAAGTAGCTGCTTAGCTGCAAAATATCTATTACCCATGGATTTTTATATATATATATCGTCATCCGCAGACAGATCTGTTTCGCTGTATCACAGCTCATCAGTACGGTTAGACTCTGATTGCTACATAACCCAGGCTCGAAACCCGACCGAATTGGCATCAGTCAGCGACTCTACCCCTGGGCCACGGGGCATTCGGTGGAAGAAGGCAGTCTTTTTAGCGCATATCATATTACGCACCCAATAGCTAGAGTGCTCAAATATATATATAAATATATAAAGAGAGAGTGGGAAGGAGTTATTATTAGTGTTACAAAACATATGGGACTGCAACTCAAAAGCTTTCAGGCTTCCGGTGCCAAGTGTACCATCATTAGGCAGTGAAATATTGTTCAGTTACAGGGTCTGTTATATATATTTATATGGAAATTCAAAATCAAAATTGTAGATGATACCATATTAGGTTAAAGTTGTGGAGTGAGAGGTTATTAGAATTTAAAAGATTTGTGTATGTAAATCAATGGATATTGAAACATTTATGTGTAGCAGTGATGAATGATAAACTTTTACAAATCTGTTTTAATTTTTTCTTTTTTAATTATAAAAATTTATAGAGTTTCAAAAATATTTTAAAATTCTTCAAAGCCTTGTAGTGGTTAGGTTATTAAGTGAAGACTGTATTTACTAATTAAAAATTGAAAAGAGAATACAAATCTTCAAGCCAAAAGTTAGCTTATCAACACATATGATTGTCATCAATCACTTAACATGTCAAAAACATATGACCTTCATGATAAAATTTTTTTAATTCTAAATTTAATGCTATAAACAAGTAATACTGGCTTCAAATCAGATTGATTTAACTTTAAATTTGCTAGTTTTCCAAAAATAACGTGCCACAGATGTATATTTCTAAAAAGTTAAGATTCCAATCAATATAATTTCTATTTGAAATACACCAGAGTATTTTGCTAAGTGGAAATAGTAAATTTAATCATTTAGCTTTCAATTAAAGCTATAATGAAAGCCTTTTTATTTGTAAAAATTCCTATTAAAACTTAGTTATCAAAAATGAGTACAAGTATTAAAATTGAGTCAAAGAGTCTGTTATTTTTTTCACCAGAATGGTGCTCGCAAATCATAAAAATACTTAAAGACTAAATTTAAAAATAATGTGTTCAATTTGTTAAGTTACTGTATCTGTGTTCCAGAAATATCAACCATCACTTTTTTATTTTAAGTACAAGTGTATTTTACTTTTGCAGGATGTGCATTTGTGGTGCAGTGAATATCAACATGGAATGAGAAATCAGAGAGCTGAGTTTGAATTTCAGTTGAATTCATTGCAGTCACTTATGTGCAAATATCCTTAGAAAAGTTACTAATCCATCACTTCTCCCTCCAGCTATGGGTTAAATATCTAAACTTATTTATAAATGGAACTTTGTCTCTGTGTGTGTGTGTGTGTCTGTGTGTGTGTCTGTCTGTTATCTATAAACTCCGAAACGGCTGAACTGATTTTCTTCAAAATTTGCACAATTGTACTATAAGCATGTGCAAGTGTTCGTTTTTGTGTTGAGGTACCGCAGATAAATATCAAAAATCGATAATCGAAAAAATCGGGTTATAGAAGGAGCAGTCTGTTTTTAATCAAATTTGATACACTCATAGACAAAGACATAAGAAATGATATTCAGAAGTTTCAAAGTTGCAGTTCTTACAATAGTGCAGAAAATCAATAATATATATATATATATATATATATATATATATATAAAAGGCAAGATGTTTGCGTGTGTGTCTGTTTATCTGCCTGTATGTTTGCATTTTTTTCAGCCCTTTTATTTTAGTTTTTGCTTTGGGTTTGGCTCTAAGTAGGTATAATTGTAGTTCTTAGTCTCAGCCATGATACCATTTACTCAGAGGACTTATTTAGCCTTCAAAATTCAGTTATGATGAAAAAACTCATTTGATATCGATACCAGGAAATCAAAATTTGGCTTACATTCATTCATTTCTCTTTCAGTCTACAGTTTTGCTTTAACTGGAAACAACTATTGCTTTTAGTCTTTCGTGCCAATGTCCAAAGAGTCTGAACTCCAGGACCATGGATTAGTTTTAAAGCTTTCATTACACCCGAGCAACACTGGGCTATTCTGCTAGTCAGAATATAATGGGTTCTATGGCCTTGGTTGGCAGCCACTCTACTGCAGAAAGTAATAGAAACCTACTGTGGGAAAATCTGCTCAGTCAGTCATGTCTCTTTCAAGACATGATTGCCCAAGTGTGTATCACATATGGCACTTCACTCTGTTTTACTTAAAAACCTCCTTATTGCTCACGTGTTTTGTAGATGGTATTCTTAGCATTTAATCTATTTGTCAAAGAATTTTATTCTGCCAAAACAATTCTAGCAGTTCCAAATGGCAGAAAGTATTAAGAACATATCGCACATAAAACATTATAGAAAGACAGTTTTATTGACATTGATTTCATTTGTCCAAATTCTGATTGTTAAAAGAGCTGTTTAGATAGACACCCTGTTAAATAGCTTAAATCATATTTTATTTTCTCTTTTTTTAAACCATTTCATCCCAAGCAAGGCAATAAAGACACTGAGATTCATGGTGTTATTGAGTGCTAGAGAATATGAAAAAAGAATATACTCTTAAGGAAAGAGGACAATAAAAGAACAACAATTAAGAAGATCATCAAAAAGTTAAAGGAGTTACTTCTACTCCCGCTCAGTAAACATGGAAGGGGAACTGGCCAGGCAATAGGCAAACCTATCTACTCCTATTTCTCCTAGTGAAGAATTAAATGAAAAAGTCAGTGTGTGTGTGTTTAGCAAGTGAATTAATCATTTGCTATTTCCTTCTTCCGGATTAGGTAATTTCCATGTCAGATATTGACGTATATTATAGAGAAAACATAAATTGGAAAGCCATGGTTACCAGAATTATTCTGTATCCAATTTTGTAACCGCGGAGACTTGTCAATGGCATGCAATTACTTAATAATTGTCATTCCCTAAAAGAAATTTATTTTTATGCATGAAATCACCCTTCACATAAGGAACTAAGATCAAACAATGAGTCATTAATGTTTCCTTGAAAATGCTTACTTATAAAGCTTGTTCATTAAACCTGTAGTAGCATATGAATTGTCTGTGTTCAAGTACATACATGCAAATATATATATATATATATATATATATAATTTATAAAATATTTTAGATTATTACAATGGGTAATACATATCTCACCACGTCCTGATGTTATTATCGTGGCTCATCAGAACCAAATGGAACAACAGTTGGTCCTCAAAATATCCCCCCCCACCACCAAATTTATTTTATTTTATTTTGCATAGACTCTCACATGTCCATATTAGAATAGACATTTGTAACGGTTATTTACAAAAATTTCTCACTCATTCAAAAAGGACCCCAAAGAAAGAGGAAAGCAAGGATAAAGAAAAAATAGACGATTGATTAAAGTAGAGAAAAAAAAGAAAAACGAGAAAAAAGAAAAAAGGGGAAACAGAAAAAACTGAATACAAAGCAAGAAGAGAAAAAAGAAAGGACAAAGAGATACAATAAAAGGAAATACAGTATCACGAGAAATAAATGTTGACTCCATTTATCGTAACAGCGTCTCAAAGCACCTAACTTTTCTCTTAGAAAAACATGGAAAAATTTAACTATGAAATTTAATATCAAATATACTGCTATATATTTACGGTACAAAAAAAATTGTACATCCTAATTCTAATACAATTTGAAAAAATAACTACTTTTACTATTATTTTAAAAATTAATGCTAATTTAAAAAAATGTTGTTAAAATAATTAAAAATACTAAAATTAAAAAATATAAATATAGAAACAGGAAAAATTTGAGAAACCTAACAGAAGGGCGGAAATACACAAAAAGAAGGAAAGAAAAAGGAAGAAATCACAATAGAACGGATTTTAAAATAATTAAAACAAAATGCAAGATCAAAACCGACATATATAATACACATATTCATTCTTAGAAACACGACAAGGGATTTACCCTTAAATTAAAATATACCGACTATAGGGAATATTTATGGTGAAAAAATAAATAATAAATCATACATCCCAACATAAATTACATTATACCCACGAGTAGTAATTTATTCTAACTATAGTTAAAATAATAAACTCATAAGAAGAAAATATAATAAGAAAATATAAATTATTAAAATACAATCTTAAAAAATATCTCAAATACTAGCAATACTAAAAATAGATAATAATAATAAAAAATAATAATAATAATAACAAATAAAACAATAAAGAGATAACAAATATATGTATACATACATATATACACATCTATCTAATCTAAATCTAAACTTATTTATAAATGGAACTTTGTCTCTGTGTGTGTGTCCATTACCTATAGACTCCGAAACAGCTGAACCGATTTTCTTGAAAATTTACACAGTTGTACTATAAGTGTCAGTGAGTGTTCTTAGCTAGGTTTTTTTGTCGAGGTACCCCCAATAAATATCAAAAATCAATAATAAAAAAAATCGGGTTATAGAAGGAGTGGTCTGATTTTAATCAAATTTGATACACTCATAGTCAAAGACATAAGAAATGATATTCAGAAGTTTCAAGGTTGCAGTTCTCACAATAGTGCAGAAAATCAATAATATATATATATATAAAAGGCAAGATGTTTGTGTGTGTGTCTGTTTATCTGTCTGTATGTCTGCATTTTTTTTCATTCGCTTTTTGGTTGCTATAGAGCAAACATCCAGTCAGCTCACTTTTGCTCGGTCAGTATCACCACAAATATACATGTAAAACTTTAACATTGAAATTTAATTTAAAATATAATGGGATATATTTACGGTACAAAATTAAATTGTACAAAATAATTTCAATACAATTGGAAAAAATAACTACTCTTACTAGTATCCGAAAAATTCCTATTAATTTTTTAAAAATTCAGTTAAAATAATTAAATCATTAAAAAATAAAACTGAAATGTTAGAAAGATAAACATAAAAAGAGGGAGTGGGGAATAAATAAAAGAAAAGAGATAAAAAATTAGAACAATATAGAAAAGAATTTAAATTAATTTAAAATAAACTTCCTGTATCAAACCTACGTCTATTACATTAATATTTATTCTTAGAAACGCGACATGGGATTTCCTCTTAAATTAAAATATACCGATTATAGGGTATATTTGTGGTGAAAAATAAATCATAAATCATACATCCTATTATAAATTACAATCTAGCCACTAGTAGTAATTTATTTTAAAGTTTAAATAATAATTCCTAGTAAGAAAAACTAAATAAAAAAATAAAATATAATCTTAAAAAACTGTTAAATAATAATAATAATAATACTAATAATAGACAACAATAATAAAAAATTATAAAAAAATTATAATAATAAAGCATAAAAATTTGTAATAATATATTTATATATAAATATATATATGTATCAAACAAAATTTCTCTCAGACATTAATAATAATAATAATAATGATAGTAATAATAATACTCATTTTATAAAAACAAGGAAAAAAGAAACTTAAAAAAGTACCTATACATATAATAATTATAAAAATAAAAATAAAAAACATAAAAATTAAAAATAACAAGAAATTTAAAAAATAAAAAAAAAACCTTTGCTGTAAAATGATATTAGCAACACATTCCAGAATTTTTCATAATAAACACTTTTTAAATTAAATTAATGTAAATTAATATAATTTACACTGATTCAAATCACAATCAGAAATTATCTAGACTATTTTATATCTATTTTTGTGTCTGCATTTAAATATGGGGGGGGTTCTTTTCAATGAGTATTTTGATGTATGTGCAAGTACTTAGTTTGTTTCCTTTTTTTATTTCCCCTTTTTTTCCCCTCTGCGTTTCTTCTCGGTGGGTTTTTCGAGACGGATTGAAATATATTATAACAATTATTAATATTATTATTATTATTATTATTGTTATTATATATATATATATATATATATATATATATATATATATATATATATATATATATTACAAGAAAATGGAAAGACACCTAGATTAAAACCTACTGTTCAAGGATTTACTTTTGTAAAGAGTGCTAGATACAGAGTAGAGCATAAATGGTGAATTTTCTAAATAACCTGAATTCATATTATATTTTAAAAATAAATCATTTTCACCATTTATTTTAATATATCACCTGAAGAAGAACAGTATTGTTCTGAAACATCAAAATTTTTGTGTAGTGGTATTATGCTTTTACAACCATTGTAATAACAAAATTACAATATATACAATATAGGATTCATTGGCTCTCTAGGTTAGCTATTTATTTTGTTTGCTCGACTTGCGTATTGATTGTTTTTTGTTTTAGGTTACTCATCACAGGTTTTTTTCCTTGGGCTACGTACTTTGACTGATGTTCAAGTGCTTAGCTTGTTCTTTTTTTATTACCATTTTTTCCTTCCGCGTATGTACTCGGAGGGTTTTTCAAAATGAGTATAACTACACATTTGCATTTACATTTATATATATATATATATATTTTTTATTTTATTAAATTACTTTAATCCGAAATGTGGATGTGCATTGTGGTGCAGTGGATATCAGCTTGGAACAAGAAATCAGGGAGCCGAGTTTGAATTCCAGTTGAATTCATTGCATTCACTTACACGCAAATACCCTTGGGAAAGCTATTAATCCGTCTCTTCCTTCCAGTTATGGGTTAAATAACAGGACAGATTGGGTTCTATAGCCTTGGTCGGCAACCAGTCTACCGCAGAAAGCAATGGCAACCTACTGCAGGATAATCTTCTGCCCAGTCAGTCATGTCTCTTTCGAGACATGATCGCCCAAGCGAGTTTCACATAAGGCACTTAACTGACTGAATCCGAAATGGAAAAGTAGGAAGGTAAATTCCAAGAACCTGATCCTAATTAATATTAAAAATTTTAATATTAAAAAATGATACAGGAGGAGAGTTCAGTGTAATTAAAATTACAGAGCCAATATAAATTAAATTAAAATAAATTTTCAAAATTCAAAAATGTTGAATGAACATTTCAACATGAAATTCCTAAAAGAGATTTCACATCTCCTCAGCAACAGTAGGTCTATATTCAAAATGAGAATAAAAAGAGAAATAAAAAATAAAAAAATAAAAAAAGATAAAAAAATAAAAAATATAAAAAAATAAATAATGCTTAAGATTTGAGAAATATAAATCACAAAAATTTTTTTTTTAAATCAGTCTATTTTTGGTTTTTACTTTTTGATAGAGTTTTGTTTTTTATATATATAAAAAACTAATATATTACTAATAGATTCTGATTTTAGTTCTACATACTCATACAGAAAGAAAGAAAAATACTGGATTTTAAAATTAAATACATACAGGCTACAGTTAAATAGGGACTTAGGTGTTTTGAATCTTTATAAATATTTCAATAGTTAAACATTTTTTAGATACACTTAAAAATTTTTCTTTAAAACAACATTTATAAGTATATTTAAAAATAGGTTTACGTTTACAAATATTTAAAAAATCGGTCACTTTCTGCATCATGTGATGTCAACAATCTCTTGACAAATGCTCTCATGACAGATGCTTCTAATCTAAATTTTAAAATCATTTGTTTCTGATGAAAGGCCGAGGATGGTCTGAAATGTCAAATATAATAATAGAAATAAATACTGTCAACAAAAATACATTTTTAAACTTACAACTTTTTAGTAGTTTTTCCTATATATATATATATATATATATATATATAAAACAATACTCATATATTACTATTTTCTGTGAGTAAAAATTCATGTGGACACTTGGATATTGATGCTATTGTCTCACTATTCTCAGACTGTATAATAAAGGACTGAGTATCTTGTTATTCTTAATTAATGCTTTACTTTTCTTTCTTTTTCTAATCAATTTACCCAAAGTAAGACGAGGATGTGCGTTGTGGTGCATTGCATATTGGCTCAGAACGAGAAATCAGGGAGCCGAGTTCGAATTCCAGCTGAATTCATTGCATTCACTTACGCACAAATACCCTTGGGAAAGCTATTAATCCATCTTTTCCTTCCAGTTATGGGTTAAATAACAGATCAGATTGGGTTCTATAGCCTTAGCTGGCAACCAGTCTACCGCAGAAAGCAATGGCAACCTACTGCTGGATAAATTTCTGCCCCGTCAGTCATGTCACTTTCGAGACATGATCGCTCAAGCGTGTTTCATGTATGGCAGTTAACTAACTGAAGGTGATAATACCACTAAGGTGCAAGGAGCTACTGTGAGTGAAAGAGAATGAAAAAAAAACTTTAGAAGGAACCAAAAACACAATCCTAAGCTGGAATCAATGGATAAATCTCTAATCCTGTTCAAAACACTGGGGAAGAGTGTGAACTGGACTGCATATTTTATATTGTCTCTGTTTCGTATATTTTTTATATTTTACACTGAGCACTGTTTTTAGTCTTTTGCCTTTATTATACAGGGTGCGATGGATAAATTGTCATCGTTTTATGTTTTTAAATTTGCACAAATGCATTGTTTGTTTTTGTTTGTTTGTTTTTTGTTTTTTTTTGTCCATTGCACAGTATAGTAGGGTCAGTTAGGCACTGGCTAGGAGCAAAAAGAGCACCATGATGCAATTCACTCTGCCAGAAATTTGGAAACAGCATTCTTTACTGCTTGGCATTTGTACCAGAAACTCCAATATGAATATTTCAGAGTGTTTGCGTGTTAACCTGAGAACAGTGCAGTGGCTTCGTAAATAATTGGATAAGTTTAATAGTGATTAAAAATGTACGGCATTTCAGAAAACTCATTTTGATCGTTCTGATAAGAAAAACTCTCAAATTTGTTAGTAAAGATCTCATACTCAACACAGCAGCCTATATCATGTACCTTGATGAGGTAGTGCTGCCTTGTCAAAGGAATGGATTCTGAAAGATCTTATGTCTGGCAACAGGATTCTGCACCATGCCACACAAGCAAGAGAACCCAGTGATAGCTATCACACAATTTCTGCAACCACATCACTCCTTACAGCTGGTCACCTAACTCCACAGACTGCAACCTCCTTGATTATTATGTGTCGGGCACAGTTGAGTGAGAGGCCAAAAAAACTTTTTGCAATATCAAAATGAACTGAAGGCAAGGATTATGACAGTTTTCACCAACTTAAACAAGAACATTCATAAGAGTTGCAGGAGGTTTTGGAGGTTGTGGTTGAAGCCAATGACAATTTTATTGAATAAATTTATTTCATGATATTTGGGTGTAATTTTGGTAAATATATTAGTTAAAATGAGATGTCAGTGTTGTTTTCATTTTTCTATAATTTAGATAACAATTTATCCATCACACCCTTACTATATATATAATGAAAGAGAGACAAAGCTATTATTATTGACCTGTTTTATCAATGTCCATTCAGCATGTCTTGCCAACACTCAAAGTTTCTTGGCTATAACTGTCCACTTGGCAGTGTTTTATGTTTATTTTGTATGTTTGGGAAAATGGCATTGACTATTCTGAACCTACCTCAGGGTGACTTTGAAATGCAGCAATTGAGATGTCTTGTTTGGAGAAAAAAAAACCCGTGTCTGATTGAGAGTTGAAATTAGATGGACAGCATCCAGCAACACTTGACCTCCTACAGAACCTTTGCCAATACCATCCTGGGACTCATCATTCTTCAGATGGGTCTGTCTCTGATAAGCCTAATATCACCTAATCAAAAATGTATTGGCATGGACTTCTGGATTTACAAGTAATGAAACCTTTTTTATTTTAAAAACTAAATTTAACGACAATTCGATCAGAGGTGATGATCCTTATGGTAATGGTAATAATGATGATAGTATCAAGACTTGAAGCAACCAAAATGTGGTTCTATAGAAGGATGTTGTGAATACCATGAGCAGAACAGGTTAGCAACAACAAGGTTTTGGAGAGAATGGACACAAAAATAGAAAATCATACTTATCATCAGGAAAAAACATTTGAAGAATCCGGGACATGAAGTGAAGAAGGAGGGCTTGGAGAATCTGATGCTCACAAGATAGATAGAAGGAAGGAGAGACAAAGGAAAACATGTGACATAATTGATGAACTTGAGCAGGATACAGTAGAAGTAGTGTTAAAAGCTACAAGGGATAGGAAGATGTGGAGGGCCATGATCGCTTACCTACTGAAGGGACACAGCACACAGAAGAAGAAGAATGGCAATATTAGCTGTTTCCTTATAGGGAAACATTTGGCATTCATTAACCGAGCAGTCAGTGTTACTTTTGGTTGAAATTTGTAAAATCTTTCTCTAAAACACTTTTTCATAAAAATTCTTCTTCTTCTACGTGCCTTGTCCTTTCAGGACGTAGGCGATCATGGCCTTCTATGTCTCCCTATCCAAGGTGGCTCTTAGCATGCTTTCTCCTGTAATGTCTCACAGCCCCCTTTCTGTCATCCACCTGCTCAGGCTCTTCAAATATGTTATCCGCTGCTTTCCCCTGTCTCTTTTTCCTTCTATCTGGTCTGTTAGTATCAGGTTCTCCTAGCCCTCCTTCCTCATTGCACATCCCAGGAACTTCAATTGTCTCTTCCTGATGCTCAATATTAATTTCCTTTTCATTTCCATTCTTTCCAACACCTCCTCATTGCTCACATACTCGATCCACAATATCTACATCATCCTTCTATAGAACCACATTTCAGCTGCTTCAAGTTTTTCCTTCATCTTTGTTGATGTTGTCCAGCATTCCCTGCCATATTGAAGAACTGGCATCACATAGCAATCCAATACTCTCTTCTTTGTTTCTACTGAAAGTTTCCTGTTTCTTAATACTTTACTCAGCTTCTGGAATGCGTCCTTCGCCTTGCCAATTCACCTTTAGATCACTGTGTCGCACTTTCCGTCTTCAATAAGAACACTTCCCAGAATGAAAATAAGTTTCTCAAATCCCCTGTTATTACTCTTTCAAGTATTTAGATACTTGTGGTTTTACGGAAAAATGCTGAGGATTTCCTGGATTGAATATGCAAGCAATGACAGAAATTTTAGAGAAAATAGAAACAAAAAGGAAACTTATATTTAGCATCAAGAAGTGACAGTTAAAATTTAGTGGATGCATAACAAGGAAAGAGTGCTTGGAAAATCTGATACTCACAGGACAGATTGAAGACAAGACAGACAAAGGAAAACAACACATAACATACTTAGTGAGTTTAAGTAAATAAAATATGGTTCAAGGTTTAGGAAAAATAACAAAAAGAGCTACAAAAAACAAGAAATTGTGGGCAGCTGTGATCTACATACTGTGGGGACATGGTACATAAAAAAGAAGAACATTTTATTTTAAGTAGTGTGGAATGTCAACATCTTGTTTCTTTCATTATTTTCTCTTCAATTTACATGTGCTATCCATTTTAGTTGTTGCTACTGTTGAAAGTTCATAAGTGATGAGGTTTCTCTTATTTGATAAAGTTGTTTGTGATTCTGTAGTGCAACGGTCAGCAAGGTACAGGGAAGAATGAACCTTGCTATGACCTACACGTTTCATTTTCTTAAAAGCCATTTTAACCATTGATCTGAGAAATCAGTTGCAGAAAAATTGTCAATTTGGATATTTCGAAACATTTAGTGCCACGTATGACATCTATATGAAAGTCTTGGTCTGATAGCTATTTAAGAACATCATTTTTCAGGTTAATATTTTGATTTTGTAGCAACTTGCAGTATTGGGCAAAACTACCCTTAGCACAGCCTATTCTGTTTAGTTTCTTTATCTCCTATACTAAATTTGTTATAACAGATCTATTCATTAAAGTATTTGAAGCATTTGGTATTTACCAATTCAGCATCCTAAATTTTTATGATGGATTCAAGGTAGGTGCTATCACTTCATTCATTCCCATTCTATATCAGAATTTGTTTTTAAAATGGTTTGTCTTATCTTATTTCTTGGAACACTTGATAGAAGATGTTAATAGACGGTCGGTGAAGCCCATTGACTGTACACAATTTTTGACAAGACACTGGTTCTTTCTAGTCTGTTGAGTTCTTCATTTATTTTTGGTAAAGAGGCAAAAAGCACATTTTAATTCTTTTTAAACACTGGCTGAATGTCATCTTCTAACTGGAATTTTACCATCATCTTATTATGTCGACAAAGCCCACAGAGAAAACTTCTGGAAAAGTTTCTTTTAAGTCTTTTATTAGATTATTTGCCTTGGTGGTAAGGTTTTCGAGTTTTTCACCAAATGAATTGATTGGCATGTCCCACAACTTAAATTTCTCCATTCAATCAGTGCTAAGTAAATTTTCTGTATTCTTTAATACGAATGTCTTTAGTTTTCACATCCTTTCTTAAAATATTACATTTGTAATAAGTTCTTCCATAAACTTGATTTTCTCCCCTGTCACAGACCTGGCCATTTTATTAGTTCTTAGCAAGGTTGGTTTTCCCAACTTTTTTCAAGTGTGTAGATTTATGATTGTTAAATCTGAACAAGAACCCAACTGTAGTTTAATACTTTTATTTATTTAGGATTTGTACTTGCACGTATTTCCTAATGTTTAAATTGTCTTGTTTATCATCTGATTTTGTGTTTTTTACGCAGCTATTAACCTTTTTTCTTGCTCGACAATGTGAGCTCTTGTGCTCAATATGGCTGCAATCTAGGCATTTTTTATTTCAGTAAGAGCGGCCTTTATAACAATGTAATACTAATTCACAACTGAAACAGGGGTTAGGAAGCAAATTGTCTTGTTTCTTTTTTGATTGGTTTGATTTAGAGTGAGAATCAATTTGTTTTTTCTTTCGACGTACTTTTCTTATGCGACTCTTGCTAGATTCCTTGATATTTTTTGAATCTTGCCCTATGCTTACAAATCTCTGACAGTGCTTAGCTATTTGTTGGAGATGAAGGTTTGGCTCATTTTTCAATTTATTTAGAACTCTACATCTAACTTCAGCATCTTTAGCTGAAATGAGTCCCTGAACAAATATCAGACACTTGAAATTATTTGCACTCAATTCTGAAAGTTTGAAATCATTGCAATGCTTGTTCACGGCCAGCGCAAATGTAGTGTGATCTTCACTATATTAAATTCATGCATTTCAATCTCTTATCAAAGAGTGAAGTTTTAGAACTAAAAAGCTCTGTAAGAAGTTTAACGCTTCAGTGAATGTCAATTCACTTGTTTTATGGGGTAAATTATAATTCACAAATTTGGTGTGCTTTGTGGTGCCCAGTTTTTAAAGAGAAAAATGAACTTTCTTAGAGTTGGACCAGCTTATGCAATCTATGGTGTATAAATCCTTGAATCTTCTAAAATAGGAGGTGAAAGTTATATGCACATTCTGAGAATGTGTAAAAGTATCTATTGCACCCCAGATTGTGTTTTGTGAGAAGACATTTTCGTTTTCACTAATTTATCCTTATTTTGCTAGTTCAAGCAAGTTTCTTTTGCTCTTGTTGAGTTCAAAGTAGAATTTCTTTGAGTTTTTGATGTCTGACTTCAGTTTGTTTTTGAAATTCAAGCTGTTCTTTTTCAGCTTACTTTAGCATTTCCAGTCATTCTTTCTGTATATCCAGCTAGAGTTGCTCTAGTCTTGTTTGCTGCTCAAGTTGTTTCTCTTGCCATTTAAGATTCTATTGATTTTGCTTCTCTTGCCATTTAAGATCCTGTTGCTTTTGCTATTCAAGTTGGAACTTAAGAAAATCAAACATGATGGATTTAAATTTGTTCATGTTAATCCGTGTCTTTTTTAGGATTACTTGAATACAAATTAAATTCAAATGAAAACTTTTTTTTTCTTTGAATAACAAAACAAATTTAGTTTCTTACTCACTCAACAATGAAATAACAATTAATTAATTAATTAATTAAATAATTAATTAATTAATTAAAGTATTAATTGAAAGTGTATAACTTCAATTTCTTACTCACTCAGAGAATCACAAGTCCTATTTTTTCTCTTGAAAAACATGAATTCTTGTAGTTTAGTGACTCATATTCAAGTTCAGTGTAAGTTAGTTACACTTTTTTCATTCGATTTCCTTTTCTGGGCTACAAAGTACTGTTGAATAGAACAAAGTATGAAGAAAAATAGAATTCCATGCGTTCAATGTTGAACCAATCTTGACAGTTTCCACACAGTTCTTTTGGGGTCCTGAAGGATCCTTAAGAGTTTTTGTCACCAATTTGTTGGGAGCCAGAAATAAAGACACAAAGAAGGAATAGAATTAAACAAATATATTTAACAATGACAGTAGTACAAACATATACCAATGAGAGATTATTAGAGTGACTGTTAGTCCGACTGTCAGAGTTATCTGCAGAAATAGATTCCACTCTCACTCTCTGCTCTCTACAAAGCAGAACTGTTGCTTATATATATTATTTGGAAGAGTTCATATGTCATATAGGTAATTCACCATAACACTTTTTAGGTTTGATAAATTTTTACAGTCGATACATCCTGAAATATAGTGAACTAATTGAACCATTGTCAGAGTTGTTGGAAAATGGAAAATGAACACAGAGTTTGAATGAACACAAAGAGGAAATAATGCTTTTATGATACTAAAAGCAATTATGAAAACGAAACCTACAACAAGAGTGTTTGATCCTAGGAAACAGATAATGCTGACCACAGATGTCAGTGAGAAAGCGATTGCTGCCATCCTATCTCAGAAAGATCATCCGATAATATATTCATCTAGAAGATTGACAACAGCAGAGATAAACCACTTAAATATTGGCAAAAGCTCTAACATTTATTTGGAGTAGGGAAAGAACACAACATTTTTTACTTGATAAACAGGAGTTTATTTTTAACCCAAGGAAAGAGTTGCTGAAGGTTACATCATTGAGAATTTTACTCCGGGCCATTAAAATCATGGCATTTGATTTTGTCATTGTATATGTTAAGGGAAATAGCATCCCTCATGTAGATGCTTGGCAGCTCGGATACAGTCACTTTCTCACCGGCAAAATATGGCTTCCCTGTGTCTCTTCTACAAATACTTTCATGGCTTCTGCACTGATGAACTTAGCTCACTGGTACCCCTTATATATAAATTTATTCAAGCCACAAGATTAGCAACTAGATCCCACCCTTTTACTGTGAAACCAATCAATTGTAAATGCAAATTCTACTCCAGCAGCTTCTTTTCTCACACTTCCCACCTGTGGAATTCCCTTCCAGTTACTTGTTTTCCCAACAGCTATAATCTCCAAAAATTTAAATGTAAAGTCAATAGTCATCTCCTATCTCACTAACCTGCATCCTCACTCTCATGCTCCTTTCTTCGTCCATTCCACTCTCATCAGTATTCTCATCCTTCTCTTTTCCACTTCCTGACACCTTCTGTAACCTGTTACTCTTTCTCATAACATTCCTCCTATGTAAGCCCCTGCACAACAGTGGCAATAAAATGCCTTGCTTGGGGCGATATGATTATAAAATATATATATATATATATATATATATATATATATATATATATATATATGAACTTTACTTGTCCAGACGGAAAAGGTCAGTTATTGATATTCATGTAAAAAAAATTCTAAAGCAGGAAAAAAAATGATTTTAAATATGCACCATCACACCCCAACAACAGTAGTGGATTTAACATGGTGCTTAAGTGTGCTTAAGAACAGCAGGGGTCCCGTTGGCTAAGGGTACCCCATCTTCCGTTTAAAGAATGATCAAAATTCTGCTGAAATGCATTAAAATATATTCCCATTAATTTAGCACAAGCTTTTGCACATATTATCAACCTAAAATCAATTTTATCAAGTTAATCTTTTCAGATATAACAAATTTAAAAGTTGTTCCATATGTGTAATTTGGTAGCAAAATGGTGAAAACAGTTGAAGTTTTGAGCAAAACTTGTCATTCAATCTCAGAAAAAACATTTAACACAATATTTTAAAAATATTGTTGTATTGGTAAAAATCTAAACTTTAGTGGCTAGCAGCATTTAATAATAGATGAAATCTGCCATGTGTAATGTTTCCTGTTGTCTAGTGCGAGTGGCAATATCATTTGGTGATGGGTGATAAAGAGGGTAAAGAAGAGTACGTGTGCCTGTGAGTAGATGAATGTTTCCAGTTATGTGCCACGGACAGTAACACTTTTTTGAGCAGTTTTCTCAAACAAGTGTGTGTTTGTGTGTCTTTCTCCTCTGTATTCCTCTCTCTCCCTTTCACTATTTGTGTGTGTGCGTGCATGTTCATGTCCATGTCCACACAGTGTATACATGCATGGATTTGCCTGTGGTCATGGTCTACAAAAATTTGTTATATCTGAAAATTTCAAGTAGATCACCCTAATTACAATAGA
Organism: Ascarosepion bandense; assembly: GCA_037127315.1. Lineage (NCBI taxonomy): Eukaryota > Metazoa > Mollusca > Cephalopoda > Sepiida > Sepiidae > Ascarosepion > Ascarosepion bandense. The sequence continues at coordinate 2,969,230 of JBBBDQ010000496.1, forward strand.
GTACAATGAGTTGTATGTATGTGTGTTAATATGAGAAAACAAAGACATGAGCATTGCACTTACATATATTGAGTGTGAGTGTGTATATACATACATTATGGCCAAGTGATTAGAATGTTTACTTTCTGACCATGAAGTCCAGGTTTGAATCTCATCATAGCGAATTTATCAAAAAAGTGACCTCTTGATGTTATCTGCCTGGAGGGGGCAATCCCAGTGTGTGACAGCTTTGCAAAGTACCTGAAAACCATACAACGAGTTGATCCAAGCCATGTGAGAGAATTTGGGTAGACAGCCTTCTCTGAGCAGCTATTGATAGTGGTACTAGTTCAAAGTTACACGTCATCGTGACTGAGAATTTGAATGACCTGGCCTTGTTCAGATTGTTGAATTCAAAATGGACAACGCACTCTCTCCTTGAAACCATAACTAAGGTCTACTCAGCATAGCAACAATATAAACCACAGGTAGGCCCTGTGGGTGCTGATCAAAAACAAATTTGCATGAGCAAGCATCTGCAATAGGGATTAGCCAGTCACCCTGGTAAGCAGGTATCCCCAAATCTGAGTGGCCATTATTATTATATGTGTGTGTGTGTGTGTGTGTGTGTGTGGAAAATGTGTGTGTGCATATATATATATATACATATATATATATATATATTTTCCATTTGCAAACGAGTTATTATGCGACCTAGGTTTCTACCATGAGTGGTGTCTTCAGGCGATTTGCAATAACTGATTTTACCGTTTACCTTTTTTTCTAAGAATGCTCACATAACAGTGTTTTTTTGTTTTTTTTGAACGAGCAATTTTTAAAATTACAAGAAATTATAGCATTTTCATCCATGGTTGTATGAACCTAAGGGTTTTTTTTTCTAAAAAATACCTCTAAATGATAAAATCAGTTATTGCAAATCGCCTGAAGACACCACTCATGGTAGAAACCTAGGTCACATAATAACTCGTTTGCAAATGAAAAATATTAAAAAGTTCCACAATATAATTGTACTGAACATATTTTAATACAAATGTGCATTGGCTAATCTCATTATGACCAGAAACTAAGTAATTAAACAATCAATACATATATATATATATATATATATATATGCACGATAAAGAGGGTAATGTCTATTGAAAGTGTGTGTGTGCATATATATATATATATATAAATCCTTGAAGCAATCTACATTAAACAATTTAAACCTGGTTTGAATACAATCAATTTTGATATTTCCAATAACATACTCAAATGTCTGTAATCAGACCAGGGACCACAACGCCACTATTTTGTCACTGTCTTCGGCCATCCGCCACGGGACGGATGGACTTATATTTTCAATTCAATTCTCTTTATTGTTAATAACTTAAATGTTCTATGTTTACTGTGTGTTAATATTTACTCTTTGATAATGGCTTATGTGAGCCGAAAGCTTAGACCCGATAAAAAACTCAACAATTTCTGTGATTTTTTGTTGTCTTTCAACGACATCACCATCAAGTATATCAAACGGTATGAACGGATCCTACACAAAATTAATAGACAAAACTTGTCTATATTATTCAATGAAACCTGCATTAATATATATATATATATATATATATATACACGCATGCACACACACACACACACACACACACACACTTTTGATAGACCTTCTATAGCACTATTGTGTGTGTATAAAAGTTAAAGCATGTGCATTTACAAAACTAGCTAAAAGCTAACTATCTTTTAGTGATGCACTGAGCGACATTCATTCATCACTGCAAATTTTACTTGTACTTACTATTACATAATTTAGAATTTCCATACCATAGTTTGCTTTTATATTAGGTACTGATGAGGCATTAAACACCAACTTTCTCTCTGTCCAGAATCAAATCAAAACAATTTATATTCCTATTACATATTTTTAATCCTAATACTTCTGTGGTACAGTGGATATCGGCTCGGAACGAGAAACCGGGGAGCCGAGTTCGAATTCCAGCTGAATCCATTGTATTCACTTACGCGCAAATACCCTTGGGAAAGGTATTAATCCGTCTATTCCTTCCAGTTATGGGTTAAATAGCAGGACAGATTGGGTTCTATAGCCTTGGTCGGCAACCAGTCTACTGCAGAAAGCAATGGCAACCTACTGTGGGATAATCTTCTGCCCAGTCAGTCATGTCTCTTTCGAGACATGATCGCCCAAGCGTGTATCATGTATGGCACTTAACTGACTGACTGACTTCTGCCATATCTAGTCGGGTGCTCCTGCTATTCACCTAGAGGTTCTTGACAAAAACCAACAGAGAATCTGTAATGTGATCAGTCTCAGCTTGGCAGCTCAGATACAGTCACTTTCTCACCAGCGCAATGTGGCTTTCCTGTGTCTCTTCTACAAATACTTTCACGGCTTCTGCTCTGATGAACTTAGCTTGGGGCTATATGATTATTAAAAAAAAAAAAAAATTTCTATACTATTACAATGTGGATATAAAATGGGGTATCAGTTCTACATTACAATCAATATATAAACTGATCCCTCACTTTATGGCCAGAGTCATCCATCTCTTACCATCCGCCTGTGCATTGAATACTGCTGCCATATCTGGTTGGGTGCTCCTGCTATCCACCTAGGGGTCCTTGACAAAATCCAACTGAGAATCTGTAATGTGATAGATCCCAACTTGGCAGCTCGGATACAGTCACTTTCTCCCTGGCGCAATATGGCTTTCCTGTGTCTCTTCTATAAATACTTTCATGGCTTCTGCTCAGACAAACTTAACTCACTGGTACCCCCTATACATGAATTTACTTGAGCCACAAGATTAGCAACTATGTCCCACCCTTTTACTGTGAAACCAATAAATTGTAAACACAAATTCTACAGCTGCAGCTTCTTTAGAATTCAATAACTGGTGTCATTCTCAAATTATTAAGATTCGTGAAAATTCAAGAAGTCATATGGACTCTATGTAGACTTACATAACAAAAAAATATGATCAGGCACTTACAGCAAAGCTTGATGAGTACCTTGGAGCAGAACAGGAATACTGAAGGCATGTACTTCAATGAGTGATAACTGATTTATCTGTTAGCAAAGATTGATTTTTATAGATAATGAAACCATTAGCTCTCCAAACAATGGATATTTTCTCGGTTTGCTGGAATTGATTGCCAGATTTGATCTCTTCTTATGTAACCACTAGCAATATAACCTGGCGTTGCTCGGGTGTAATGAAAGCTTTAAAACTAATCCATGGTCCTGGAGCTCAGACTCTTTGAACGTTAGCACGAAAGACTAAAAAGCAATAGTTGCTTCCAGTTAAAGCGAAACTGGAGACTGAAAGAAAAATGAATGGATGTTCGTCAAATTTTGATTTCCTGGTATCGATATCAAATAAGTTTTTTTCGTCGTAAACTGAATTTTGAAGGCTAAATAAGTCCTCTGAGTAAATGGTATCATGGCTGAGACTAAGAACTACAATTATACCTACTTAGAGCCAAACCTGAAGCAAAAACTAAAATAAAATGGCTGAAAAAAATACAGACATACAGGCAGATAAACAGACATAGACACAAACATCTTGCCTTTTATATATATATATTATCAATTTTCTGCACTATTGTAAGAACTGCAACCTTGAAACTTCTGAATATCATTTCTTATGTATTTGTCTATGTCTCAAATTTGATTAAAATTGGACCATTCCTTCTATAACCCAATTTTTTTGATTATCGATATTTATCAGGGGTACCACTACACAAAACCTAGGTAAGAACACTTGCAGACGCTTATAGTACAACTGTGTAAATTTTCAAGAAAATCGGTTCAGCTGTTTCGGAGTCTATAGGTAATGAACACACAGACAAAGTTCCATTTATGAATAAATTTAGATTTAGATTAGATATAAATAAGGGAAATAGAGGTTCTAGCCATCCATCATACCTCTTCAAGATCACATGTGAAGAAGCTACCCAGCTAATGGCTAAAATGTTCTTGAAGAAATAGTGAAAGATATCAAATAAGCAGGGTATCTCAGTGTAGCAGTCAATTCAACACCTGATGTTTCCAATGTTGATCAACTCACTGTAATTGTTGCATAAGTTTGTCCCCTTGATGGAACGATTTTTAGCATTTATTGAACTAAAGAATCACACAGGTCAAAGAATGGCTTATTCTTTGAAGAACTTTAAATTTATCTTAGTAAATACAGGGGTCATTCATATGACGATGCAGCTAACATGGCTGGAAAGTATAATGTCATCCAAGAGAAAATTCTAGAAAAGCATAAGTATGCAAAATCTATTCCCAGTACACGATGTTCCCTAAATCTGGTTAGAATAGCTGCAGTTGACTCTTGCCTGAATGCAGTGAATTTCTTTGGCGTGGTCAATGAACTTTATTACTTTTTCTCTTCCTTGACAAGATGGTGGCTAATTTTTGAAAAACTTCTTGCCACCAGAGTCAAAAGTTCTGCAACATTTTTTACATGCAAGATAGGGAACTCATTTCAGAGCTATGACGAAAGTTATGTACACATTATTGATGCAGTCAGTCACATCTATGATAATGACACTGAAAAGACAAGAAACTCAAAATCTTTTGCAGAAAATGAAAGAATTTGAATTGGTGTTCATGCTTCTTTTATGGACTGATTTGTTTGACCAGTTTCAAAAAGTGAGTAATTCCCTTCAAAGTGCTCATTGATCAAATGAGTAAACCTATACAGTTCCCTTCTGCAATTTGTTTCCAACACATGGAATATTCCTCCAAGAAATAAGATAAGGATACATTCATTTATCCTTGTAATTGATGATTTTCACTCAAATTTAGAGAGAATAGCCTCTGTGTACAGGAGTGTTGATGCCAACATTTATTTTTGAACTGGAAGCAAGAAGGGAACAAATTCTCCATGATGTCAAGAGACAAGAACAAGAATTTCCAAAGGATGTTGATCTCAATCTTGTTGATGAACTCTTGATTTTCCACTTTATATTAAACAGACTCAGCCAGAAAAAGAAAGTTTCAGCCACCAAGACGTGCTCCAGATAATAAAACAGGAAAAATTCCAGGCTACTTTTTTCTATATTTTTGAGATGAGGTAGTATTTACAGTTTTGCATTATTCAGACTATTGTCCTCATCTTTGTTGCCATTTGTATGACGTTTCGAATGTTGTACACTATGGCCTTCTTCAGGTGCTAGGAATTTTGAACTGAATCCTTTATTACTATCACTGCAGTATATGAACTCTATTCCTTGCGTAAAGCCTCGATTAGAAGTCATGAGTTATCTCCCTCTAACCCTGTAAGTTACTTAAGGATGCATGGCCCAGTGGATATAGACGTTGGTTAGTTCCTGACTTGACCCTTAGAGTTGTGAGTTTAATACCAGGCTGCAGCAGTGGTGAACAAGTAATTTGTATAATGTAAATACTGTAAATCTTTGGATTGTTCCTGTGTTTGAAGGCAACTAATTTTTCTGGAGAGAGATCATTTTCCAGGCTGAAAAGGACCAAAAGTAACCATCACTCAACAATGGCACAAAAGCGGCTGTCTGGTTCGAGTATTCCCTACCTAAAGAATGATAAACCATGACTTATTTTTTACTTTTTATTTTTTAATTATTTCACACCAAGCAAGGTATTCTACTGCCACTGTTGCGCACGGGGTTACATAGGGGAAAGTGATGAGAAAGAGGGGTTAGTTATAGGAAATGTCAGGAGAAGGGTAATAGATGGATGAGAATACCAAGAATGGGGGGTGGAGTAGATGGAAAAAAGAACTTGAGAGAATAGATACGAGTTAATGAGATAGGTGATGTCTATTGGCCTTACATTTAAATTCCTGGAGATTGTAGCTGTCAGGGAAGCAAGTATATGGAAGGGAATTCCATGGGCGGGAAGTGCATGAAAAGAAGCTGTTAGAGTAGAAATTGCGATTATATTTTCTTGGTTTCACCTTAAAAGAGTGGGATCTAGTTGCTAATCTAGTAACTCATGTAAATTCATACCTAGGGGGTACCAGTGATCTAAGTTCATTGGAGAAGAAGCCGTGATTTATAGAAGAGACACAGGGGAGCCATGTCATGCCGATGAGATAGTGACTGCAGCCAAGCTGCCAAGTCAGTATTGATCACATTGCAGATTCTCCGTTGGATTTTGTCAAGAACCCCGAGGTGAATAGCATGGGCACCCAACCAGATGTGGCAGCAGTATTCAATACACAGGCAGTGCACTATTTACATTATTTGGACTGTTGTCCTCATCTTTGCTACCATTCTTCAGGTTCTAGGAATTTCATAGTGAACCCTTTATTACAATTACTGGGGTATATCATTCCCATTCCATTTGCGATGCTTCTGGTAGCCATGAGTTATCTATTTTTAATTTAACTCTTCTAAGTTATTTGTTCACCACTGTTGTATGCTGTAGCCTGGTATTGAACTCACAGCTTTTTGGATCAAGTCACTAGAACTAACCAATGTCTATATCATGTGTTGTAATAAAGAATTTGGTTTAAAAATCGTAGCACCTGAAGAAGGCCAAAGGATACAAGAGCTGAAATGTCATAAACATGGCAGCAAAGATGAGGACAAGAGTCTGAATAATGTCAGTCAGTTATGTGCCAGACGTGATACACGCTTGGGCGATCATGTCTCGAAAGAGACATGACTGACTGGGCAGAAGATTATCCCGCAGTAGGTTACCATTGCTTTCTGCAGTAAACTTGTTGCCAGTCAAGGCTATAGAACCCAATCTGTCCTGTTATTTAACCCATAACTGGAGGGAAGAGATGGATTAATACTTTTCCCAAGGGTATTAGTGCGTAAGTGAATGCAAGGAATTCAGCTGGAATTCAAACTTGGCTCTCCAATTCCTCATTTTGAGTCGATATCCACTGCACCACAACATACATCTGCACTGAATAATGTAAATAGTGTAAATACTATCTCATCTCACAAGTATTGACAAATACTGTAACCTATTGATTTTGATGAAATCATTTATGAGTTTGCAGTCAGGAAAGCTCGAAGGAAGATGTTTTGACATTAAATTACCTACCATACATATGTATCTAGCCTGAACAGGGTATATGAAAACATGACAATTTAATTATTTGACTGTTTAATATAAACAGCAAACTTCATCACTCATCTGTGTCTGACATAAAATTGTTATTTTCAATAAAGTTTAAGATAAAAAAATATTTGTCTGTCTTCAAAGTATAAATGTTACATAATCTTTAGATTCACTTGCGTGATCTTTACTATAATGTATGTCGTGTCTCTTCTCTCTTTATCATGTTTGATTATTTCATTATGTGACCTGTGTAAGACAACAATGTTGGGCTGGTTGGGACTTTGGTTAATATAAATCTAAATTTATTTATAAATGGAACTTTGTCTGTGTGTCTATGAGTGTGTGTGTGTGTGTGTGTGTCCATCACCTATAGACTCCGAAACAGCTGAACCGATATTCTTGAAAATTTACCAGTTGTACTATAAGCGTCTGCGAGTGTTCTTAGCTAGGTTTTGTGTCGAGGTACTCCTGATAAATATCGAAAATTGATAATCGAAAAAATTGGGTTATAGAAGGAGCAGTCCGATTTTAATCAAATTTGACACACTCATAGACAAAGACATAAGAAACGATATTCGGAAGGTTACAGTTCTTACAATAGTGCAGAAAATCAATAATATATATATATAAAAGGCAAGATGTTTGTATGTGTGTCTGTTTATCTGCCTGTATTTCTGTATTTTTTTCAGCCCTTCTATTTTAGTTTTTGCTTCGGGTTTGGCTCTAAGTAGGTATAATTGTAGTTCTTAGTCTCAGCCATGATACTCTTTACTCAGAGAACTTATTTAGCCTTCAAAATTCAGTTTACGACGAAAAACTTATTTGATATCGATATCAGGAAATCAAAATTTGACTTACATCCATTCATTTTTCTTTCAGTCTACTGTTTTGCTTTAACTGGAAACAACTATTGCTTTTTAGTTTTTCATGTCAACGTCCAAAGAGTCTGAGCTCCAGGACCATGGATTAGTTTTAAAGCTTTCATTTCACTCGAGCAATGCTGAGCTATACTGCTAGTATATAATAGATTTCAAGTTTGTTGTAATGTACATATATGTCCTATAGCCCATGCAGTCTAGACTTGAATTTGACCATAAAACTCTCAAAAAGCTGAGCCCTAATAATTAAAAAATTTGTCTAAAAATTTATTGAAAATATTGATTGATCAAGTAATACATAATATTTTAATTACTCCTAAATGTTCTGAGCACGTATGCTGGACTGCCTGTGTAGGTGTGTCTGGCTTACTTTTCTCAGCAACCAAGTCAGGTTCCTCAAAACTTAACTAAAATAGATTCTCAATTGTTCTAAATCCATCCTCCATCCCCCACAGTTACTCCAAACACCTAAACTCCTCATTTAAATGCATTCACTCCTACTAGCTTACAACATGGTGATTTCAAAAGTTATTACTGTCCACAGCTCTTAAAGATCAATGATAATATGAACATAAAAAACTTGGCTTCATTATACTATCTATGATCGTCACAAGAAATACATAGAAGAAACCTCAAGGAGTTTGAATACAATATACTAAATGCATTAGTAGCACTAACATTAATACATTAAACTTAAATACTTTTAACTTAATTTCAAAATTAGGCATTGCAGTGAATATTTTTAAAATGCCCTTCAATAAAATTAAAACGTTCAATGAAATACTATACAATATCATCATAACTTTAAAAAAATAATTTTGAACATTTAAAAAATGGATTTATAATCAAACAGATTTTGTTATAGGATATTTTAAAAAATTCACAGCAATACTTAATTTTAAAATTAAATTAAAACTATTTAAATTCAAATTTTATCTTGTAATGTTGGTGTTATTTTAAAGAAGATAGTTTGAACTTTATCTTAAAAGAACAGTCAGTCAGTTAAGTGCCATACGTGATACACGCTTGGGCGATCATGTCTCGAAAGAGACATGACTGACTGGGCAGAAGATTATCCCGTAGTAGGTTGCCATTGCTTTCTGTGGTAGACTGGTTGCCGACCAAGGCTATAGAACCCAATCTGACCTGTTATTTAACTCATAACTGGAGGGAAGAGATGGATTAATACCTTTCCCAAGGGTATTTGCGCGTAAGTGAAAGCAATGAATTCAGCTGGAATTCGAACTCGGCTAAAGAACATTTGGGTAATTAAAACGATATTAATTTAGTTTACGTCAAAATTACAAATTTTCACTTTGCCAGTCATCAAACAACGCCATTTTCTGACACCTGTCATCAACTGATAAGAAACTTTTTTCTAAAAAAGTAAAGTGTCTGCACAGACACCGTTAATTTGATGAATTGTGAATAACATTAAACCAAAATTAGTTATTTTTCTTGAGAAGAACTGAACAAAAATTTTTTGTTAAGGTGAGGGGGTCTCATTTTTTTCAGCCATTGAAGTGGCAAGTAGCTTGTTGTGTTGTTTACAGTCAAACAGTAAGTGACAAAATATTTTACCAAATATAAATATTTTTGTAGGTCATATATGACAAAATATTTGTGACTGCATTCTCAGCATTCAAATCACTCTTTGCCACTTCATGTGCACATGTGAATAAAGACAAAAGAAAAAGTTATCTTAGCCAACGCATTTCCACTGATGGACTTTATCAAGTCAAATGCAAAGGATTTATTTTGCAACAAGTATTAATAAACAAAAATAAAAATTGTTGTTAGCTTTACAAAAGTTGTTGTTAGCTTTACAAAACAAAAATTTTCCAACATTTGGATAATTATTTATTGATTTTCTTCTAAACTTTCGGCTCACATGAGCCATCTTCAGAGAGGTTGTTTAGACTGAAATATTATAACATCCTCCATCACCGATGATTTTATTTTGTGTTGACATAAAACTCCGCTTACCAATGGCAATAGTTACCAAAAATAATAAACGCAGTTCTTAAATTTGTGATGCGGTTTTATGACGTCACACCACGTGATAGTGTGAAATGACAACAAAACCATGTAGTCAAATGCAATAATAGTCAAAAACATAATATGTAGAAATGTTAAACCAGTGGAAAGTAATAATCAAATTAAACTCATTATATATTATAAAAAGTTTAAAACAATTGACCTCATAGTCTCTAATAACCCTACAAACACTAAACTAAATTCTGTACAAAAAACCAATGTAGTGTACCAATTTACATGCCCATTCAGAGATTGCATCTCTGATACTAATAAAAAACCTAGTACATATATTGGTTTTACTATAATCACGCTCTCCCGTAGACTTACATGTCATCTTTCTGATCAGAGTACTATTAAACAAAATTTCTCTGAAAAACATAAACATGTAGGTAATATCAGACAGATTTTGGTCAACAATACGGTGATCCTTACTCATACACACAGTAAGAGGAACCTGCAGATATTGGAGGCCATGTACATCAAATTTAAACAACCAACCCTCAATAAAATCAACTTTAAATCCGGAAATAACATATTACATTGCATTTGACTACATGGTTTTGTTATAATTAGTTAGTTTTTGGTCATAATTAAATTAGACCAGTGCACAGTTGTATTTAAAAATGTTTAATGCATTTAATTTATATTGTAGAACTTTTGAATATTTTTCATTTCTACAACCAAAGTTTCAAATTTTTGGTATCTTCAGGTGAATTACAATAACTAATACAATAGTTATGCAAAGATACAGAAAGGTTGAAACCTAAGTTGTGGAAATAACTCAATTCCAAATGATATATGTTTATTAAAACTTAAACCATCTTCGAAAAATGGTTATAAATTATAATTTATTTCAATGAGCTAATATGCTCATATCATATTATAAATTATAATTTATAACCATTTTAGATGGGGTGTTGAGTTTTCCTTTATGTATATCATATTGCTCTGGATAATATCCATTGAGCTCTCTATACAGATCTATCACTTAATATTTTCTATTTGATAGATTTTTTGGGATTATCATCTCTCTTTACAGATTGGCATCATTATCTCTCTCTCTCTCTCTCTCTCTCTATATATATATATATATATATATATATATAATTGATTGCTTAATTACTTAGTTTCTGGCCATAATAAGATTGGACCAGTGCCTATTTGTATTAAAAAGTGTTCAGTACAATTATATTGTAGAACTTTTGAATATTTTCTATTTGTAATCAAGTTATTATGTGACCTAGGTTTCTACCATGAGTGGTGTCTTCAGGCGAATTGCAATAACTGATTTTACTGTTAAAATCAGTTATTATTTCAATAACTGATTTAAAAGCAGTTATTGAAAAATTTAACTGATTTAATAATTTAACTGATTTAATAATAACTGATTTAAAATCAGCTATTATTTCAATAACTGATTTTACTGGTAAAATCAGCTATTGAAAATTGCCTGAAGACATGACTCATGGTAGAAACCAAGGTCTCATAATAACTTGTTTACAAATGGAATATATATATATATATATATATAGTTGTTATTACAATGGTTTATAAAAGCATAATAGTGATATTATGCTTTTATAAATCATTGTAATAACAAAATTACAATATTAAGCTCTACTCTGTATCAAGCACTCTTTATAAAAGTAAATTCTTGAACAGAGGGTTTTTAATCTATGTGTTCTTTCACTTTTTGTAATATATATAAATAGATATATATGATGGTTACTCTTATCCAAGTATTCCTGTCTTTGAAGGTAGCTAACAATAGTTACTTGTCAACTTCAAATTTTGATGCCATAGAAGTTTAAGGAAAAATGTACTCCAAGAATTCATCATTTGTATGGCAAGATGTGCCAAAGAGCAAAATCGCAACACCCTTCTCTGTTCAAAGTGATATAAAAAATTAACCTCCAGTATTGTTGATGATGAAATGAATGCTTTTTTAGAATTACATAAGATTAATTATAAAAATTTGAAAGAAAGTCTAATCAACAACAAAAAAGACTTTGTATATAAAGTTGTAGCATTTTTGACTGAAAATATTTTAACTGTTCAGTCATCAAATGCTGTCAATGGTATCCCTCTCTTTATGCTGGGAATGTATAAAAGTTTATGGTTTGAGATCTTTCATTATGAAGTTAAGTGTTATATTAGTGGTTTGTCCAAAAACTGTATAAATACTGTTGAATCTTGGTCAACACTGGAAGAAATTATCTGATATTTAAATTCTATGGCTTTTGATCACAAGAAAGATATGTTGTGTCAGCACTTTTCAGCAATGGCCTACAGAATGGATGGAGTGAATTACAGCTCAAATTTTGAGTTCTTATAGCGGGTATCTCTTATTCCTTTTCTAGTTGTAGTAGGATTCCGTAGCAGGCTAATTTGGCCTTGTGGGAAGATAGCCCACTATAATTCATAAAATGATTATAAATTCAAGAACACAATTAGAGTATAAAATAACATATATATATATATATATATATATACATTTCAATTAATGTTTCACAAATAAAGTAATACTTGATATAAAAGTCCAAAGGAGGTAAAAGAGTTCATGGAAAATAATGATGAGCTGAAAGAGATTAAGGCTTAGAAATGTGGAAGTGTCTTGTGGGTAAAGAATGTTCAGTTGCCACTTCAAAGGTCAGTAGATCAGCAAGTTGGTTTGTGTGGAAGGTCTTTGAAGATGTCATAAGTACTTTTGAGACCAGGGAAAGGAAATAGGTCAGAATAGTACTTATGAGACAGGGAAGGAAGAAAGAGGCAAGCATAGTAGCTGCTTGACCTAGGTCAAGGGAGAAACCAATTACACTCCTCTCCTTAAGTCCTGACTGTCTGACTATATTTTGGACCAAACGCAGCTAGTTTCGAATTTCATCCTTGTATTTGATTCCAGGCTTCTCATTGGCTGGTAAATAAAAAAATGGTAATTTGATATTTGATTAATTTTTATTTTTCAACCGGAACATCTGTGTGAATCCACTTGCACAGGGGTGATTTTTATTCATTCGCTTTCTGGTCGGCATAGAGCCAACATCCGGTTTGCTCACTTTTGCTCGGTCGGTGGTATCTCCACATTCTATGCAACATTTTACTCATTGTATAATAGACTAAGACAGGATTTTTAATTACCATCAATAGCAACTTTAAGAAGTTTTGAAATTTAATGGAAAATCTTTTTGCTCTCTGTATTTAATATTTTTAATGGCAGTCAAAAAGGGTGCATAATTCTTCGTAGTGAAGTATATATCATGAAAATGTTTCTATATCATGGCAAACAACTATTTGGTAAGTCAGATGACAATCCATCTCTACTTGCTCAAATGGTACTTGGAATAATTATATGTCTTAATGGGATCCAAAATATCTTATAAAATTGATTTCCAATTTCAAAATTAACGTCAGCCTTTTTATTTGCATAAATTGAGTTAATGGTTCAGGCCATCACTTCTGTGCCAGCTGATATAAAGGCTATTATATGTGATGGCAGCCAAGAAAATTAAGCTTTTTTTAAATTTTCATCACTTCTGCATCAGCTGATGTAAAGCCTATTATATGCAATGGCAACTAAATAAATCAACCTTTTTTTTTCAAATTATATTTCACACTTCCTGAAAAACCTTGCTTAACTGAAGATAATTGCTTTTTGATAAGGTTCATCTGTTGAAAAATATTCACAATTTGTGACTCACAGAAAAAATAGGAGAAATAATCTTTGAAATGGAGTAAAACAACTTGCAAAATGGCCACATCTTAAACAGTGATATTGCTTTGAATTTTAAAGATTAAACTTACAGATTTAAATGAAATTTTCATTGTTCCAAAGCCCATAGAAAGAAAGGGTTTCTACTTGCTTCAGAGTGTTTTCAGAAAAAATATATAAAGCAATTCATACTCAGTTTGGAATAAGTGCAGATAAGAATGATACTGTCATCTTCATTAACAAAGTGGTAAATATTAGATGTTAAGAGCCTTGAAATTGATAAACTATGCAATGACCCTCTACAAGCTGAAATCAGAGCTCCAAATGACAGCTTGATTTTATCACTGAGTTTGGCCAAATGGCTCTTACTATAGCTGACATATTATATTTTATAACCATACAAAACAATTTTTTTAGGATTTATGACCAATATATATATATATATATATATATATATATATATATATATAAATTTAAACTTATCACTATACTCATTTCAAAAACCCTCCAAGTAAACAGGTGGAAGGAAAAAATGGTAATAAAAAAAGAAAGAGCTTAGTCCTTGAACATCAGTTAAAGAACATAGCTCAAAGAAAAAAACCAGAGACGAGTAATCTAAAACAAAAAAGTGCTCAATGCACAAGCAGAGCAAACAAAGAAAGTAACTAACCTAAGAATTCAATGAACCTACCAAGGTTTCACCTAACCGGATCTTCAGGGAAGGTTGGCCAACCTTCCCTGAAGATCCGGGTTAGGTGAAACCTTGGTAGGTTCATTGGCTCTTCAGGTTAGTTACTTTCTATATATATATATATATATATATGGGTCATAATTCCTAAAAAATAGGTTGGTAGTAAATCCCAAAGGATCCTTTTTATATTAGATATTAACACTGATCCATCAAGAGGGCTCAGTGTATTTAAATTTATTTATTTACAGAGGCAATATTACATATAAAAATGCAAATTTTCTTCATTCAGGTGGCCATTTCAATGGGCATTTTTAACTACCCTTCCTGGCACCAAGACCAAAGTATCATTAATTAATGTTTTGGTCTTGCTGACAAGATGGGTAGTTTAAAATACCTATCAAAATGGCCATCCAAATTAAGAAAATTTGTATTTTTATATGAAATATATATGTGTGTGTGTGTGTGTGTGTGTGTGTGTGTGTGTGTGTGTGTGTTTGAAAGTGAATATGTATATATATGTATACATAGAACCAACCTAATAAAAAATTATCCAAATGTTGGAGAATTTTTGTCCTTATTTTCATCTGAAATTAAAGCCAAAATACAATGTTTAGAACGGCTCATGATTAAACATAATAGACATTCATTGTCTCTTATATTTAACAGTATATGTTTAGAAAATATATATACATGCATATATATATAAATGCACATCCAAATGAATGAAAGCAACAAAAATAATTGCAATGTTTAAAACATTAATTTAAAACAGTGCTCAATATAAAAATAGAGCAATGAATATTTATTATTATTACGTTAGAACATCTTAAGACTACAAACTATAACAAAATTGTACATTTTGTTTCAAAATTGAAAGAACAATGTCTCATTAGGTAGTTAACAATGATTGTAATAATTTAAAAAAAATTTTTTTTAAGAACAACATTTCCCTTTATTTTTTTGGAATTTTTTTCTTTTATACGAGGTAAAATAATATATATATATATATTTTAAATTAAGTAGTATCCTTGATAATTGGTTAATTCCATGGGAATTTGTAATCTGATGAGAACCCAGTGTTAGAATTTAACAGTGTATTATACTGGAAATAAATTGGGCTACTTTACAAATCCATTGGTAATAGTTTATTTCATGGAAATTTTACAGATCCCCTCCTCAGACAAAAATTTTTCACAAAATTGAATCAGGTATTTAATTTAACAAGGTATGCACACATTGGAGGGTCCTTTAAGGGACTTATATACTTATTTGCAAATAAATCTTTACTTGCACACCTACTTTTATTCAGTCAAAAACTGATATATGACTGCTAAAATTCATAATTGTCTAAAACCCCAATTGTTAATTTTAATTAAGATGAAGTTCTACTCACATTATGATGTTTAGAGATATATGTATGTGTATGTACATGTATATATATATATATATATATATATATATATATATATATATATATCCAAGTATGGGTGGAATAATATTCCTTGTCAAAAGAAACACTATTTTTAAAAAAGTGCTCAATACAAAGCTAATAATATTTATTCAGAAATTATAACATGGATATGTTGCAATATCACTACAAAAGTAGCTATTTTGTTTCAACACTTCTTGTGTCTTGTCAAGACACAAGAAGTGTCGAAACAAAATAGCCACTTTTGTAGTGATATTGCAACATATCCATGTTATAATTTCTGAATATATATATATATATATATAGTCATCTGCAGACAGATCTGTTTCACTGTATCACAGTTCATCAGTATGGTTAGACATCCAATTACTTTTTACCCAGGATTGAAACCCGACCGAATTGGCATCAGTTAGTGATTCTACCTCTGAACTATGGGTGCTCGGTAGAAGAAGGCAGATTTTTTAGCATGTATATTATCATTATACACATGATATACACATGATTATCATTATTTTATAGCCATAAAATATGATATCACCTATGGATTTGTAAAAATATCCAACTTTTTTTTCTTGATTATATATATATATATATATATATATATATATATACTATAGTCATCCGCAGACAGATCTGTTTCGCTGTATTATAGCTCATCAGTACGGCTTAGACTCTGGATGCTTCCTAACCCAAGATTGAAAACCAACCAAATTGGCGTCAGTTGGTGATTCTACCCCTAGGCCACGAGCGTCCAGTAGAAGGCAGGCTTTTTAGCACGTATAAACACGCCCAATAGCTAGAGTGCTCCAATTCATTATAGAATGAGCGGTGCATAAATGCCGGAGTAGCTACTGTTTACAAAGTCTACCACTCTCCCAGAGTGCTCAATCAGTGTGTGAGAGAGTATATATATATAATCAAAAAACAAAAGTTGGATATTTTTACAAATCCATAGGTGATATCATATTTTATGGCTCCCACTGCAGGTCAGACCAAATTTCGACAACAATGATTGGTTCAAATTCATCAAGACAAACTCAAGTGAAATAGAAAAAGGAAAAAAGAAAAAAAATTGAAAAGAGGAGAAAAAAGAAAGAAAAGGCAAAGAAAAGAATGAGTGGAAAGGGGGTTTAACTTAACATAATAGATCTTTACATAATGCAGCGTCTTTGGCTCAGATTTACAAAAAACCTTTGTTAATGAAAATATTTAATACTGACGAGATTTTCTAGTTAATTGTTAGTTTTTCTTATTAATTCTAATCGTAATAATAATAATAATAGTAATAATAGTAATAATAGTAATATATTTCAAGGTGATTCTTTATCTCCCTTACTATTCTGCATATCATTAATAGCACTAACCAGTCAACTTAATAAGACAGAATGTGGTTATAAAATAGGCCAAAAGAAAATAAGCCATCTATTTTACATGGATGACTTAAAGTTATATGCTAAGAATGATAATGAGCTGGAAGGTCTTCTGCAAACTGTAAAATGCTTCAGCGAAGACATTGGAATGAAATTTAATTTGAATAAATGTGCTAAAGCTACAGTTTTACGTGGATCAATACAAGAAACATCCTCAATTAGCCTAGACCCTGCTGTAACAATAAAAGAATTGAAACCAGAAGAAGCTTATAAATACCTAGGTGTAAATGAGAGCGAAAACATTCACCATAAAAAAATGTAAGAAATAGTGCGTAAAGAGTACTATAGAAGGCTACGAATGATATTAAAAACTGAATTAAATTCACAGAATAGAGTTATGGCCATTAATAGCCTTGCAATCCCAGTTGTCCAATATAGCTTCAACATCTTAAACTGGACTCTAAACGACATCAGGCGAATGGATGCTAAAACAAGAAAGCTTCTCTCTAAGCATAAGATGCATCATCCAAAGGCTGATGTAGACCGTCTATACATACCCCGTAAAGAAGGTGGAAGGGGTCTTATTCAGCTGGAATTGTCATACAAGACAACAACTATTGGCTTACTAACATACATAGAAACAACAAAGGATTGGATGATACAATTAGTAAGGCAACATGAAGAAAGAAAGAAAAAATATTCAATAATAAAAGAAGGCAGTAAATACAAACAAGATTTACAGTTAGTAGATTCTGTAGAAAAGCAAAACAGTAGCCAAGAACCAACTATTGCGGCAAAAAATATGAAAATGAAAGCCAAAGATAAAGCTCTTGAAAAGATGAAACAGCGCTGGCAGGACAAACCTCTGCATGGCCAATATCCAGTACGTGCCAATAAATCCAATGTTGACTAAGTTAATACTCATCGATGGTTACGTGCATCTGGATTAAAGTCTGAAACTGAAGGATTTATACTTGCAGCACAAGACCAAAGTCTTTTCACGAGAAACTTTCAGGCAAATATTATGCATAATAATATGGATCCAAAATGCAGGTTTTGTGATAAACACCAAGAAACAATAGACCACCTAATCTCAGGCTGTTCTGTGCTTGCCCCAAACAAATATAAAAATTGCCACGATAGAGTTGGGCAATATTTACATTGGGCAATGTGCAAACATTATGGAAAAGCTGTAAACAAACACTGGTATGAACATCATCCAGCACCGGTTACAGAAATAGAAGATGTAACCATTCTATGGGATTACACCATCTACACAGACAGAAAAATTGAAGCAAACAGGCCAGACATTATTGTTAAAAACCAGAAGGAGAAAACTTGTCTATTAATTGATATGGCTTGTCCAGCGGATTGTAACATAGCAATCAAGGAATTTGAAAAACTGTCAAAATATAAAGACCTGGAAATTGAAATAGAAAAAATGTGGAAATTGAAAACAAGAGTTGTGCCAGTGATAGTAGGTGCACTTGGAATGATAAAAAATGGAACAAAACAACACATTGAAAGAATCCCTGGAAACCCCAGCTTAAGAGATATACAAAAAATTGTCTTATTAAGTACAGCCCACACACTAAGGAAAACTTTATCTATGTAATGCTGGTGATGATAGGGAAGATAGAAAAACATGAAATGGAGCCATAACAACACGCCACTACCTGCCTTAGGTCTCCCCGCAGACTTGGTTGGTAGTGAGACCAAAGCAGAAATCGAAATATGATGAAAAAATGACATAATAATAGTAATAATATTAATAATAATAATAATAGTAATAGTAATAGTACATTATTGTAATTCGTAATAATAATAATAATAGTAATAATAGTAATAATAATAATAATAATAGTAATAGTAATATTATATTATTATAATTCATAATAATAATAATGTGGCAATAAAGAAATTAATATTTAGAAACCTAAAATTAATAATAGAAATTGAAAAATTGAAAAATTAAAAAATAAAAATTATTCTTTTCTTTGACTTTTCTTTCTCTTTTCTCTTCTTTTTAAAAAAAGTCTGCCTACTTCCACCGAATGCCCATAGCCCAGGGGTAGAGTCGTCGATTGAGGCCATTTTGGTCAGGTTTCAATCCTGGGTAAAAAAGCAATCAGAGTTTAACCGTACTGATGAGTCGAAACAGATCTGTCTCCGGATGACAATATATATATATATATATATATATATATATATATATATATATATATATAATTTTTTATATCTACATGTGGTTGTATATGAATGTAAGTATTTAGATAGTTAAAAACAAGTACATATTTTATAAAATGACTTAAGATATAAAAGCTTTTACATTATCCATACTGTAACAAATTATCTCCCTATATATGCCAGGATGACTTCATGTAGTACCATGTTATATACTAATTTATAATTAGTTTGGAACAAGACCACAAATATGTGTCACCCAATGAGTATTACACACACTATCTAATCTTCACAATCAACCATATTAGCTCACTAACCATTACTGCATACCAAAACACTATGATGTTGTTTTTTTTAAACAGTCTCTGTTTTTATTTTGTTAAAAGAAGAGAAGTTTGTAGTCAAAATACTTAGTAAATATATCTGTGCTTATATATATAAGCTACTGGCATGATTATTTACAAATTTTTGTTACGAAAATGTGTGTCATTCAGCAGGATTTGAACTTGCAACCCTTATCCATATAAGGAAAGCCACCAAGTGATCTGGCATGTCTTAGATTTTTGTAACAAAAATTTATCGTAAATAATCAGGCCTGTAGAAATTAATATATAATAATGTTTGATTAAAAACACAATATCTACTTAAATACGAGTATCAATAAAAAATAATTTTCAAACAAATCATTTCAAATTGTCGGCTGTTTATAACCAATTTCATTAATCTTCGTTAATTTCTGTAACATATATATATCTAATCTAAACTTATTTATAAATGGAACTTTGTCTCTGTGTGTGTGTGTGTGTGTGTGTCCGTTACCTATAAACTCCAAAACGGCTGAACCAATTTTCTTGAAAATTTACACAGTTGTACTATAAGCATCTGCGAGTGTTTTTAGCTAGGTTTTGTGTCGAGGTACTGCTGATAAATATCGAAAATTGATAATCGAAAAAAATCTGGTTATAGAAGGAGTGGTCCGATTTTAATCAAATTTGATACTCTCATAGACAAAGACATAAGAAACGATATTCAGAAGTTTCAAGGTTGCAGTTCTATCCTTGAATGACTTATTTGACTCCGATATTGGAAATTAATACCCCAATATGCTACCGGGTCTGATCAAAATCAGTTTTTCAGCCCTTTTATTTTAGTTTTTGCTTCAGGTTTGGCTCTAAGTAGGTATAATTGTAGTTCTTAGTCTCAGCCATGATACCATTTACTCAGAGGACTTATTTAGCCTTCAAAATTCAGTTTTTGACGAAAAAACTTCTTTGATATCGATACCAAGAAATCAAAATTTGACTTGCATCCATTCATTTTTCTTTCACTCTACGGTTTCACTTTAACTGGAAGCAACTATTGCTTTTTAGTCTTTCATGCTAACGTCTAAAGAGTCTGAGCTCCAGGACCATGGATTAGTTTTAAAGCTTTCATTACACCTGAGCAATGCTGGGCTATACTGTGAGTCTTAAATAAATTAGCAAAGTTTTGTTGGAAATTGTAGCATCAATATCAAAATAAATTTTATATAGTGTCTTTTCCAGACTTAGCATGACCAAGACAAATTGACATATTTGAAAAAATAAGAAAAAAAAGACAGAATGAAATCAAAATTCAAAAAAAATTCTTCATCCCTTAATAGTCAGAAATAATAGTCAGAAAGCATAGAAATGTTAGAAGAATGTAGTCAAAGTAGAATTAAAAAAAAAAAAACTGGAAACCCAATTTTTTACAGTAATGATCTGAACTGGTGATAATTTTGAACAGTTATTATCATTCCAATAGTATAAATGCATCGTATAATGCAGAATAATCTTCCAAATATTACAGTAAACGCATTTCTAGGGTCCCAGTTATGGATGAGTAGGGAACCCCAAAACAAAAATATGGAAGTATGAAAATATATTTTTACAGTAAAAATACAAACAATATATTTTATCTATAGTTGAAGGCGTAGAATTCTGTTCAAAATATTTAGATTTCAGCATTATAAACCCATGGAAGTTGATATGCAACTAAACATTCAGCCAACCAACCAACCAACCAACCTGAGAAGAATCTTAAATGACATTAATCCATATAATATCCTACAAGTTTTTAAAGAAATCAAACTGTATTTCAAAATATGTCTTCAACAAAACTACAACATAAAACCCATATATCAATCTACTAATAATTATCTCCGCATGTATATGCACAAAAGCTGAGTATCACCTACCATGAATTCAACTGTGAAAGCAGAATAACATATATCATATTTCATTACTTCAAAGCTTCCAAGAAAATTAAATTATAGCATTAAATGACTCATATATCACTTTACTAATAATTATTTCCACACAAACATGTACATGCATAAAAGCTGAGTATCACCTACCATGTATTCATTTGTGAAATCAGAATAACATATACCATAATTTTATTACTTCAAAGCTCCCAAGAAACTTAAATTTCATCATCAAATGACACTTAATGATATACCATTAAATAAAATGACACATAATAATATGCAATTAAATAAAGTGACACATAATGATATACCATTAAATAAAATGACACATAATGATATGCCATTAAATAAAATGGCACATAATGATATGCCATTAAATAAAATGACACATAATGATATGCCATTAAATAAAATGGCACATAATGATATGCAATTAAATAAAATGACACATAATAATATGCAATTAAATAAAGTGATACATAATAATATACCATTAAACAAAATGACACAATATGCAATTAAATAAAATGACACATAATGACATGCCATTAAATAAAATGACACATAATGATATGCCATTAAACAAAAAAATCATCAAGAAGTTTCTTTTGTTAACAACAAGATATTAAAAAATGGTAGCAATCTGTCAAATTTCTGTCAGATTCACTCAGTAGAATGTAAACAATCTAACTCTATAGATTAAATAAAGGGCTGAGCTCAAAATTTTTTGAAGGTTACCTGGATTGACAGACACATTAAGTGACTTGACCCAAAGAGTTATGATCAGAGGTCATCAAAACATGAGGTGATAATTTAATAAAGAGAAATAACCTAAACTGAAATATCCAGTGAAGGCATGACATGTAGAACTAGAACAATCTTCCCCATGGTTTGATTCAAAGCTATAAACTATATTACCTGAAGAACGCTAACGCATACAATAGCCAAAACATGAATAGGACAGTAAAAATGAGGATAACAGTCTGAACAATATAAATAGCGTAAGTAGTTAGAATACTTTTCATTGTGGTGCAGTGGATATCGACTCGGAATGACAAATTGCAGTGCCAAGTTCAAATTCCAGTTGAATTCCTTGCATTCACTTACGCACAAATACTCTTGGGAAAGGTATTAATCCATCTCTTCCCTCCAGTTATGGGTTAAATAATAGGACAGATTGGATTCTGTAGCCTTGGCTGGCAACCAGTCTACCACAGAAAGCAATGGCAACCTACTGCAGGATAATCTTCTGCCCAGTCAGTCATATCTCTTTTGAGACATGATCGCCCAATGCGTGTATCACGTATGACAGTCAGCTGACTGATTTCAGAAATATAGACAGATTCTGAAGAAGGCCATAGCATATAACAGTAACAACATTATGAATAGAACAATAAAGGTGAGGACAACAGTCTGAACAATATAAATATTTTTCAACCATCAGATCAGAGTTTGGAAACTGAGTCAGGCTGGGAACTTTTCAGTACACCTCACACATGTAAATGTTGCAATTATCATTGGACAAAGATGGTATTGCCAAATTTTTTTTTTTTTTTTTTTTTGCTTTATTTTTTGTAATGTAACTATTCTTGGAATTTACTGATAATTTGGATGTAAAATTGCACTCAACTAAAAGAGAAGACGATATGCTGTCATAGTTGTAAATTTTTCAAGAAATTATAGAATTAATGTACTTTAAACCTGTTAGCGATTTAATTTTAACATGAGCTGCAGTAATATTGGCAGCCTTGAGCAATAAAAGAAAAAGGCAAAAATAGATTTCAGATTTTTAATTTTGTTTTTAGGCCCGGAAGATAAGGGAAAAAATAATTCTATCTGAAAATGTTAAATCCAAATGTCTTGATTATTTGCTTTTAGCTTTTTTTTCTGTTTCGCTGATTCTATTTTGAGGAGCTAACAATTGCATACCTAGATTTGTGTTGCCAATTCACCATAGTCACAATTAATATAGTAAATAAATTTCCAATAATTGTGATAAAACTTAAAACTGCAAGTTATTTATATTTCTACAACATTCTTTTTTATTTTAAATTTTTTAAAAGATTTTGTCTGTAAAATTGGGCATATTCATACAATCAACTGCTTAAAACACATTAAATTTCTTATTACACACAATTGTCAGTGATGATTAATGTTAGTTAAAAACCTGGATAATACAGAATGAATACCTCTGCCAGCCTCACTCTTCATTTAATCTTGCTTGAATAATGGGCACATGGTCAAGTGTTCAGAACATTTACTTTCTGACCATGAGACCCAGGTTCAAATCTCATTGTGGTCAGGAAGAAAACTTCTTGAACTTATCATCCTAGGGAGGTGATCCCAGCATGTGCCACCTTTTGAAAGTATCTGATAACCATACCACAGGTTGACCCAGGCTCTGTGAGGGAAATCTCATAGACAGAACTGTCTTCAAAATGGCTCCCAAAAATGGTGACTTCAGAACAGAAGCTGAAAAGAGTTGAAATTTTCAGAACACTTCTGACTGAGGTCAGGTGTGTTTTTACTCTAGGATAAAACACCTGTTCACACTTCTTGGGTACCAGTAGCTGATGCAGTCAAGTGTGGCTTTCAATTGCTACCTCATCTCTCTTTCTCACCAGATTTAGCTGCATCTGACTTCTTCCTGTTTGTTCAAATCAAATAATTCCACCTGAATGGTCACTATTTTGGAAATAATGATGAGATCATATGTGCTGGAGAAGGGACACCTCAACTTGGTGCAGTGGTTACAAAGTTTGCCTTGCTACAATCATTACAATTGAGTAGTGAGTTTGATCCTCACTGGGAACCCCATACTTTTGGCCTTGTGCCACATGTAAGCTGCACTTAAAAATCCCCATATATGCTGTGGAGGAGTTTTTGGAGAACCAGTATTCCACTTTCATCTGTAATGAGATTGCAATGCATTGTTGATGTCAAGACAGATTGGGTTCTGTAGCCTTGGATGGCAACCAGTCTATTGTAAAAAGTAATGGTAATTTACTGCAGGAAAATCTTCTACCCAGTCAGTCATGTCTCTTTCAAGACATGATTGCTCAAGTGTGGATTATATATGGTACTTAACTGACTGACATTGATATATCAGGAGTCAAATTACTTTTCATAGTGAGCAATGGATAAAAAACAGTCATTATTATACACTACTGTATTTTTTATCAACTGATACTGTTTGTTGATGGTTCACTGTTGTTTTGCCTGTCTGTTCATATAGTATGTCTTTGTCTAGGGTATTTGTTAATCTATAAGTATTTCTAAGAATAATTTGCATATTTGATAGTAATACACTCCTGATCAAAATTTTAAGATAACTTAAAATTCTTTAAAAAGAAATATTTTTTTTATGGATAGATTTTAAACTCCTCCCACTTAAGGTTACCAATACTACAATCTAAAAGGTTATGGAAACAAAAAGCTACATTCCAAAGATTTTATTTAGAAATTTACATTTTTATAAAATGAGGCGATTTATACATGATCAAAATTATAAGACCAGGGGTATAAATTGTTAGATCTATGGTAATTCCAATGCTTTTAGTTCAGTTAGAGATTAGCAAGCACTGTGTAAAGGTGTTACCATGCCTAAAGCAAGCAAACTTACCAAAGTTGAGCGTTCTCGAATTCTAGAATTCCATAAGCAAGGTTTGTCACAGCGGGTGATCGCAGCTAAGGTAAATCACAGTAAAACTATGATTTGTAACTTTCTAAAGAACAGTGAGAATTATGAAAAAGCAAAATCCTCTGGTAGGCCCCAAAAAATTTCTCCTGCATTGAGTAAGAGAATAAGACGGGTTGTTATGAAAGAGGGAGGACTTTCTTCTAGTCAAATTAAGGCAGTCACAGATGCTGATTACAGTCCTGTGACCATCAGACGACACGACAAAAAGGCATGGTAAATAAA
Source organism: Ascarosepion bandense (assembly GCA_037127315.1). Lineage (NCBI taxonomy): Eukaryota > Metazoa > Mollusca > Cephalopoda > Sepiida > Sepiidae > Ascarosepion > Ascarosepion bandense. Next base: position 2,994,752 of record JBBBDQ010000496.1, read on the forward strand.
AGCGTAGACAAATTCCTCGGCTGCTTCCACGTCACAAGGTGGACTACTTAAAGTTTGGTTGTGAATACCAAACATGGGACATTGAGAAACTTCATTTCACATTTTGAAGCCCCAAACTTATGTCTTTTTGTTAGGGCGCTGCTCCTATTTGATTACAAATGGACTGTTCCCATTGCTATATATAGCAATGGTGGATTCTCTACAGGGGAGTCGTAGAGAGTCAGTTGAGAGTCTCTAATGAGTTACTGAAGAGTCAGTGCGAGTCAGTGAAGAGTTAGTCACACTTCCACTGGCGTACCGGAAGTAATCACATATACACACGTCTTACAACGGATTGGACTCTTGTATCTTTCTATTGTAAATATTACTAATCACTTCTGTACATACTAACCGTCTTTCCGTGGAATACAACTTATATTCTGATTCTGTTGTTGAGTTATTCATTTATACTTGGCGACATAACACTTTTATTAGCTCATAAAATTCATAAATGTCTCCTAGTGCTACTATTAGTGGTATTTTTATTTTTTGAAGCATATGGTTTTGCTGAGTGATCTTTTATTCTTCTTAGCATATGGTTTTGCTGAGTGATCTTTTATTCTTCTTAGCATATGGTTTTGCTGAGTGATCTTTTATTCTTCTTAGCATATGGTTTTGCTGAGTGATCTTTTATTCTTCTTAGCATATGGTTTTGCTGAGTGATCTTTTATTCTTCTTAGCATATGGTTTTGCTGAGTGATCTTTTATTCTTCTTAGCATATGGTTTTGCTGAGTGATCTTTTATTCTTCTTAGCATATGGTTTTGCTGAGTGATCTTTTATTCTTCTTAGCATATGGTTTTGCTGAGTGATCTTTTATTCTTCTTAGCATATGGTTTTGCTGAGTGATCTTTTATTCTTCTTAGCATATGGTTTTGCTGAGTGATCTTTTATTCTTCTTAGCATCTCATCCTGCATCTGATAACTTTTTCATTTCTGTTTTTAATGCAAGCAATTTTCATCTTTATTTTAGCCAAAACTTTGAGCTGTCAAATTATTATTATTTATTGTATATATTCTCAATAATCTTATATAATTTTCTATTATTTTCTTCTTGTAAAGTTAGCAAATACTTAATAACATGTATGTTTTATCAACTGATTCAGTCAATTAAGTGCCATACGTAATACACACTTAGGTGATCATGTCTCTTTTGAGACATGACTGACTGAGCAGAATATTTTCCTGCATTAGGCTACCATGACTTTCTGTGGTAAACTGGTTGCCAATCAAGGTTATAGAACCCAATTTATCCTGATATTTAACCCATAGCTAGAAGGAGAACAGATAGATTAATACATTTATGAATGTTATTTTCACCTTGAAGAACTGTGTTCTTGATCCTAATTTAGTAAATAATTATATTAGCCATACCACTACGAAACTTACTCAAAGACTCATGCTACACCTCTCTCAATGGAACTCAATTTGATCTCATTTAAACACACACGAAGACCTACCAAACCCTATCTGAAGCATATTTGTCAACAACACAAATATCATAGTATCATCCACATGCAAAAAAATAAAAAATAAAAATAAAAACAATGAAGGCTTTATTGATAAAACAAAAAACCCAACACTCAAGAACATCAATTACAAACATGCAACTGTGTTTGGTACATAGCATATACTACTACTCTACATTATACATAACACCATTTACATTCTGTTACACATAAAATAACATTCATCTGCAGAAATGGCTAAAAATATAGCTGAAAGTGCTCAGATAAACAAAACTTGGACATTCTCATATAATTTATGTTCTCAGAAGAAAAAGTCATTAGATCATATAAAAAACTACATAAACATTTAACCGTCATACCTTGTCTGTCAGTTTTAATGAAACCTGCAAATATATATATATATATATATATTATGGATTGGCTGTGTGAATAAAGATTTCTAAATATTATGGTAGATTTTTTATGTCCATCATCAGTTCTTAGGTAATTTGTGAGGCCTATATAGAAAACTAGCAGTACAGCTCTACGTTGCTCGGGTGTAATGAAAGCTTTAAAACTAATCCATGATCCTGGAGCTCAGACTCTTTGGACGTTGGCACGAAAGACTAAAAAGCAATAGTTGTTTCCAGTTAAAGTGAAACCATAGACTGAAAGAAAAATGAATGGATGTCAGTCAAATTTTGATTTCCTGCTATCGATATCAAATAAGTTTTTTTTTGTCATAAACTGAATTTTGAAGGCTAAATAAGTCCTCTGAGTGAATGGTATCATGGCTGAGACTAAGAACTACAATTATACCTATTTAGAGCCAAACCTGAAGCAAAAACTAAAATAAAAGGGCTGAAAAACATACAGACATACAGGCAGATAAACAGACATAGACATAAACATCTTGCCTTTTATATATATATTTTATCGATTTTCTGCACTATTGTAAGAACTGCAACCTTGAAACTTCTGAATATCATTTCTTATGTCTTTGTCTATGGGTGTATCAAATTTGATTAAAATCGAATCACTACTTCTATAAGCCGATTTTTTCGGTTATGGATTTTCAATATTTATCAGGGGTACCTCGGCACAAAACCTAGCTAAGAACACTAGCAGACACTTATAGTACAACTGTGTAAATTTTCAAGAAAATCGGTTCAGCCGTTTCAGAGTCTATTGATAATGGACACACACACACACACACAAAGTTCCATTTATAAATAAGTTTCGATGTCTTGTTTTATTTTTTTACCTTAGCTGCAGGTGAGACTCTGGCAGATGATGGAGATATTCCACACTTGCAGAACTAGCTCTTTTTTTTCTGTCACTTACTTCAGAGAAAGAATTTTCCTGATAGATTTTGTATTTCCATTTTGGCTGCCTGTTTCTCACTCTCAGTCAAAGAATGCAGGGTAGATGATTCTTTTCAAAGAGTGTCCTGGTTGTGGCAATAAAATACATCAAGCAGCAATGCCTCTGATCAGGAGATTGCTGCTTTGAGGAGCATGGAACCATTATTTAATTGCTCTTTTTCTCATTTTCATTCTGATCCAGAGTGGTAGCACCTGTTAGGATCCCAGCTATGGAAAAATAGAGAACCCTCCCAAACAAAAATTAACACTACATTTTAATATAAAATTACCAACAATACATTTTCATAGCAAAATCACCAACAATGCATTTTTATAGTTAAACTGTAACACGTTTGCTGGCTGGCTCGCTGCTCCTGATCCGGCAACTGCTACAATGATGATGTCTAAATGGCACCAGTTATGACGACACTTTCGGTTCGCTAGTCATGATGATCTCATCATAGTAGCTGGTCCTCAAGACGTCTATTACAACAACGAACTCACTGCCCACACTGTGTTCTTTTAATTTCAGAAAGTCATGTTGAGAAAACTCAGTAGCCGTATCTCTACCATATCAAACCAGACTGGACACTTGTGTACACTTGTGTTAAAATAAAATAGTTACGGCACCAAAACAAAAAAAAATAAAGTAATAAGTTCGAAGACGCCTGGATGAATTATGAAAGAAAGTCTTTATATAAAAAAAAATAATTAATTGTAAAAGCAGAAAATACAATTGTCAAAATCAAGTTTACAATGGAGAGAGGATTTGTTTAAAAATACCAGAGCTTTCAATTTTCAGATAAAAATAAGTCCTTTCAAAGTTTTATTAAAAGCAATCAGAGACTTTCAAATATTCAGCAATACATTGTGATAAAAAATTACCAATGATACATTTTATTATCTACAAACTATATATCTAAAACATATGTTTATCCTTAAAGTATAAAATTATGTACTAAATATCTCTAGCTGAAGCCATAAAATTGTGTACCAAATATTTAGATTTTGGCATCAAATAATCCATAGAGGTTGATATGTCGCTAAACAAAAACAACCAACCAACCAACAAAAATGTTTTCAAATAGTTCTTGTATTTATTGCAGCCTCACTTCAGATAGATACATTTTTGTTTTAGATTTTTGTTTCACATTTGTTGTGGCCTGTTAGGGCCAGGTGCTGTCATACTGAGAAATCAGGGAGCCGAGTTCGAATTTTAGTTGAATTTGTTGCATTCACTTACATGCAAACACCCTTGGGAAAGGTATTAATCTGTCTCTTCCCTCCAGTTAAGGGTTAAATAACAGAACAGATTGGGTTCTATAGCCTTGGCTGGCAACCAGTCTACCACAGAAAGCAATGGCAACCTACTGCAGGATAATCTTCTGCCCAGTCAGTCATGTCTCTTTCGAGACATGATCGCACAAGCATGTTTCACGTATGGCACTTGACTGACTGTTGTCATCTGCATAGATACCTACTTGGGAACTGATTACATCAGGAAGATTATTTGGGAATAACAGGTGTTGTAAGCTTGGAGGAATGAATGGCATAATGGATAATTGCTTAGAATTGTTAATCAGAGAGCTGTGTTCCAATTCTCATTGAGTTTCATTGTATTCAACTATGTGCAAATGCCCCTATTGTGATAGGTATGAATCTACCTTGTTTCCCCCCTGTTATGGATTAATTAGTAAGACTTGCAGTGCTAAATCATTATAATCTCAAAAAGTATTTTTCTAGCTTTAAATAATCTGCAAAGGGTTGATAAGCCATAAATACAAAATCAGTCAATTAATTAATGTCTATTCATCAAGATCAATATCTTAATCATTAGGGGAAATAAAAAGTGATTATGGCCATTAGCTCTTGTATCATGATAATACCGATTTCCAAAATGTTTTGCAAAATCTTTACATCCATTAATTCTTAATATCTCATAATACATTTCTTTTAGGATGTATAAAGTTGTCTAGAAAGTTCATGTCGATTTTTAGTTGTTCATGTTCTAACACGTTAGAACATGCCAAATTTATCAACGGACATAATATGCTTACAGTTATGATTAGAGCACACTTCAAACTATCTCTTGAGAAAGAAACTTTAAAATTACTTCATGTCAATTTTGTATCCATATGAAAATGGGAGATTATAAGGTGCATTTTAAACACTTAATGCTTTTTTTTTTACTGTAAGTGCAAAAATACCTTGCGAGCAACAAAAAGTTATATGCTGTGTACTATGAAGATGCTTTTAGCTGACAAAACTGTATGGAAGTGGTTCACTATGTTTAAAGTTGGTGATTGTAACCTTGGATCTGCGTTGTGGTGCAATGAATATCGACTCGGAATGACAAATCGGGAAGCCGAGTTCGAATTCCACATGAACTCCTTGCATTCACTTATGCACAAATACCCTTGGGAAAGGTATTAATCCATCTCTTCCCTCCAGTTATGGGTTAAATAATAGGACAGACTGAGTTCTATGGCCTTGGCTAGCAACCAGTCTACCACAGAAAGCAATGGCAACCTACTGTGGGATAATCTTCTGCCTAGTCAGTCATGTCTCTTGCGAGAAATGATCACCCAAAGCGTGTATCACGTATGGCACTTAACTGACTTACTGAATTGTTGGAGACATGACTAAGGTGTCTACTGGGCATAAAGTGGGTGATCGGTTTTCTATTTTTATGATGTAATAAACTGATCCCCCACTAGTTACTACTTAATAATATAATACATTTCTTCCTCCTCTAGCTATGAGTCAAATAACAGGACAGATTGGGTTCTACAGCCTTGGCTGGCAACCAGTCTACCACAGAAAGTAATGGTAGCCTACTGGGGAATAATCTTCTGCCCAGTCAGTCCTATCTCTTTTGAGAAATGATTGCCCATAGTGTGTATCACGTATGGTACTTGCAGGGTCTGATCAGGTGGATGACAGAATGGGGGTTGCCAGGAGCAACAGGAGCAAACATACTAAGAGCTACAAGGGATAGGGAGACATGGAGAACCATGATCACCTACGTCCTGAGGGGACAGGGCACATAGAAGAAGAAGCTGAGAAATCACCAAAATTCTGGGAAGATATAATCTTTAAGTTGAAAAAAAATGGGGAAAGTTTGTGCAACAAAAGCATTCATATTTAATTGAATAAATATTTACTGGTAAAATTTTATTTGATGTTTTAATTTCCCTTAAAAATTGGAATGAAATTTAATAAAAGTGTTGACCCTTCACAGAAATAAGAATATCTTTCACATCTATTGACGTATTTTTCTGAAACTTTTAAGAAATGCAGTTCTATGATGTACTTTCTGATGAAAGAAGATAACATTAACGTCATTGTTTTCTAATATCGTATTACTATCTTTGTAATTAATGAGGTGAATACATTTGACACTGAAATTTCATTCGTCAACAGTCTTGTTGCGTATTTTATTGAAAAAAATATTCAGGATTGCTTTCACTTCCAGGGAACTTTAAACTGAACTCTTCATTTAATCTTGGGGTTAGACTGTTCTCATTTACTGCCAATGTCTAGCGATATTGCCAAATTCTTATTTTTGATATTGTTCAGTAGTATAACACTATGTAAGTTTCTTTAAATTGTATATGTTGCTCTGCATTTTTTGACAATGAGCACTTTGTATAATTATGCTTTAACATCTTTTGCACCTGTAAATAAGTTATTGTGTGTGTGAAATTAAAATATGGAAATGACTCAGACATAATGTGGAGTATAGTGAAAACAGCCAAGCCTTACAATGGTGACAAAATATGTAGATTGTGCCAGGAATAAAAGTTAGCAATTATGCTATTCCCAAACAAAAATGAATTACTGAATGAAAGAACAGAAATTATGACTATGTGTAAGTCAGTCAGTTAAGTGCCATACATGATACACGCTTGGGTGATCATGTCTCAAAAGAGACATGACTGACTGGGCAGAAGATTATCCCAGAGTAGGTTGCCATTGCTTTCTGTGGTAGACTGGTTGCCGACCAAGGCTATAGAACCCAATCTGTCCTGCTATTTAATCCATAACTGGAAGGAAGAGATGGATTAATACCTTTCCCAAGGGTATTTGCGCATAAGTGAATACAATGGATTCAACTGAAATTCGAACTTGGCTCCCCGGTTTCTCATTCCAAGCTGATATCCACTGTAACACAATGCACATCCTACCCTAAAATACCTATTAGGTTCCTACAACAATGGATGAAAACGTTATAATTTCTACTAATTTCAAAAATTGAGAGTTAAAAAATTCCCCGTTACATAAGCGTCCAAAAAAATCCCTGTTACATGAGCATTCATAAAAACAAAAATATGGTAAAATCAGTTATTGTAAATCTCCTGAAGACACCACATGGTAGAAACCTAGTTCGTGTAATAACTTGTTTACAAATGAAGAATATTCAAAAGTTCTACAATATAATTGTATAGAATACTTTTTTAATACAACTGTGTACTAGTCTAATTTTATTATGAGCAAAAACTAAGTAATTAAATAATCATTATATATATATATATATATAATAAGAAATTGAAAGAGCAGGTAGATTAAAAATCCTACTGTTCATTGCATTTACTTTTATAAAAGTGTTCAATACAGAGTAGAGCTTAATATTGTAATTTTGTTATTAGAATGGTTTATAAAAGCATTATTTCACTACACAAAAAATTTCATATTTTAGAACATTATTGTTTTTCTTCAGTTGATATTTTAAAACAAATAGGGAAAATGATTTATTTTAGAAAATATAAAATGAATTCATGGTTATTCAGAAAGTTAAGGAGGGAGTGTATATATATATATTATGGACTCTCTCATCGAGTTCGACGTACGAGTGTCTAACCTCAGTTAGACTACCACACAAAGAATAGTTTAGAGTGGTGAAGGCTTGTGTAGCACTATCCACACTTTTTGGAACTGCTGATAACAAACAATCGGTGCATAAGTTTGCCACGGATCGCATGAACAGCAGACCTCAGATATTTAACCCATAACTGGAGGGAAGGGACGGATTAATACCTTTCCCAAGGGTACCAGTGCGTAAGTGAATGCAGAGTGTTTTGACTGGAAATCAAACTGGGCTCACCGATTTCTCTTTCCGAGTCAATATCCACTGCACCACAACACACATCCATCAATAATCGCTTACAGCACCTGGTATTCCCAAACAGTCACCCATCTAGTACTGACCAGGCTCAACATTGCTTAACTTTGATTATCGAGCGAGAACCGGTGTATTCAACATGATGTGACTGTATATATATATATATATATATATATATATATATATATATATGTATATATGTATATATATATATATATATTTGTTTTTTAATCATATCACCCCAAGCAAGGCGGTAATGCCACTGATGTGCAGGGGGCTACGTAATAGTGAAAAGATTGGAAAAGAGAAAGCCAGAAACCACATCCTGAACTTGGAACAAGGGATGAGCCTCTTAACCTGTTCAATAGACGTGGGTGGAGTGTGGACCGGGCGATAGTTTAGTCTATCTACTCCAATTGAAAATAAATAAATAAATAAAAATAATAAAAATAAAAAGAAAAAGAAGGGGTGTTGAGTTAACTAAGTTTTAACTAAAGTCCAGTAAAAAAAAATTTCTTTGAAAAAAATATAAAAAAAAAACGCACTCGTTCAGATAACTATGAAACTTTTGAAATTACACACAACAAAAATTAAAATAAAATAAAATCATGACCTACTAGTAAAGTTGTTCCCAACCACCCCCCCCGCAAAAACACGTGCTCAACCAGTGATAGAAGAATTATTTTATCTTTTTATATACTACATATGGTCAAGTTTTATTACAATTCCAATCATTGTTTTTTTAAAACTAACCCTGCCAAGGAGCAAAGATAGTCCAAATAATAGTGGTGTCAAGGAAAAATCTTTTGGTTGAAGATATTTTTTTTGAGAACCAAGAGGTTAAAAATTGCCAAAAAATCATTATAGTTTGGCCAAGGGTGGGTTTTGATTTGTAAACAAGCATAATTTTCATCCATATTTTATCTTAGAATTAAACAAAAAGCAGAAAGAGTGTATAGCATATAAAATCAGAAAGGGAAGCAAAAAAAAGAAAGAGGTGGGTCCCCCAAATTATTTCTAACCCAGAAATTGAAGCAGGTTTTAATAGCAACAGTGAGAGGCCTTTTACAAAGAAAATAATTTTTAAAAGGTCACACATATACACAAATAATAATTAGAATAAAAATTAAAAGTATAACTGCTGCAACTCTTTTCAGCCTTGCATATGGAATTAGAATGAAAAAAATCACATCCAATGTGTTTGTACGTATTTTGTATTTATTCCTAATTATCAAAATTGAACCGAATAAATGCGACCTCAAAATATGTCCTGAGTTGAAATCTAAGGTTGTTCTACAGATGAGGACATTACTCGCCAAAGCCAAACTGATGATTTTTACCTGTAAGAAATTTTGACATGTTATTTCGCTATTGGAGTTTTACAAAATAAAACTGTTTGCATCAATTTTGGACATCCACCCACTGCCTCATTTGAAAAATGTGTGCACGTGTTTTCCTACTTTTAATCAACTTACCAATTTTATTTTTTTCTGTGTCAGGCACAAAACAATTTAACATTCAATTCTTGTTCTCTCTCTTTAATAGCATTTTTCTCATATTCTCTAACACTCAGTAACCTGTTGCGTCTCAGTGGCCCTATTGCCCTGCCTGGGGGCGATATGATTTAAAAAAAAAAAAAAAAGCAGGAGGTGGGTAATAACAAACCCATCAGCTGAATATTTCAAGGACCTTTCAGTTTAAATTCCAGTCTTTAATGTTAACCCTCACTGGTATTTGGGAAGAATATTTGGTAAATTTTCGTTCCAGGTCCCGAAGGCCCCTCCCTCCTCAGATCTATTCAAAACAGCATCACTTCTGTGCAAATGCACATGCCGAACTCAAATCAACAACCAGCTATGAAGAAACCTACCTTATTTTGATTTGAAAGTTCATTAAAAAAATAAAAAAAAAGAACTATATCTCACACTTTTTCTCTCCTGTAACTCCCACAAAGTCATGCAATCAACTGCAGAATGACATACTGTGTAGGACAACAAATTTCAGTCAATTTTCTTCCTCTACTGAAACCGCCGACGACCCACCTCCTGTAATGAAAGTAATAAGCGTAGAGATACAAGAGCGTGTTACTTTTATTACAGTAAGCAAATTGCCAAAAGCTTCAGCAAAGGAAGAAAATCGACCAAAAATAGACCAAAATTTGTTGTTCTACGCTGAAAGACAATCAGCAGTCAACCACATGATTGCGTTAGAGTTACAGGAGACAAAATTTAGTTCGATTTTTTTCTGGATGTTTAGATTAAAAAAGGTAGGTCTCTTCAACAACCAACTGCTGACCCTAGCCCAGCACACACATTTGCACAGAAACAATGCTATTTTAGACAACTTTGAAGAGGGAAAAGCCATCAGAAGCCAAAACAAAAGTTTACCAAATATTTTTCATTGTGACCATTTTATCAATGAGCTACAAATTCCAGGAATCACAAAGGTGTGCTTGCAAGTTTTTTTGTTGTTGTTGCTTGGACAACTTTTTTATTAAGTGAAGAGTGGGCGATGCTCATCAATCTTGCAATTCTATTTAACTCAAACTTTCTCATCCCACAACCACTGCAAATATACAAATTAAATGAAAACCTTGAAATATCAAATTGTAACTTTTATGAACAGTCTCCAGATATGTTTTTATCTGCCCTTGAATAATTTTCTAGATTTCATGACATTTTACTCCCAGTAATGAGAAATATACACAAGCTACTTGCTTATTTTAATTCAACTAAAGAAAGAGAAGGGAGGAGAAAAAGAAAGAGAAAAAGAAGAGAAAGAGGGAGAAAAAGAGAGAGAAAAGGAAAAAAGAAAAAAAAGAGAGAGAGAGAAGTTAATTCATTTTAGGGGTAATAAAAAACCTCAGAGACTGTTTTGCAATTTTTATTCTTCATATGCCATTTTCAAACTGAAGCACTTTTAAAATTCAAAGCCTTCAAGACCCCCTCCCCCATTTCATCATCCACAAATAAATTAAACTCTTTGAGGAGTATTCAAAATCTTCACTCAAATCCTCAGTAAATTTACAAACAAAAAAAAAACTTAATATGTTAAGATTGTATGCTCAAATGACATTCACAAACAAAAATTCATGAAAAGGGAGTTGCAGGGGTGAGACGTGGGGGTTGCAATTAATAAAAACAGATTATCAATAAATTTTCTATAAAGCCTATTGAAGAAGAAAGATCAAAACTAGAGAGCCTGCCAAAGAAAAAGTTGAGAAACACTGAGGAAGCAAAGGTGTTAAAAAAAACAAAAAAAAACCTAACCCTAAATCAATCTGTCTGAATTCTTCCATAAGCTTGAATAAGACAGAGGACTCGTTCTGAAAGTTGACCACCTTTCCTCCCTCCCACGTCATCTCTGTTAAAAAATGGATTTGAGAAAATAACATTGGGAAAAATGTTTGGAAACCTGAAAGTCCATATAAAATTTGACAAAACTCTTTAAAAGTTCCTTAATTTTATCTAAAGTATTAAGAGGACCTTCCCCTCAAATAGTACTATGTATCACTGAAGATACATATATATAAAAGTTCACTGAAAGAGAAAATAAATTGATTCCCTGAAATCGTTTCAGGTTGAATCAAGAAATGACTTTGCTTCAGTTAAACTAGTGAAAAAAAGATTTTTTATAATTACGGACATCAGTAAGGTTCTTGAACATGGTATTACCCCAAATGTGGTCCATATAGATCAGGTGGTTCCCAACCTTTTTGGTGTTATCACACACCTGTATAGTAAATATACTAAAATTCTGTACAAGTTTGTTACTGGTTCATAAACTTACCTTATGATATTGTAAAAATACCAAAAGGAAATAACACATAATACTGACATGTGGCGACACCTGCTGCTGCTACTACTACCATATTAAATGACAAACAAAACCAAAATTGACCATTAAATATATATGCGTGTGTGTTTAATAATGTTTATCACCAAGGTTGCTGTTTTATCTTATTTCAGTGATTGTACTGATAAAATATATTTTGGGAAGCAGGTTTTTTTTTTATCGTAAAGTGCTTGATATGAGGGTGAAGATAGTGTTGATAAGCACAAAGAGTTTGTTACTTTAACTGAGCAGGTTGATGTTATAATATATATATATATATATATATATATATATATATATATAGGTGATGAATATGTCAGCTCTATCACTGATACTGAGAGCTTTCAAATAAGTACCATGCATATATTATGAAAATAAGCATTGGAAGTGTTGACAAAAAAAATTTAAATTTTTGGTCATAATCAAAAAATTACAAAGCAACTAATAAAAATTCAGTAAATATTTCTTTTGTTATGTCTGTTACTGAAGAAATATTTGAATGTTAATGAACCTTCTGAAAAGTTTGCAGAGATATTTGTATCTTATCTCGGAATGTGACCCAATTTCTTCCTATTTAGTATACAAGTTCTTTGCATATCTTCTTTAAATATTTTTTGGGGGGAAGCATATATTAAAATGTATTTTAATACTCAAAATCCTATATCACACACCAAAATTTACAATTGCCTATTATTTTGTGTTCAGTTGCACATTGCCTACCCAACAGTTGAAACTGTCTACTGGTGGGCGATATCACCGAGGTTGGAAAACCCTAATATAGAGGAACAAAAAATTCATTTAAGAGAAACATAACCTAACTTTTTATTTTATTTTAATTGCGACAATATTTCCTTTGATACAAAAAGCTTCTCAACTATCAAAGACCAGTTCTATTTTTTCAACTATTATGCGTCCCACTTTCTGCAGATCGAGAAAAGTTCTCATTCAAATGCAATATCCTGAAATCATAATTTATACTAAAAATACATTTAATCCTTTGCTTTGATAAAGAGCACATATATTTTAGTCATCCACATACAAGCCTGCCTCGTTGTATCACAGATCATCAGTGTGGCCAGACACATCCACCTGCTTCTAGCCGGGATCGAAACTCGACCGATTTGGTGTCAGTCTGAGGAAAACTATATTTATATTATATATATCCAATTTTTTAGATTGAAAAATGCCATATTCATCAAGAGAAAACAGTTTACTCAGAAGTCAAATTCTTGAGAGTGTCGCTATCAAATATTAATTTATGCTTTAGTTTGGAAACAATACTATCCCAGACCAACATATACAAAAAAAAACTAAAAAAATCTAAAGAAAACAGTTAATTTCAATCTCTTTTTAACATCTCATAACATAACATTATACTGCACATAAAAAAAATGTATATATATATATATATATATAGTGTATATATATATATATATATAGTGTTTGATTATGATAGTATTTAGCACTAAGGTTATTTTTCAGTGGTTATTACTGATAAAATGTATTTTGGCAAGCAAGATTTTTTATCATAAAGTGCTCAATATTAAGGGTAGATAGAGCACTGATATTTACAAAGAGTTTATCTCTTTAATAGAGTAGATTGATGTCAACTTCAAAGTTTTGTGAGGACACTGTTGTATATATATATATATATATATATATATATATATATATATATATATTTTAAATATAAAACTTTAATCCAAAAGGAAAAGCAGGAAGGTAAATCCCAAAGACCCGAACCTAATTAATATTAATAACATTAATATTAAAACTGATCAAGGTGGTGGGTTCAAGGTAATTAATATTTAAATTACAGAGCCAATTATAAAATTTTGAAAGAAAGAAATTGCCGACGATGCGTGAAATTTCTCTTAGGGATTTCATGTAGAAATGGCCTTGCAACAGATTTGGACATCGGAATTTATTTTATTTTATATATATATTGATTGCTGTTTTTTTAGCAGGTTACTAGTGGAAAGGGACTTTAAGCAAGCAGATTTTTTTGTTTTGTCATGAAGTGTTCAATATCAGTTTAAAGACTGTGTTAAGAGAATTAATGTGGAGAAACTTGTCACTTAACGGAATTGTGTTATTTCAATCATGCTAACTTTGAAGTTTTATGAGAGCATTGTTTGAATGTCTTCAGAGTCATTTGGTTTTTCTTTGTTTATATGTGTGTGTGTGTGTGTGTGTGAGGAGAAAATAAAAATTGTGATTTCAAATTTCCATTGCCTTGTGATTATATCCAATCATGGAAAAGGCTTCTAGGGTATACCCTGAGGATAAAAGTCCTAAAGATATTTCAATCATTGCATCCAACATCTTACTGTTTAGTTATTGCTTGCCTGTTTTAAATAGTTTATTGAAACAGGAAAATTTCATTGGAAACAAAGAAAAAAGTACGAGATTGATGTGTGAAATCTGTCTCTTAATATGGCAGCAAATACAGGACAATCTCATTAAAGATGAAGGAAAGACTTGAAGCAAATGAAATGTGGTTCTACAGAAAGATGCTGAGGATTTCATGGACCGAACATAGACCAAGCAACAGTGTGGTTTTTAAGAGGTTGGAAACAAGAAAGAAATTTATACTTAACGTCTAGAAAAGACAGCTTAGGTTTCTGTGATATTATAATAGGGATGAAGAATCTGATCCTCATATCTAAATCTAAACTTATTTATAGATGGAACTTTTTCTCTGTGTGTGTCTGTGTGTGTTCATTACCTATAGACTCCAAAATGGCTGAACCGATTTTCCTGAAAATTTACACAGTTGTACTGTAAGCATCTGCGAGTGTTCTTAACTAGGTTTTCTGCTGAGGTACCCCCAATAAATCTCAAAAATCGATAATCTCAAAAATCGGGTTATAGCAGGAGTGGTCCGATTTTAATCAAATTTGATACACTCATAGACAAAGACATAAGAAATGATATTCAGAAGTTTCAAGGTTGCTGTTCTTACAATAGTGCAGAAAATCGATAAAATATATATATATAAAAGGCAAGAAGTTTGTGTGTATGTGTTTATCTGCCTGTATGTCTGCATTTTTTCAGCCCTTTTATTTTAGTTTTTGCTTCGGGTTTGGCTCTAAATAGGTATAATTGTAGTTCTTAGTCTCAGGCATGATACCATTTACTCAGAGGACTTATTTAGCCTTCAAAATTCAGTTTACAATGAAAAAAACTTATTTGATATCAATACCAGGAAATCAAAATTTGACTTGCATCCATTCATTTTTCTTTCAGTCTACAGCTTTGCTTTAACTAGAAACAACTATTGCTTTTTAGTCTTTTGTGCCAACGTCCAAAGTGTCTGAGCTCCAGAACCATAGTTTAGCTTTAAAACTTTCATTACACCCGAGCAACGCCAGGTTATACTGCAAGTGACAAATAGAGGAAAAGAGACTTAGGAAAGCAACACTTGACATACTTGATGGGCTTGAACAAATGGATGGCAGAGCAGGTTTTGGAAGGGCTAACAAGAGAAAAGGTGTTAAGAACTACAAGGGATAATGAGATATAGAAGGCCATGATTGCCAATGTCCGGAAGAGACACAACACGTAAAAGAAAAAGAAACAGAGATGATAATGAAAAATCGGCAGACCTGAAGGAGACTACCTTTAAATTTGTTGCTTTTCATTTTTTTTTTTTACTTTTTCAGTGCAGTCTTATCGATTATTACATAAAGTTTCTGATTATCAAAAACATTTGGAAAAATTTCAAGATTTAAACAATTTTAGCTGGAGCTCAGTTTTTCATACAACATTATAGTAAATCGATCCTCCATTTTGGAACCCCTCGCATTGGGGTCACTTTGTTTTGGTTTTCTTGGGATGAGTTGTTGCTCTTGTTTTTGTCTTTTTTAAGTTTTCTTCTGTTCTTACGATGGCATCTTACTTAGAAACAACAAGAATAGTTTTATTCAAAAATTTCACAAAGGATTCAGTTGTTGAATATGCGCAAGCAAAACACTTAAATGCACAGGATCGATTTACTATAAAGTTGTATGAAAAACTGAGCCCCCCACCACTAAAATTGTTTAAATGTTGAAATTTTTACATGGAGCTGGAAGGGAGTTCTATGAGAGAGAAGTGCAAGATAAAAAAACTAAGGAAAATTGATGCTGCAGTAGATATTTTTCCCTCATATATAAGCAAAAAGCTTAAATAAATTTAAAAATGAATCCCATGTCTTTGGCTTTTAACTAAACATTTATTAAGGAATGATTGTTGCCACAGTAGATATTATGTATGTGTTTCTTAAATTCTAGTTGATTAGATTTACTGATTTTGAGATCAAAATTCCTCTATTAGCTAAGGTAAGAGACTAGATTTTTTACTGAAAGCCTTTAATCTGAGTTTTAAATTATTCATGTGATATGGTTATCAGGCATTTTGAGCAGAAATAGTTCAAATCAGCCGTATAAAATAATCTGATGCCAAAATAAATAATGCTCTCAAATGCCCGTTGCTGCAATTTCTTTTTACTAGCAGCCATATTTTGCAGATTATTTTTATTTCACATTAAAACAACAAATTTTACCTTTTTTTTTTTAATTCTTAATTCAGCGTTTGATAAAGAACGTCACAAAGAACTGTTGGAATTGCAAGATAACCTTGACATATTTTCAGAGGATATTAGAATAATCCAGAACCACCAACATGCAGATAAAAAACGAATTCTGTAAGTATACAAAAATAGAAAGGGGTACGAAACTTATTATTTCCCTCCTTACTGGACTTATTCAACCTATATCAAAAGTTGAATGATGTGGCGGATGGGCGTTGTGGTGCTGTGGATATTCACTTGGAATGAAAAATTTGGGTGCCGACTTCAAATTCCAGTGAATTCCTTGCATTCACTTACATAGACATACCCTTGGGAAAGGTATTAATCCGTCTCTTCCCTCCAGTTATGGGTTAAATAATAGGACAGATTGGGTCCTATAGCTTTGGCTGGCAACCAGTCTACCTACTGTGGGATAATCTTCTGCCCAGTCAGTCATGTCTCTTTCGAGACATGATCACCCAAAGTGTGTATAATGTATGGAACTTGACTGACTGATAAATACTTGATTTTCTAAGTGCTGCTTAGATGGGGCAGAAAGCCAAAAATACAAAGCACCCAGTGAAGATCAAACTCACTTTCTCAGTTGTAATTGGGTCTAGCAAGTTAAGTTTGTTGACCATTACACCACGTTGAGGTGCCCCGACCTATATAAATAAATGGTTCTGAGAGAATTCGAAGTCCTACCAGAATTCATTATTGGCAGCAACAATCTTTGCAATATAAGATATTCAGATAACACAGCATTGATAACTGATATAGAAAGGAAAATGCAAGAACAGAAAGTAGTGAAGGAAAGTGAGAAGAAAGGACTAATTATTTATTGAAAGAAGCCAGAATGTATAGTTGTTTGCAAAAAAGAACAGCCCAGCATGAAAATTATAAATTGGAGATGCGAACCCCAAGAAAAGTATAACGAAAGTAGAAAATTTAATTAGAAAAAACACAAAGTACTGAACTATTGCATAATATCAGTCCTACCATCCAGCAATGAATGTGAAACAATTTAATAGATAAAATTGATATATTTATTTGTTTAATGGCATAGCAACACCTTATAGTTTATTTAATGCCGAAATTTAATTTTATTACATGCTTTGTAAGTAATAAAAGTAAGATATATGTTATTCTGTTTTCACAGTTGAATACATGGTAGATGATACTCAGCTTTTGTACACATAAATGTTTATGTAAACATAATTACTAGAGGTAGTGATATGTGTGCTTTATGTTGTAGTTTTCTTGTAATATTCTGGAATACAGTTTGATTGTATAAACTGTAGGGTATAAATGTGGATTAATGTCCTGAAAGAATTCTTTCATGGTAGTTGGTTGGCTGGTTAAATTTGTTTAATGGCAAATCAATCTTTATAGATTATTTAATGCCAAAATCTAAATAATCTTAACACAATGTTATGACTTCAACAATCCATATATTGTTGATTATTTTGTTATAAAAAGTATTGGAGGTAATTTTACTATAAATATGTATCATTAGTATTCTTCAGGTAGTTTTACTATAAAAATGTATTATTATAGTTTTATAGTGTTTTGTTTTTGTTTGTGGGTTCAGTATTTGTCCATTTAAAAAAAAATCCTTTTGAAAATTACTGTTTTCTACAAGCAGTAGTTTATGTATAATATCTTTCATGATCAAAGAGGAATAGGCATTGCAACTGACGTTATAACAAGAAGATAAAAAAAAATCCTTTTGAAAATTACAGTTTTCTACAAGCAGTAGTTTATGTATATCTTTCATGATCAAAGAGGAATAGGCATTGCAACTGACGTTATAACAAGAAGATAAAAAAAATCCTTTTGAAAATTACTGTTTTCTACAAGCAGTAGTTTATGTATATCTTTCATGATCAAAGAGGAATAGGCATTGCAACTGACGTTATAACAAGAAGATAAAAAAAATCCTTTTGAAAATTACAGTTTTCTACAAGCAGTAGTTTATGTATAATATCTTTCATGATCAAACAGGAATAGGCATTGCAACTGACGTTATAACAAGAAGATAAAAAAAAATCCTTTTGAAAATTACAGTTTTCTACAAGCAGTAGTTTATGTATAATATCTTTCATGATCAAACAGGAATAGGCATTGCAACTGACGTTATAACAAGAAGATAAAAAAAAAATCCTTTTGAAAATTACAGTTTTCTACAAGCAGTAGTTTATGTATAATATCTTTCATGATCAAAGAGGAATAGGCATTGCAACTGACGTTATAACAAGAAGATAAAAAAAATCTTTTCGAAAATTACTGTCTTCTACAAGCAGTAGTTTATGTATAATATCTTTCATGATCAAAGAGAAATAGGCATTGCAACTGACGTTATAACAAGAAGATAAAAAAAATCCTTTCGAAAATTAGTTTTCTACAAGCAGTAGTTTATGTATAATATCTTTCATGATCAAAGAGGAATAGGCATTGCAACTGACATTATAACAAGAAGATAAAAAAAATCCTTTTGAAAATTACTGTTTTCTACAAGCAGTAGATTATGTATAATATCTTTCATGATCAAAGATGAATAGGCATTGCAACTGACATTATAACAAGAAGATAAAAAAAAATCCTTTTGAAAATTACTGTTTTCTACAAGCAGTAGTTTATGTATAATATCTTTCATGATCAAAGATGAATAGGCATTGCAACTGACATTATAACAAGAAGATAAAAAAAAATCCTTTTGAAAATTACTGTTTTCTACAAGCAGTAGTTTATGTATAATATCTTTAATGACCAAAGAGGGACAGGCGTTGCAACCGACATTAAAAAAAAAAAAAACAACATTAAAAAATTACTGTTTTCTACAAGCAGTAGTTTATATATAATATCTTTATTTTTTACCCCGAGGTTGTAAAAAACACCAGGTTGCGAAACTGGCATGGGATATCTTTCTCTTAATGAGGGTGAATGGGCCTCTCTTAAGCCATGGTATGCAACCCATCTAGTGATGGTGTCACGATAAAAAACACCCTTGGTAGCTCTGGCGAAGCATCAAGTATTCAGCTACTGACAAGATTTTGAATCTCGGCTGAGGCCACAAAATGATGATGATGATTTGCCCATAGCTTGAACCCTAACAGGTGCTACCACCCAGGCTCTGGCTAGAACTATGAAAAACAGCAATTAAGTAGTGGTTCCATGCTACTCAAGACCTTCAATCTTCTGATCAGAGGTTCCTTGCTGCCAAATGTATCTTATCATCATACCTAGGACTAATATTTTGACTTCAACGCACACCATGCCACGTGACTGAAAAACTCTGTCGCTGATCTTGTTGGCATCCATAATTTGGAGAAAAGTAATTAATCTCCCTATTGAAGATTGCACCTCTGAGGTCTCCTCCTAGGTGAAAGCTGACATCGATGCTTTCATCCCATCGCAAGTTTTGACTTAAACTGCATTCATCTCCTAGGTTTCCTCCTGCTTGCTCGGCTTCCATTGTCCACAGGAATCACTTTTAATCCTGCTTTACCGAAGCAACACATTAGAATATAACAGGCACCTTCTTGTCTCTGCCCATAATGAGTGCAAGAAAATCCTAAACAATGCTAAGCTGCTGTTTTCTGATAAAATGAAACAATGCAGCCCACAAGTTTGATTCCAAAGATGACTAGCAACTCTGCAAAAGTGTGGTAAACAATAGTAAACCCTACATCCCTCCTTTATTCAACAAATTTGAGGTCATCACAGCCACATCAGACAAGGCCGAGTGCTTTGTTTGCAAATTCTCCTCAATCTTCACACTTTACTCATATGGTGTTCCCATACTTGACACATATGGTGTACCCACGCTTGACTCATATGGTGTACCCATACTTGACTCATATGGTCTACCCACACTTGTCTCATATGGTGTACCCACGCTTGACTCATATGGTGCACCCATACTTGACTCATATGGTCTACCCACACTTGTCTCATATGGTGTACCCACGCTTGACTCATATGGTCTACCCACGCTTGACTCATATGGTGTATCCACGCTTGACTCATATGGTCTACCCACACTTGACTCATATGGTCTACCCACGCTTGACTCATATGATGCACCCACGCTTGACACATATGCTGTACCCACGCTCGACTCATATGGTCTACCCACACTTGATTCATATGGTGTACCCATACTTGACACATATGGTCTACCCACACTTGTCTCATATGGTGTACCCACGCTTGACTCATATGGTGTATCCACGCTTGACTCATATGGTCTACCCACACTTGACTCATATGGTCTACCCACACTTGACTCATATGGTGTACCCACGCTTGACTCATATGTTCTACCCACACTTGACTCATATGTTTTACCCACACTTGACTCATATGGTCTACCCACGCTTGACTCATATAGTCTACCCACACTTGACTCATATGGTGTACCCATGCTTGACTCATATGTTCTACCCACGCTTGACTCATATGGTGTACCCACTTCTTACTTGAAACTGAGGTTCAATTGAGTAGTGTATACTTAACCCCCGCTCTGGTCTCTAACATAATTTCTAAGCTTGCTCCCCCCCCCAATAGGCAAGCAGAGATGATAGAATCCCAGTCATCATCCTAAAGAAATGCACCCTTGAACTCTCCCCCATTCTCTCTAATCTCTACAACTATTTCCTTGTACTACTTGCCTTCCTGCTTGCTGGAAGTCCTCTTCTGTAGTTTCCATCTTTAAAACTCTGGAGAACCCTCAAACCCCTTTAATTATTCCCCTATCAACCTCTTACCAACTTTTGGCACAGGGTTCGAAGCTATTATCAATTCCGAATTGGTTCAGTATTTCACAGCCCACAACCTATTCTCTGACAAGTAGTATGTCTTCTGCTTTGCCAGGTCTAGTGCTGATATGCTAATAACCATCACTGAGTACACATATCATGCTCTTGATAAGAATGGCAAAGCATACTGGCTTTTTGCACAAGCTATAGGACTACAATATACATGGATGCTTGTTCGATCTAATTCAATAGTTCCTGTCAAATTGTGCATTGAAAGTCGTATTAAATGGGCATGCTTCCAGATCTTAGGTCCTGCACTATTTCAGATCTTCATCAATTATTTTCCTGATGTAATTATCTCACAAGTAGGCATCTACACTGACAACTCTACCATTTACTTCCACCTCAATAATAAATCTGCCAAGGCTGATAAAAAAAAACCTCATTGCTATTCTTAACAAGGACCTCCACTCTGTGGTGGGCCATGACAAAAAATGGCTAGCAAATTTTAATATTTCCAAGACAAAGCTGTTTTCCTTTAATCACCATAGGCAAACCCTCCTCCCTTCTATCAGTATGAGTGACAATAGTCTCTTAAAAAGCAATACACTGCACCTCGTTGGCCTCACTCTCACTGTTGATCTTAAGTGGAACAACTATATTGAATCAATAGCTACAGCTACTGCTAGGAAGGTCAGGTCATTGTTTCAGGCCAGGAAGTTTTTCTCATCCGAATCCCTCTGGCACATATACAAATCTACTATTCGTCTGTGCATTGAATATTGTTGTCATATCTGGTTGGGTGTTCCTGCTATTTACCTTGGCAAGTTTGACAAAATTTAAAAGAGAATCTGCAATGTCATTGATTCCAATTTGGTAGCTTGTTTTAAGCTTCTTTCTCATTGTCGAGATACGGTTTCCCTCTGTCTTTTCTACAAATATTTTCATGGCTTCTGCTCTGATGAGCTTATCTCTCTGGTGCCCCCTTTACACAAATTTACACATGCTACTAGACTGGCAACTAGGTAACACCCTTTTTCAGTGAAAATGGGCAAATGTAACCATCACTTCTACTTGAACAGTTTCTTTTCTCACACTTCCCACCTTTGGAACTCCCTTTCATTCACTTGCTTCCCTGATAGCTACAATCTTTAAGTTTAAATGCACCATAAATTGCCATTTTTTATTCCCTTGATTCCTATCTTTCTCCTAACATTCTGACCCTATATCTGGCCCCTCTTTTCACTCTTCTTACTTGTAACCCCCTGCACACCAGTGGCAGTTATGCCTTGCTTGGGCTGAATTCGATTAGAAAAAAAAGAAACAAGAGAAATGTGAAGGATGCCGAGAATACCATGGACCAAACATGTGAGCAGCAACAAAGTTTTAGAGAAAATGGTAAAAAATGAAAGTTTATACCTAATATCAGAAAGGGGCAATTGAAATTTATGGGGCATGTAATGAGAAAAGAGGGCTTAGAAAATATGATAACCATAGGGTATATGGATAGGCAAAGGGGAGAAAGGAAAATGATTGCCCAAGCGTGCATCATGTTAGGTACTTAACTGATTGAACACTATCATTGTTTTAATGCCAACAATTGATTTATAGCTAAAGAACTGATAAAATAAATAAATAATGCTAATTATTAGCTTTTACTGTAGATATCTGGATCATTCACATTCTATGAGATTTCATTAATAAGGTTTCCTTATGCTGGCCTCTGTTATCAGATTGCAACATGTCTAAGCTTGTGTATGCAAATCTATAAAGTTTTTTTTCAGACTTACTTAGCATCATTTTGCTGTGTGATTGTATCTAATCTAAATCTAAACTTATTTATAAATGGAACTTTGTGTGTTTGTGTGTGTGTGTATCCATTACCTACAGACTCCAAAACGGCTGAACTGATTTTCTTGAAAATTTACACAATTGTACTATAAGCGTGTGCGAGTATTCTTAGCTAGGTTTTGTGTTGAGATACCCCTGATAAATATCAAAAATCGATAATCGAAAAAATCAGGTTATAGGAGGAGTGCTCATAGACAAAGACATAAGAAATGATATTCAGAAGTTTCAAGGTTGCGGTTCTTACAGTAGTGCAGAAAATCGATAATATATATATATATATATATATATCTATATATATATATAAAAGGCAAGATGTTTGTGTGTGTGTCTGTTTATCTGCCTGTATATCTGTATTTTTTCAGCCCTTTTATTTTAGTTCTTGCTTCGGGTTTGGCTCTAAGTAGGTATAATGATAGTTCTTAGTCTCAGCCATAATACCATTTACTCAGGGGACTTATTTAGCCTTCAAAATTCAGTTTACGACGAAAAAAACTGATTTGATATCGATACCAGGAAATCAAAATTTGACTTACATCCATTCATTTTTCTTTCAGTCTACGGTTTCGCTTTAACTGGAAGCAACTATTGCTTTTTAGTCTTTCGTGCCAATGTCCAAAGAGTCTGAGCTCCAGGACCATGGATTAATTTTAAGGCTTTCATTACACCCGAGCAATGCCAGTCTATACTGCTAGTTGACTAATAGGATTGATCAACTTTGAGTAATATGTGGTATATATAAACTTGCAATCAGTGATAGAATTTTTGGCACTAGTAGTTTGTATCTCTGTTTTAAATTCATGGGCATAAAAAAGCAATAAAACTTTATTGGTGCAAGAGTAAAGGATTTATCATAAAGAAGAGTGTTTTGGATTGTTGTCTTCTTGAAAAATGATTTTTTTTTTCCAATTATGTGTAAACAAGATGTTTTTTTTTGTTTTTTTTTTAATCGTGTCACCCCAAGCAAGGCATTCCACTGCCACTATAGTGCAGGGGGTTACATAGAGGGATTGGGTATACGAAATGTCAGAAGGAACCCTCCTTCTGACATTTCGTATACCTAGATGACTTAGGATGTACATAAGGAGAGAGTTGGAGAGAGTGGGTGTGAGTTAGTGTGTTAGGAGGTGTCTATTAACCTTACATTTAAACTCCTGGAGGTTGTAGCCGTCAGGGAAGCAAGCATGTGGTAAGGAATTCCACAGGCGGGAAGTGTGAGGAAAGAAGCTGTTGGAGTAGAAATTGCGGTTACATTTCATCGGTTTCACTGTAAAAGGGTGGGACCTAGTTGCCAATCTAGTATCTCGTGCAAATTCACATCTAGGGGGCACCAGTGATTTAAGTTCGTCAGAGCAGAAACCATGAAAGTATTTATAGAAGAGGCACAGGGATGCCACGTCACGCCGGTGAGAGAGATATTGCAGGCAGTCAGCCAAGTCGGTATCAATCACATTACAGATTCTTCGCTGTATTTTGTCAAGAACCCCGAGGAGAATAGAAGGGGCACCCGACCAGATGTGGCAGCAGTACTCAATACACGGGCGGATCATGTCTTTGCAAAATCTGATATTGTTCTTTTTTCATGATTCCCTTTTGACCTGAATCAAATCTCAGGTACTCTCTCCTCCAAAATACCCCCTGCACCATATCAAATACCCCCTGCACCATATCAAATACCTTCACAGCTTCTGCTCTGATGAGCTTCTTTCTCTAGTGTTCTAAGCACATGAATTTACTTGTGCTACTAGAATGGCATCAAGGTCCCACCATTTTAGCATCAAAATAGTCAAATGTAACTGCCTTTTCTACTCCAATGGTTTCTTTTTTTGCACTTCCCATCTGTGAAACTCCCTTGCTTTCCTGATAGATACACTATCCAAAAGTTTAAATGCAGCATCAGTTACCATCTTCTATCTCTTTAAATCCTACCCTCCTCCCATCCTTTCTTCCATATTTCTGTACTCATTTTTTCTCTCTCTGTAACTCTCTGCACACCAGCTTGAAATGATTATGAAAAAAATAAATAACAGACTCACCCCTCCATGCTTAACAGTTGGATCTACAAATTTATCATTCCGTCTTTGTCCTGGATTTCTTCTCACATTCACTCTCCACTTACTAACAAAAAGTTCAAAGTTGGACTTGTCTGTCCACTCTTTTAGCATTTTGTTATTATGCTTTTTTGTCCACTCTTTCTTCAATTATTATGCTTTTTTGCCCACTCTTTCATTGTTTAGTTATAATGCTTTTTTGCTGCTCTTTCTTTAGTTATCACCCTTTTTTCCATTCATTCTTTAGTTATTATGCTTTTTTGTCCACTCTTTCTTTAATTATTATGCTTTTTTGCCCACTCTTTCATTGTTTAGTTATAATGCTTTTTTGCCGCTCTTTCTTTAGTTATTATGCTTTTTTGTCCACTCTTTATTTATTATACTTTTTTGCTAGTCTTTCTTTAGCTATTATGCTTTCTTTTTGTCCACTCTTTCATCGTTTAGTATGCTAGTTAAGTTTTTTCTGCTTATTTGCTTTAATCATATATCATGGCCTGACGATTGTGTTTAGCATTAAACAGACTGTCACCTGTGTTCACTGCAATGTCCATTTATATATATATATATATTTTGCCGCAGAGTTGTAGTGACTGGTTTGGCTGGAAGTAAGACACAGAACACAAGTGGTAGATTCAAAACAGTTTAATATTATAACAAGATATTCAAAACACATATTAATAATAATATAGAAATAAATATGTCCAAAGGTATTATTATACTGCTTATTGTCTGACTAGCTGTTTTGCCAACTGCTGTTAACTGCCTTTGTTAACTGCTTTCATAAACTGCTCTCGTTAACTGCTCTCCGGAAGTCACACAGCTAATTACATATAACAAGAAGAGTCTATTCCTTGTATATATATATATATATACACACACACACACACACACACATATATATATATATATATATATATATATATAGTATTGAGTTATGATAATCTTTTGTGCCAAGATCATTGTTTTACTGACAAAATGTATTTTGGCAGGCAGGTATTGACTTTGTTCATCTGGTAAGGTTATCACATCTTTAAAGCCAATAACTTAATTATAGTTAAAAACTCACAATGGATTCATTTTGTTTATTTGGCTAGATTGTCAAAACTTTTTAGATCTAATAATATATTGACAGTTAAATAATTAGTATTGACTTTGTTCATCTGGTAACATTATCACATCCTTAAAGCCAGTAATTGAATTATAGTTAAAAACTCACAATGGATTCATTTTGTTTGTTTGGCAAAATTGCTTGGAGTGCTTGATATCAGGGTGAAAATAGACCATTAATAGTTTTAGTGCAATAAACTTTACTGAGCAGGTTTATGCAATAAACTTTAACTGAGCAGGTTTATGCTGATTTCGAAGTTTTGTAAAGACACCTTTATGATGCCCTCACTCATTGGAGCTGGGTTTCTTGCTGTTGAGTCACAGTTTTTCCTTATTTGTAGGATTGTCTGTCTTTGATATTTTGTGGGATTGGTCTTGTGTGTCATTGGTTGGTTTTCTTTTTCTTTATTTTTGTTTTTACATTCACAAACAAAACCAATCCCACAAAATATCAAATCACAAGGATCTCCCTATAAATAAGGAAAAAATAAGGGAACTGAACAATGAGTGAGGGCATCAGACATTAGCATGAATTTGCCCAGTAAATTGACAAATTAAATGCACTAAAACTATATATATATATATATATATATATATATATATATATATATATATATATATATATATATTCTATTAAATATAAGAGACAATGAATGTCTATTATGTTTAATAATATGCCAAGCGGAGTTTCATGTCAACACAAAATAAAATCGTCGGTGATGGATTTTATAATATTTCAGTTTAAACTACCTCTCTGAAGATGGCTCATGTGAGCCAAAAGCTTAGAAGAAAACCAATAAATAATTATCCAAATGTTGGAGAATTTTTGTCTTTGTTTTCAACTGAAATTAAAGCAAAAATATGACGTTTAGAACAGCTCATGATTAAACATAATAGACATTCATTGTCTCTTATATTTAATAGAATATGTTTAGAAAATTACTTGCTGCCTCGATATACTAAATAGAAATATATATATATATATATATATAGAGAGAGAGAGAGAGAGAGAGAGCAGAGTTTTATGTCAACACAAAATATAATCATTGCTGATGGTGGATGTTGTTGTGTTACCATCTTAATGACCTCTCTGAAGATGGCTCATGTGAGCCAAAAGCTTAGAACCAACTTAATAAAAAATTATCCAAATATTGGAGAAAATTATTTGCTGCCTCGATTCACTAAATATATATATATATATATATATATATATATATATATATATATATTTTCTAAACATATACTGTTAAATATAAGAGACAATCAATGTCTATTATGTTTAATCATGAGCCGTTCTAAACGTCGTATTTTGGCTTTAATTTCAGTTGAAAATAAAGACAAAAATTCTCCAACATTTGGATAATTTTTTATTAATTTGGTTCTAAGCTTTCAGCTCACATGAGCCATCTTCAGAGAGGTTATTAAGATGGTAATACAATAACATCCACCATCACTGACGATTTTATTTTGTGTTGACATAAAACTCCGCTAGGCAACGGCAATAGTTACCAAAAATAACAACCACAGTTCTCAAATTTATGATGTCATAGAACCGCATTGCAAATTTGCGAACTGCATTTGTTATTTTTGGTAACTATTGTCGTTGCCTAGCGGAGTTTTATGTCAACACAAAATAAAATCATCGGTGATGATGGATGTTATTGTGTTATCATCTTGGTGACCTCTCTGAAGATGGCTCATGTAAGCCAAAAGCTTAGAACCAAATTAATAAAAAATTATCCAAATGTCGGAGAATTTTTGTCTTTATTTTCAACTGAAATTAAAGCAAAAATACAACGTTTAGAACGGCTCATGATTAAACATAATAGACATTCACTGTCTCTTATATTTAACAGTATACGTTTAGAAAATTATCTGCTGCCTCGATACACTATATATATAATTAGTTAATTTTTGATCATAATTAAATCAGACAAGTACTCATATTATAGATTAAATGAGCTTGTGAATAATTTCCTGAAGAAGTGTATTTTTATGAAACAGTGAAAATATGCAAACTGCTAGCAAAAGGAAAATAGACATTGTTATAATGAATATTTGATTGTTGTCAACATTATGAATGTGTGTTAAATTCTATGAGTCAGGAAAATATTTGGTTGTTTTGAAACCAGTCGAGCCAAGGTAGGATAATGTAGGGCTTTAGAATTATATAAAAAATGTAGCCTGCATTTTTGGTTGATTTTGTTTAGTGGCCTATCAACTTCTATGCTGAAAACTAAATATTTTTAACATTATGTTATGGTTTTAACAACAGATAAAATGTAATATTTGTAATATAAATAGGTCTTGTTGGTCATTTTTTTACATAAAAATATATTACTGGTATTTTTACTAAAAAAATGTTTTTATACTTTCATGGTCTTGTTTTTGTTTGTGAGTTCATTATTTGCTCATAGTTGGAACCCTAGCAAGTGTTACCACACCAAGTCAGGGAAGACATTGGAACAATAACAGTTAAATGTGGTTCCATGCTCTACAAAACCTCCAATCTCCTGATCAGAGAACTTGCTGCCAGATGCAGTTTATCATCTACCCAGGATTAGTCTGATGAAACAAGTAAATAATTTACTGATGTTAACATTTTTGTTGGCTTTCATGAGAAACAACTTTTTGATAGATTGATAAACCCTATTGTTACTTCTAGGTTGATGACAGGTTTACATCATTTTCTAAGAATAGTAAAGTGGAAGAGTTTTTTACATATTTGAATAATCTCCATCCTGTGTTAAAATATACTATGGAGGTAGAAGAGAATGATCGGTTAGCTTTCCTAGTAGAAAGAACAGTTTTGTGCTTTCTTACTAGTGTTTACTATAAACCCATTTTCTCTGGGCTTTACTTATAAAATCACGGATATAAGAGACAGAGACTATTAGTAATAAGCAGTTGACCAAGAATCGAGATTTTAACTAAGACTGAGAAAGACACAGAGAAAATTGTGTACAAGTTCTGCGTCTGGCCCCTCAATGCATGTGGGCTGTCACCTTTAACTGTCAGTCAGTTAAGTGCCATACATGATACATACTTGGGTGATCATGTCTCTGACTGGGCAGAAGATTATCCCGCAGTAGGTTGCCATTGCTTTCTGCAGTAGATTGGTTGCCAGCGAAGGCTATAGAACCCAATCTGACCTATTATTTAACCCATAACTGGAGGGAAGAGACAGATTAATACCTTTCCCAAGGGTATTTGGGCGTAAGTGAATGCAGTGAATTCAACTGGAATTCGAACTCGGTTCCCTGATTTCTTGTTCCGAGCCGATATCCACTGCGCTACAACGCACATCCGTCCCTTCAACTGTACCTTCACTTAACGACATGTGGCCCAATGAGAGAATAAACCTAGATTATTAATAAGTAAAGAACATGTAAGACAATCATTTTTTTTTAATTTTTAAATCATTTGTCTTATTATCAAATTTCTGAAGAAGATTAATAAAGTGAAATATGTTGGATTAAAGACACTTTTTTTCCTGCCTGTTCTTTACTTATTCTATTCATCTTATTGGATTTCAATCCATATATTCAACTCATATAAAACTAAGCAGACAAATTTACTTGTATTTTTTACATCATAATTGGACTCTGCGCTTAAAGAATACCATCAACATTTGCTCTATTGATAATGGGCCTCATTTGAAAATCCATGAAAATCAAACCATGTCACTTTGAGCCCCCTGTTGATTTTATTTCAAACATGTATCTATCTCATATTCACAATTTTTTTTTTTTTTTTTTGACAAACCAATAATTAAAAAATCAATTGAAAGGCAAGCTCAGAATTCAATTTCCTCTTTGTAAAATGATGAATTTTTAAGCAGACAAATGTCTTGCTGGTTTTGATACATTTCTTTTTCACTTCATCACATTAGCGAATATGATTAAACAAAACTCAATTAGAACTGATTCTTCTGGGAATTATTAACATAACGAATATTTGCAATCATGCAGAATTACTGAAAATATTCATATAACTCCCTGGATTACAAATGCAACAAAAAAGACCAAGTCAAATCCATTTTTATTAAATTACCAGAAATTTAAATTTTTTGGTTCAGTTTTCTCCTGTCTGATTTTAAACAAGGTTTTTTTTTAATTATTTTCCCCCCAAGCAAGGCAGGACTTAAGTAGGGAGCTTGATCATGTTTATTAAATTGGCCTTGTGCCAAGCATAACATTCCTGTAGGAATTCCCTTATAGTGAGCTTGATCATGGTTATTAAATTGGCCTTGTGCCAAACATAACATTCCTGTAGGAATTCCCTTATAGTGAGCTTGATCATGTTTATTAACTTGGCCTTGTGCCAAACATAACATTCCTGTAGGAATTCCCTTATAGTGAGCTTGATCATGTTTATTAACTTGGCCTTGTGCCAAACATAACATTCCTGTAGGAATTCCCTTATAGTGAGCTTGATCATGGTTATTAAATTTGCCTTGTGCCAAACATAACATTCCTGTAGGAATTCCCTTATAGTGAGCTTGATCATGGTTATTAAATTGGCCTTGTGCCAAACATAACCAAACTCCCTACAAGTAAAGATTATGTACAATCTTAATATATATGTATATATACACAAATAAAGGCACAACAGTCTTTATTATGATAAAAAGGATATATACAAAATAATTTTCACGAAATGCTCAACGACATATATATTCAGAATTCAAAATATTCAGAAATCTATGAAATTACTATATAAGCATCCCAGAAATATATGGTTGTCCACTGTAACACATCTGATCACTATTTTGATCTAAAAAATGGCAGCATGATGAAAATTTTGGGTGATTTTGTTTAGCGGCCTATCAACTTCTATGCTGAAAACTAAATATTTTTAACATTATGTTACGGTTTCAACAGCAGATAAAATGTAATATTTGTAATATAAATAGGTCTTGTTGGTCATTTTTTATATAAAAATGTGTTACTGGTATTTTTACTAAAAAAAATATGTTTTTTATATTTTCATGGTCTTCTTTTTGCTTGTGAGTTCGCTATTTGCCCATAGCAGGGACCCTAGCAAGTGTTACCACCCCAAGTCAGAGTGGACATTGGAACAACAACAGTTAAAAGTGATTCTATGCTCTACAGAACCTCCAATCTCCTGATCAGAGAACTTGCTGCCAGATGCAGTTTATCATCATACCGAGGACTAGTCTGATGAAACAAGTAAATAATTTACTGATGTTAACATTTTTGTTGGCTTTCATGAGAAACAGCTTTTTGATAAGGTTGATAAACCCTATTGTTACTTCTAGGTTGATGACAGGTTTACATCATTTTCTAATAGTAGTAAAGTGGAAGAGTTCTTTACATATTTGAATAATCTCCATCCTGTGTTAAAATATACTATGGAGGTAGAAGAGAATGATCGGTTAGCTTTCCTAGTAGAAAGAACAGTTTTGTGCTTTCTTACTAGTGTTTACTATAAACCCATTTTCTCTGGGCTTTACTTAACTTGGGACTCTTTTGCTCCCAGAACCAGGAAAATTAATCTTATTAACTATCTTACCAATTGCGCTCTGATGTTATGTTTTGAGTGCAAATTTTATGATGAGCTAAAGAAAATTAAACAACTATTTCTGATGAATGACCATCCTGAATGTCCTATTACATCTGCCATTGAAAAAAAAATTGCTACTACCATTGATTGGTCCCATTAGTCAGACATATGCTGATAAATATTTTATTTCAATTAAGTAGCATTTTAGTACCGTTATGGTCTGGAATATTTTTACAACTAGAAGGGCTTTCCCTCCATGCTATAAGGATATTTTACCTGTCCATCAAAACAATTTAGTTGTATATCAATACAAGTGTTGATGCAAGGTCAACTATGTGGGCAAAACTATCCAGAGGTTAGAGGTTAGAATCACCCAACATGGGCCAGTGACATCCTGGTGATTGCAGACTCATGGCTCCACAAATGATGGGCATTTATTAAATTCTGCTGCTTGAAGGACAAAATATTCTTAATTTTTCTCTGTATTGCACAGGGCACAGAACAGACTCTACATGGATATATTGGAGTTTATTATTTTTAACATGCAGAGACCTGCCCTGTACATGGAATGAGAATTCAAACACAATTTGGACCTTTTTGGAGAAGCCATTACCTAACGGGAGATAATTTTTTTTTTCACCTCCCTTATCCATTAATTAGTTTATGTTTTAGCTTCAGTCACTAATAAAAAAATTTTATATTAGCTACTTCATCTTAAATTTTTAACAATTTTTATTCTGAAGAAAAGTCAGTGAAAAGGCACCTTAAATTTTAAATATTGTGATACTTTTGTGTTCTGTTTTATTAATAAAATATTATCTTGTTTTTAAAGCGTATTATAGCATGATGTGGTAACAGCAACTTGTTTACATATATATATATGTATATTGTATAATTATTTAGTTTTTGGTCATAATAAAATTAGATTAGTACACAGTTGTATTAAAAAGTGTTCAATACAATTATATTGTAGAACTTTTGAATATTCTTCATTTGTAAACGAGTTATTACGTGACCTAGGTTTCTACTATGTGGTGTCTTCAGGCAATTTGCAATGACTGATTTCTGATTTTACTGGAATTTTTTGCTTTTTTTTTTATGACCGCTCACATAATGGATAATATTTGAATGTGCAATTTTTAAAATTTCAAGAAATTATAACATTTTCATCCATGGTTGTATGAACCTAATAGGTATTTTATGGTAACAGAAATTATGACTAAGTGTAACTATACCATAAAATACTTATTAGGTTCATACAACCATGTATGAAAATGTTATAATTTCTTGTAATTTTTAAAATTGCGTGTTCAAAAATTCTCCATTATGTGAATGTTAAAAAAAGTCACTGTTATATGAGCATTCTTAAAAAAAAACAAAAAATAGGTAAAATCAGAAATCGCCTGAAGACACCACATGGTAGAAGCCTAGGTTGCGTAATAACTCATTTACAAATGAAGGCTATGTATATATATATTTGGGTAGCAATCTTTCATTTAAACATATTTTGTTAAAAATAACTGACAAGGTAGATTTTATTCATTTTTTTATTTAATTTTTCCAGTATTCTTACATGTTTCATTTTTGCTGGAGATAAGGAATGTAAAAATGTTCCATAATTTTCAACTTTGCAAGCACTTTCAGCCTTTTCACAGGCCATTTTAAAAGATGTTATTTTTCCAGTGTTGTTATGTCTTCATGTTTGACTGTAATGTAATTTTTCTGTTTTTCCGTGTTTTTTGAAAAGGAGAGTTCTTTAAAGCTATCACGTGATGCACATGGCTGGGCATTATGTTAACATCTGTTTATTTTTTTAAAAAACTTTCAAAACTCTATTTCCACTGTTGAATAATATAAGGTTGATGGTAGGAGAAAATTGTTTGATATATAGTGCTTCTCTTGTAGCAAGGTGTCTTTGATATTGTGATTTAAATAGTACTTTTATATTTTCAACCAAAGTTTTTCTTAAGAGTTCTTGTAAGTTATGGGTAAATAAATGTTTTTATTGCACTATTATTACTAGATAGGTGGCATGTAAGGTGTCTACTCGGAGAAGTGGTAGTATGGCCAACATGAGTAATTGATTTATGACAAGAAACAATTTTGTACAGGACATTGAAATTCATACACTATACATTTGTTATCACCAGTTTAGATTTGATGATGTTGTTATTATTAAAAACAACAAGGTTTGCTGTCTTCCATTTTCTATAATATATTATAAATTTTACATGTTTTTGAGGAATTACAGCAGAAATATGGTGTTTAATAATTTTTCGTATAGAAAATTTATCCTGTTTATAATTAATGTGCATTTAGCTGCAATAAAATATGTTGATGTTTTTTGTGTGTTATTTTTAATTCTAGTGTCATGTATTTTTTGTAAGAATAATTTTATTTGTTTATCAATGATGTAGTTGGAAAAATTATTGTAGACTAATGTTTGTTTTATGTGTTTTAGTTTGCTCAAAAATATTCTTTGGGGGAGGAATTTTGATGTGCTCTATTTAACAAGTTCATTATGACTGCCATTTCATATCTTTCAAGGAATTGGCTATTATAGTTAAGAAGACAAGAGTTCTTACTGGTGGGTTTTTATATAGATAAGTGATAAATTCATTGATTTTTAGCTCTCTATTGACATCAAGAAATGGTACTTTGATATTTTCATGATGACATAAGTAACTTTCAGTGGGGAGTTATTTTCAAAATTTAAATTTAGATTTATGATTTTGTCCATATTATTTAACAAAACTAAAATGTCATCAATGTGCCTTGTGTAAAACCCAGTTTGTCATATTTTTTAAGCATATATATATGTATCTATGTGTGCGTGCATGTATGTGAACCTGGGTAACCTATAGGGAATTCTGAACTGAACACTTTCTTTACTCTATGAGGGTAGACTGTTCTTATTCCATACCCCCGTATTTTTGGTTATCGCATCTAGGTTTTATTTTTAGTACTGCTCAGTTATTGCTTACCCTGTTTTCACTAAGTCCAAGTCCACACTGTATTTAAAGACTAGCAGTATAGCCAGGCATTGCTTGGGTGTAATGAAAGCTTTAAAACTAATCCATGGTCCTGGAGCCCAGACTCTTTGGACATTGACACAAAAGACTAAAAAGCAATAGTTGTTTCCAGTCATAGCGAAACTGGAGATTGAAAGAAAAATGAATGGATATAAATCAAATTTTGATTTCCAGTATCAATATCAAATAAGTTTTCCATCACAAACTGAATTTTGAAGACTAAATAAGTTCTGTGATTAAATGGTATCATGGCTGAGACTAAGAACTACAATTATACCTACTTAGAGCAAAACCTGAAGCAAAAACCAAAATAAAAGGGCTGAAAAACTGATTTTGATCAGACCCCATAGGATATCAGGGTATCAATTTCCAATATCGGAGTCAAATAAGTCATCCAAGGATAAACTAACTTGAGTAAGTCCATGAAAACTTATCATACCCATCGAGAGTAAAATTCGAGAAAATGAGCCATATTGATGGCTGAATATCGGTTTTTGATCAGATTCGATAGAATATTGGGGGTATCGATTTCTGATATCAGGGAAAATGAGTCGTTTGAGAAGATCTACTAATGTTTAAAACTAAAGACTATAATTTTACCAAATTAGTGCAAATTCTGCAGCAAGAACCATGATAAAAGGGCTGAAATCTTGATCAGACCCAATCGGATATTGGGATATCGATTTCCAATATTGGGGGTGTGAAATCGGAAAAAGTAAGTAACCCATGACCTGACCAGAAGCCTAAAGAATATTTCTGTGAAGTTTGGTGAGAATTGGATAAAAATTGTGGTTTTTTTATAAAGGACATACAGACAAACAGACAGACAGACACACACACACACAAACATCTTGCCTTTTATATATGTAGGTACTAAAGTCAGATGGGTTTCCACATTTATTCCACTTTTGTTGTCTTTTCTTTTTTTCTTTTTGTTTGCTTTTTGCTTCCTACATTTCCAGAACACACCCGCCACTGATATCACCTCTTTCCTGAATATTTTTTTGTGGAAATGTTTTCTTTCTTGTTGGCTTTTGTTCCTCTGTCATTTGCATTTATTTCATTCTCTTTGATGTTTCTAAATTGCCACTGTGCCTGCCTTGCAAAATTCTGCCCATCCCAAAAAGCAATTTATCATGTGTCTATGATTCCATCACTGATAACTACACCATTGTACATTCATCACGGGACTTTAAAAAAGAACAGAAACAATAGGAATAACACAATAATGTGAAAACCCTTTTAGAAATTGCCTTTTTCTCAGATGTGCTTTGTACCTACCTCCAGACTGTTCAAGATATTTTTTTTTTTATAATCGTTTCACCCCGAGCAAAGCATTTCACTGCCACTATTGTGCAGGGGGTTACATAGAGGGGAAAGTGGTGAGAAAGGATGGTTAGATATAGGAAATGTCAGAAGGAGGGTGATAGACGAGTAAGGATACTGAGAATAGTCAACAAGCATTTTTCTGGCATTTTGCACTTCTAATGACAAATATCAAACAATAACTTCATTTTACTTTACTAATTCTTTTTAGTTTTTAGATGTTAAATATACATATACATCTTTGTATACATATACATATACATCTTTCCTGCCTGACGACTTAGTGAAAAGCATTTCTCCCCTTCACTTTATATTGCTCCGTCTATAACAATATAAACATTTTGTGTGTGTGTGTGTTTTTGATAAAATGGTTATAAAATGTAAATTTTATATTGCTTTGTCTATGTATTTGATAAAATTGTTATAAAATGTAAATTTTATATTGCTCCGTCTATAACAATATAAACATTTTGTGTGTCTGTTTGATAAAATGGTTATAAAATGTAAATTTTATATTGCTCCGTCTATAACAATATAAACATTTTGTGTGTGTCTGTTTGATAAAATGGTTATAAAATGTAAATTTTATATTGCTCCGTCTATAACAATATAAACATTTTGTGTGTGTCTGTTTGATAAAATGGTTATAAAATGTAAATTTTATATTGCTCCATCTATAACAATATAAACATTTTGTGTGTGTCTGTTTGATAAAATGGTTATAAAATGTAAATTTTATATTGCTCCATCTATAACAATATAAACATTTTGTGTGTGTCTGTTTGATAAAATGGTTATAAAATGTAAATTTTATATTGCTCTGTCTTTAACAATATAAACATTTTGTGTGTGTGTGTGTGTGTGTGTGTTTGATAAAATGGTTATAAAATGTAAATTTTTCTATGAACAAATTGATTAAATATGTATCTAGAAAAATCACTGTTATTTCGTTAAAGTTGTTAATGCAAGAAAAAAGAAGACTTATTCTTACAATCCAAAATATTTTTCCTCTTAAAATGACCCCAAAAGGGTTGATAAAGCATAAAAAACAAATTGATCAATGTAAGAAATTAATGATAATTGTTAAAGTCTGATAAGAATTAGTGGATGTATTAGACTTGATAACAATGAATAGATTACTCTAGACTTAATGTTAAGTTTGAAGTGGTCGGAGAAGTATCCCCTCAGGAGTCTTTTCTACAAAGTAACAGTTCTTGGGAAGAAGCTGGAACTTTCTTCTTGCCAGGAGGATGGATAGGTTACGTAATGGATAGTGGCCTGAAATGAGAAATCAGAGAGTAAAATCTTTAATGCAATATTCTGTTGCAAAAAGAAGACTTATTCTTACAATCCAAAATATTTCCCCTTTAAATAACCAACAAAGGATTGATAAACCATAAAATCAAATAAGAGATCTGACAGCAGAGTTCAAATTCTAGTAAGGTTCATTAGATTCACTTTCTCTCTGGCAATAGTATGGATTCTTCATCTTCCCCCAGCTATGAATTAAATAATAGGATGTGTATCTGGGAAAAACCCATTGCTATTATAAAAAAAAAAGAATTCTTACAGTTCAAAATATGTTTTGGTTTTAACTAACCTATAAATGGTTAGTGAGCCATCAAATGTGCATGTGGCGCAATAAATTTTGGCTCAGAATGAGAAACCAGAGAGCCAAGTTCAAATCCAAGTTGAATTCGTTGCATTCATTTATGCACAAATACCTTTGGGAAAGTTTTGCTTGGCAACCAGTCTGCCACAGAAAGAAATGGCAACCTTCTGTGGGAAAATCTTCTGCCTAATCAGTCATGAATTGAAAGAGACATGATCACCCAATTGTGCATCATGTATGGCACTTAACTGACTAGTTGAAGCCATCAAAAAATATGTTTTGGTTTGAAATAACCCAAAAAGAGTTGATAAACTCTAAAACACAAATCAATCGCCTAGCAAAATATACCCAAGCATTACAATTAGGTCCAATAACATGGTATTATGAATAGGAAGTAAGACATTAAAAATTTGATTTGCATAGCAAAATAAATTTGGTTACACTATGCTCATCATTAAGATCAATTTATAGATTTGTTTGATATCATCTTGGTTTATCCCAATTATGCCCAGTCTCCCAGAATTTTTAAGTTCTACTGATCATGGTTTATGAATAAGCCATTAGTTAGCTCAGTAGATGTTGAAGAAACACAAATGTAACTGAGCAGGAGTCTGTAACAGAGATTAGCTAACTGTTATGGTGAAACACACCTATTCCTCAGATAATGGACTCTCCCTCCTATATTAATAAGAGTTAACAGGAAGTTAACTTAAGAAGTTCTTGGAAGTTCTAGAGAGTTCTTTAGAGTTCTATTGGAGTTCAGTAGAACTATTAGTTAGTTCCAGCTTGGATATCATTGGACTAAGACAGTTGATATTAGTCGGCAGTTAGCTGAATACTAAGGAGTCAGCTTACAGTGGAAGATTACCAAGTTCGTAACATTTTGGGTGCGTTAAGTCGATTAGCAACTGACATAACATGATTATAACTTTCAGTGCGAAAACTACTCCACAACACTAACCATCCAAGTGGACTGGCATATTCAGAAATTAACAACCACCCATTATACACCCACACACTAGGATTTTCACATATTTATCCAGTTATTTTCAATATGTCAAAAAGCAGTTGAACAGCTTTCATTAACTGTTGTGGGGTAGTTTTCACACTAAAGGTTATAATCGTGCTATGTCAGTTGCTAATCAACTTAGCTTGGTAATCTTCCACTGTAAGCTGACTCCTTAGTATTCGGCTAACTGCCGACTAATATCAACTGCCTTAGTCCAACGATGTCCAAACTGGAACTAACTAATAGTTCTACTGAACTGCAATAGAACTCTAAAGAACTCTCTAGAACTTCTAAGATCTTCTCAGAACTTCTCGAGTTAACTTCCTGTTAACTCTTATTAATATAGGAGAGAGAGTCCATTATCTGAGGAATAGGTGTGTTTCATCATAACAGAGGGAGAGTCCATTATCTGAGGAATAGGTGTGTTTCATCATAACAGAGGGAGAGTCCATTATCTGAGGAATAGGTGTGTTTCATCATAACAGAGGGAGAGTCCATTATCTGAGGAATAGGTGTGTTT
This sequence comes from Ascarosepion bandense, assembly GCA_037127315.1. Lineage (NCBI taxonomy): Eukaryota > Metazoa > Mollusca > Cephalopoda > Sepiida > Sepiidae > Ascarosepion > Ascarosepion bandense. Next base: position 3,033,901 of record JBBBDQ010000496.1, read on the forward strand.
CACCATGACATTAACTTAGCAACTCATCAGAGAGTACCTTCACATGTGAGAACAGGCACTCTTCCATTGGGTTACTATGCCAACTGTGAGGTTCAACTGAATGAGTTAATTTTTTGTTGCCTCACCCCCTGTGCGATTCATATAAGACAAGATCTTTTTAAATATAATGTGCTGAGAAACCAAATCCTGATATTCTTAAATAATTTTGAACACAAATTCTGGATACAGATTCAATCCAAAACATGCAGTAGTTCAGTATATGCACTATTCATAACATCCACGACTCCATCAGCTTAAGCTGTTTACTCAATGCAGGCCTAGACTTCTGATTGTAAAACCTTATTTTGCATCATTGCTCACTTTCTCATGGAAAAATTTTCCACTGTTTGCCTGTATAGTCAGTCAGTCAGTTAAGTGCCATACATGATACACGCTTGGGCGATCATGTCTCGAAAGAGACATGACTGACTGGGCAGAAGATTATCCCACAGTAGGTTGCCATTGCTTTCTGCGGTAGACTGGTTGCCGACCAAGGCTATAGAACCCAATCTGTCCTATTATTTGACTCAGAGCTAAAGGGGGAAGAGATGTATTATATTATTAAGTAGAAATTAGTGGGGGATCAGTTTATTACTTCATAACAATATAAAACTGATCCCCCACTTTATGCCCAGTAGAAGCCTTAATCATATGTTCAACTGTTATATTCAGTCAGTCAGTTAAGTGCCATACGTGATACACGCTTGGGCGATCATGTCTCAAAAGAGACATGACTGACTGGGCAGAAGATTAACCCGCAGTAAGTTGCCATTGCTTTCTGCGGTAGACTGGTTGCCGACCAAGGCTATAGAACCCAATCTGTCCTATTATTTGACTCAGAGCTAAAGGGGGAAGAGATGTATTATATTATTAAGTAGAAATTAGTGGGGGATCAGTTTATTACTTCATAACAATATAAAACTGATCCCCCACTTTATGCCTAATAGAACCCTTAATAATGTTTCCAACCATTAGATTCAGTCAGTTAAGTGCCATACATGATACACGCTTGGACAATCATGTCTCAAAAGAGACATGACTGACTGGGCAGAAGATTATCCCACAGTAGGTTGCCTTTGCTTTCTGTGGTAGACTGGTTGCTGACCAAGGCAATAGAACCTAATCTGCTCAATTATTTAACCCATAACTGGAGGGAAGAGACAGATTAATACCTTTCCCAAGGGTATTTGTGTGTAAGTGAATGCAAGGAATTCAACTGGAATTTGAACTTAGCTCCCCAACTTGTCGTTCGTAGTCGATATCCACTGCACCACAATGCACAAGCCCCCTATATAGCAAATATTCACAATCATACCAAAATTGTTTGGTAAAAGTTTGTTACTGGTTCGATTGACTTTATGGCGTAACAATAATACTAAAAGAAAGTAACAAATAATGCTGACTTTTGCTGCTACTACCACATTAAAAATAAATGAAACAAACTTGACCATTGAAAACTCTCTATATTATTTATTTTATAGTTAGTTTTATGGTTACAGTTCGCATTGCGAGTGCCGACAAAAAAAAAAAAACATTTTTTGTCCATAATTATAAAAAAAAACACACACTCCTAGCAACTTATAAAAATTCAGCAAATATTATTTAATTGTTCTTGGTTTTCTCTTATCTGATTTATATCTGAAAAAAATGTTATTTCAGTTGAAGTACTATTTGAATGTCAATGAACCTTTTCAGAACTATAAAAAACACCAAAATTGTCTTTGTTTGTACTTACTTGTGGCAGCATGTAACCTGAGTGAGTTGAGATGGCTTCTTCTTTAGAAGAAGTTTTATAGAAATTTTTTGGCTCCACAAGCAGTCTTCAACCACATTTGGCTCCACAAGCAGTCTTCAACCACATTTGGCTCCACAAGCAGTCTTCAACCACATTTGGCTCCACAAGCAGTCTTCAGCCACATTTGGCTCCACAGTCTTCAGCCACATTTAGCTCCACAAGCAGTCTTCAACCACATTTGGCTCCAAAAGCAGTCTTTAACCACATTTGGCTTCACAAGCAGTCTTTAACCACATTTGGCTCCACAAGCAGTCAAAACCAAATTTGGTGTGAAAATTTCCCCACAGTAGCTTGCCAATTCTTACAGTGATAGACTGGTTGCCAACCAAGGCTACAAAACTCAGTCTGTCCTGCTATTTACCTATCCCTGAGGGGAGAAGAGATGGATTCATACTTTTTCCAAGGGTATAAGCATGTAAGTCAATCTTATGAATTCAACTGGAATTTGAACTCTGCCCTCCAATTTCTCATTTCAAGCCACTATCCATTACTGTACTGTGCATCCATTCCTTGTTTGTGGAGATATTTTTATTTTATCTAAGAATGTGCCCAGATATTCCTATTTAGCCTCCTGCATTTTTTGTGGAGTTAGGGGTTATACAGGTTCTTTGTATGTCTCCTTTGAACATATTTTGTGGGAGCACTGGTTGAAATTTTAATACTCAAAATTCTATATCACCCACCAAAATTTCGAATCACCCACCATTTTCTGTTCAGTTACTCATTGTTCATCCAATAATTGAAATTACCCACCATTGATGGGCAATATCACCCAGGTTGGGAAACTTTGCTCTAAATGAACATTGTGGACCTGGTGGGAACCCAAATGTTCTTGAATAAGTATCATTAGCTTTCTAGAATTTAGCCTTACATTCTTACTTATTCTTTTATGTGTGTTGTTTCTTCATGCTATGTTGTGAGTAAGAATAAATAACTCAACAACAGGAATAGGTTAATTGTTGTATTCCATGAAAATAGTATTTACAAAGGTTATTAGTATCCAATACAAGAATAAAGGTTAATCGTCTCAACCGTCGTAAGACGTAGTATGAGCAATGGGTACTTCCGGGTCGTCACCGGAAGTCTACGACTGACTTGTCGATCGGCTGCTCGGCACACTCTCTACCTACGTAGATGCCACCATTACTTTACATAGTAATGGAATAGTCCATTATAGCCGAATAGGCGCGGGCATCCCAACACTTCAGGATATGGGTGACTGTGGCTCTTCACTGCTTCTTTTCCTTTCAAGAACATCTAGAAATTGGAGAACAAGTTAGAATTCCAGTTGATTTCATTCCATTCACTTATATGCAAATATTCTTTGGAAAAGTATAAACCTACCTTTTCTCTCCCCAGTTATGGGTTAAATAGTATTGCATAACTGAAAACATCATTATCTCCCTACCAAAATTATTAATACAAAAAATGAATTATTCTTAAAATCTAAAAAATATCTTTTAGCTTTAAATAACCAAAAAAGGGTTGATAAACCATAAAAAAACAATTAGTCTATCCTGTGAGAGTTATTTTTAAAGCCATCCTTCCTCATTATATACCAATAAATTTCAACTGTTTCTTTCTGATTGTAAATATTCATGTTTTTTTTTTTGTTCCCAATTTCTTTAAAACTTTACTTCTCACGTGTTCATGATTGATTCATTTTCTACACCTTATCAACCTGGGTACGACGATAATCAACATCTGGCAGCAAGATTATGAGATTAGAGGTTTTTAGAAACGTGGAACCACCTCTTAATCACTATTGTTCTCAGGTTCAACCTGACCTGGGGTGTTAGCACTTGTTAGGTGTTCTAGCTATGGGCAAATAGTTAACCTTCAAACTGATTTAAGAGAAAAAGAAAAAATTAATCTGGATAAGAGTCTTTAGCTTGGAATAGCAACTTATCTAGGAGAAGGAAATCTCTGATATACAAACTTCTACACCTACTCTGTGTAGAATAGGGTAGGCTGAACTCTTTAACTTTGGTAGGTAATCTTCCTAGAGATAGTGTCTCAATGAGTTTCTAGTTTCCTAAACTGGTTGTTGTTAGTAAGGGCATCCTGCTGTAAAACTCACTCCAATATTTCACAATGGTTCAATTACAGAGGCATCAAGAAAAGCCTGTCCAACCCATGCTAGTATGGAAATGGAGGTTAAACGATGATGATCATCATCATCAACCCTTTGCAGGTTATTTAAAGCCAGAAAATATTTTCAGAGTATAAAAATGTTTTTGAGATAATAATTATTTAGGGATACAAGTCTTGCTAATTAACCTATAGCTGGGGGGAAGAGTTGGTGGATTCATACTTAATAAGAATTTGATAAACAAAATAAAACTTATAATGTGGATTTAAAGTGGGGGATCAATTCTATATTACAATCAATGTATAAACTGATCCCTTACTTTGTGACCATGGAATTCTATACATTTATATTCCAGAGAATGTGAATAAATATAAAAAACATTCCTGTGTAGCTAATCAGTATTGATTGATTCATTTATTTTTTATGACTTATCAACCCTTTGCAAGTTATTTAAAGCTAGAAAATATTTTTAGATTGTGAAAGTTTTTTGGATGTGCGTTGTGGTGCAATGGATATCGGCTTGGAACGAGAAATTGGGCAGCCGAGTTCGAATTCCGGTTGAATTCATTGAATTTACTTGCAGTCAAATACCTTTGGGAAAGGTATTAATCCATCTCTTCCTTCCAGTTATGGGTTAAATAACAGGACAGAATGGATTCTATAGCCTTGGCTGGCAACCAGTCTACCACAGAAAGCAATGGCAACCTACTGTGGGATAATTTTCTGCCCAGTCAGTCATGTCTCTTTCGAGACATGATCGCCCAAGCATGTTTCATGTATGGCACTTAACTGACTGACTGAATGTTATAGTTATATAAGTCTTACTCATTACTCACTCACCTCAGTGATGATCAACCTCAACGTTGTTTAATTTTGCTGATTATATCAGAACCAGTATTTCAATATGATATGGCCATAAGCCATACCACCTGCACATCCAAGCTTACAGAACTCTATATTTTTAAGCAATCATCCATCTAAGTAGTAACAAATCTCAACATTGCTTAACTTTGGTAATTATACAAGAACTGATGTTTCTATATGTTATGGCCATAAGCCTAATTGTTACATGAAATTCTATTCTTAGTCATTTCACTTTCATACACAGTGTCACCTTTGGAGACACACCAGCTGTTGTAATGGTTAACAATGTGCATTTAATTTTCCCCAGGATCTTCTTTTGCACCTTCTTCTTCTTCTTCTTCTTCTTCTTCTTCTTCTCTGTGCCCTTTTTATTTGTTTGATTTGTGATTTCTTTTTACCTTACTAATGATTTGGGTAAATATTCATCTTAGGTCTTTTCAAATTTATCCAAAATAGCATTATTTCTGTGCAAATGTATATGCTGAACTCAAATCAACAATTAGTTATTGAAGAAACCTACCTTTTTTTATCTGAAAGTCCATAAAATAAAACAAACTATATCTCGCACCTTTTCTCTCCCGTAACTCTCACGAAGTCATGTAATTAACTGCAGAATGATGTTCTGCATAGGATAACAAATTTCGGACGATTTACTCCCTTTACTGAAACTTTCACCTATTTACTTCCTGTAATGAAAGTAATATGTGTAGAAATACAATAACGTATTACTTTCATTACCGGAAGTAAATAGCCGGAAGTCTCTGTAAAGGAAGAAAATCAACCAAAAATAGACCGAAATTTGTTGTCCTACGCAGAAAGTCATTCAGCAATTAATTACATGATTGCATTAGAGTTATGGGAGACAAAATGTAGTTTGATTTTTTTATGAACTTTCAGATCAAAAAGGTAGATTTCTTCAATAACTAATTGTTCATTTGAGTTCAGCATATACATTTGCACAGAAATAATGCTATTTAGGAAAAATTTGAAGGGGGAAAAGCCTTCGGGACCTAAAATGAAAATTTACCATGATTTGTTATTGATGGGCATTGTGGTGCAATAGATATCAGCTCAGAATGAGAAATCAGAGAGATAGGTTCAAATTCTGCTTGAATTCATTGCATTCCCTTTCGCACAAATACCCTGAAAGGATAGTGTACATGGAAGAAGATTCTGTTTAAACTTAATCCTGATTTTGTAAACTTTACAGGATGTTAAGGATCGTTGTCATATTGAAGAGCCCAGTTTGTTTTCAAGCACAGTGAATGTGCAGTCTACCGCAGAAAGTAATGGCAACCTATTGCGGAATAATCTTCTGCCCAGTCTGTCATGTCTTTTTCAGAACATGATCGTCCAAGCGTATATCACAGATGGCACTTAACTGACAGACTGAATATAATAGTTGGAGAAATAAGTAAACCTACTGGTCATAAAGTGAGGGGTTAGTTTTCTATTGTTATTAAGTAATAAACTGATCCCCCACTAATTAATACTTATTAATATAATAATAAAATCCGTCTCTTCTCCCTCCAATCACGGCTTAAATAGCAGGACAAATTGGGTCTATAGCCTTGGCTGGCAACCAGTCTACCGCAGAAAGTAAAGGCACCTAACTGCGGGATAACTCTTCTGCCTAGTCAGTCATGTCTCTAAAGAGACATGATCGCCCAAGCGAGTATCACCTATGGCACTTCACTGGCTGTATTCCATTTGAACTTAACCATGATTTTGTAAGCTTTGTCGGATGTTAAGGATCGTTGTCATATTGAAGAACCCAGTTTGGTTTCAGGCTCAGTGAACGTTCACTCTGATGTAAATTTCTCTCCAAAATATCCCTATAATATGCGTCATTCATTCTCCCTTTTATTATTTGAATGTTCCCTACACTTTAGGCACTAAAGCAAACCCAGATCATGATTGATCTTTTCTCCATATTTTACTGTGGGGATAGTATTTTGCGGTCAATATACACTACCATTTTTTTCCCAGCCATTTGCCACAACATTTTTGCCAAAATGTTCAATTTTTGTTTCGTCTGAACAAAGTACATTTTCCTAAAATGTTGCAGGTTTGATACAATGAAAGGTAGGAATCCATCTCTTCTCCCTCTAGGGGTTGAATAGTGGGAAAAATTGGGTTCTGTAGCCTTGATTGGCAACCAGTCTACCATTGAAAAAAACTGGCAACCTACTGCAGGAAAAATTTTCTGCCTACTCAGTCGTAGGTCAAAAGAGATATGATCCCTCAAGTGTATATCACGTATGGCACTTAACTGAAGGAGCCATTTAGGTAAGGAAGCTGTGGAAAGACATAATCATCCATGCATGTATGACATATGGCATTTAACTGACAGGATGATTTTTTTAATAAAACTATTAAAACTTTAATATTTTGGTAATAAGACACAAGAGGTTAGTGTACTTTAGGAAGCATTATCCAGCTTAAAATAGTCCTAAAATGGATCTTTATTCATAGTACTTTAGTCTAGGAAAGATAATCTCCAATTTTCATAGTACTTTAGTCTAGGAAAGATAATCTCCAACATTGGTCTTGTGGGGGAGGTAACTATGTGGTTACCTATAACAATTTTACAGTTGGACCAATATTTTTTCCCAGTCATTTACAGATCTTTTCTGGATCATTAAATTAGTAACAGTGACATGTGTTCTCAGCTTGCAGACTTGGCACCCCTCCATGTTCCACTCTCTCATCTCAGCAGAAACTCAAGCGAAAGTGTATAATTTCATTAGTTATTATTTATTATCAAATTGTCACTAATTAAAAATTAATTAAAATTGGGTTTTGCTATGAACTGTAATGCAATGCCATTTTTTAGAGAATTGTGGTGAGTGCTGTTACTTGGCGAATATATTGACCATGTTCTTCTTTTAATATAATTTATTGGCTGTTAGTTTAATTAAGCAGGTGTTTCATCGCAACTACAAGTGCCATTATCTGCTGACCATTAACTGTTTTACTTTACTTAAAATTATTTATTGGGATTCACAAAGTTGGGCACAAGGCTACAAAATGTGGAACCATACAGACACACATCAAGAAAATTCCCAATTTTTCTTTTAATGAAGAACTAAAACAATCGAATGATGAATAGCCATGGAAATACATTATGGAAGTTAAGTGTTGCTAAATAATTTAGATTATTTTATGTATTTCAAGCCAGCAATTGTGTGCAGTGTTTCCAATGGCTGGGAGGGGATAATCAGGGAAAAGAATAGTGCAAGAATAATACTTAACACTGAAGATAGATTAGAAGAGATTTATTATACCACCGTACAATAAACCAGTAGACACACAAGAACACCAACGAATAGTAACAGGTATAACAATCACGTAGAAAATGTCTCTGCCCAGGACGTATGCATCCGTTTAGTGAAGAATGCTTCCGTCTAGTGACGTATGCTCTCGTCTAGTGATGTATGCTTCTAGTTTGCTCTAGTCACAGTCTTTTATAGACAGAAAGCAATGGCAACCTAAACCACTGTGGGATAATCTCCTGCCCAGTCAGTCGTGTCTCTTTCGAGACATGATTGCCCAAGCGTGTGTCACGTATGGCACTTGACTGACTGACATTTTTTTTTGTCGTAGAACTTGCAATCAACTTATTCAATCCTTAACTGAAGAATTAAGATTCATCAGATTGGAAAACTGTGCAATATTATTACTATGGAATAAAGAAAAATTTTAGTAATCAAATGAAAAACTCTAAATGATTTATTCCCTATTATGTATGCAGCTCAGAAAAACAACTAACCAAATGTATAAGTATTGAAAAAGAAATGCAGCCAGTGGAATATCAGAAAGCTGTATGACAACTGAACTCAGCTTCCCCTGTCCTACTGTCAAATGTTTAACTAGTGTAATGATTGGTGCTCATGCTTCAACTGACTGCTAAATTTTCTGCTGGTGTTCCTGGAATGATAATTCTAAATTGCAAAGAAAACCCTTACCAATCCAGGAACGTATACATGCACCATTCACAACTGAAGACATTTTAGCGATCAATCTTCTGTGTAAAACCTGTAGACTCCCACTGGAGTATATGGCGAACGGCCTCATCACATTAGGTGTTCAGATGAATATCATCTTTTTCATTGTTAGAGACAACAAAATTATAGGGTTTTTTTTTTAAAGCTGATGATTGTATCAAGGTAAATAAAAATAATTATGGTAAATTTTTAGACAAGATCAATTTTTTTTCTGAATAGTGTCAGTCACACTGAGCGCACCTCGCTAAAGGGTAGAATCACCAACTGACACTAATCGATCGGGTTTCAATCCTGGCTAGAAGCAATCAAATGTCTAACCATACTGATGAGCTGTGATACAGCGAAACAGATCTGTGGAATGTGCATTGTGGTGCAGTGGATATCAACTCGGAATGGCAAATCGGGAAGCTGAGTTTGAATTCCAATTGAATTCCTTGCATTCACTTATGCACAAATGCCCTTAGGAAAAGTATTAATCCATCTCTTCCCTCCAGTTATGGGTTTAATAGGACAGATTGGGTTCTATAGCTTTGGCTGGTAACCAGTCTACCGCAGAAAGCAATGGCAATCTACTGCTGGATAATCTTCTGCCTAGTTAGTCATGTTTCTTTCAAGACATGATTGCCCAAGTGTGTATCACATATGGCACTTAACTGACTGAGTGAGTGCCAGTTAAAACCAAAAATTCTTTAAGCTAAAAAATATATTCATGCAAGTCAATGCCCCTTTATATTTTGCCCATATTTTCAAAGAAAAGTATCAAAGACACCAGATAAATGGAATAGGCTCCAGTCTCTTCATATAATTGTAAGGGAGACAATAGTATCTTCCCTTAAGGGGAACAACAGTTTTCTTCCCTTTTGAGGAACTCTTTTTTATCTGAGGTCAGTTCCCTTCCTGGCTGGAGTGGGATAGCCACAAGGACCATTTGCTGTCTTAACGGTATATAATTCCTTACCATACTTGCTAAAAACATTCTTGTCCATTTGGACAACTTGAGCATTCTTCTCATTTGGGACTTACTTAAACATTCGTAATGTATTGTTACTTGTTTGTATTTTATTAAATGCCTATTTGTTATTGCCATGTACTTGTCCTTTTTACTACACATTCTATGGCAGTGTGTTAATATTCGTTGTTTAAAAGTTTATATTAGTATCGCGTAACCGGTAATATCGCCAGTTCACAACTCAATACTAATATAATAATCCTTAGAAAACATGTACAATAGTGTTATGACTTTTTGTAATATAATGGATTTTCTGTATCATGATTCAATAAACTTTTGTTAAAATCTCACTTCCAAGATGAAATTTCTAAAATTGTATATAAGTATAGTAGTAGTATGACATTCTGGAACCTTCAAGAACCTGTTTTTTTGTTTTCTTTAAGTGTGTATGTTAAACTATAGCTATAAACTGTTAAATGCATTAGAAATACGTAAGTAATATCCAATTACAGCATTAGCAAAATTAAACATAAAGCTTCTGAAATATTGCAATTTTCTACTCTTATCTAATCTAAACTTATTTATAAATGGAACTTTGTCTGTGTGCGTGTGTGTGTATCCGTTACCTATATACTCCAAAATGGCTGAACCGATTTTCTTGAAAATTTACACAGTTGTATTATAAGCGTCTGTGAGGGTTCTTAGCTAGGTTTTGTGTCGAGGTACCCCCGATAAATATCGAAAATCGATAATCAAAAAAATTGGGTTATAGAAGGAGTGGCCCGATTTTAATCAAATTTGATACACTCATAGACAAAGAAATAAGAAACGACATTCAGAAGTTTCAAGGTTGCAGTTCTTACAATAGTGCAGAAAATTTGATATCGATACCAGGAAACCAAAATTTGATTTACATCCATTCATTTTTCTTTCAGTCTACGGTTTCGCTTTAACTGGAAACAACTATTGCTTTTTAGTCTTTCATGCCAACATCCAAAGAGTCTGAGCTCCAGGACCATGGATTAGTTTTAAAGCTTTCATTACACCCGAGCAACGCTGGGCTATACTGCTAGTTGATTATATGGTAAAACTGAATTTTCAATTTAGGGGTGACCATTTTTTTTAAGAACTAAAACAAATTAATGCATTTTCAAATACTTTTAAATAAAAGTTCGTTGATTTATGACATAGGATTTATGACATAGGATTTATGACATAGGATTATAGGGTTGCAAAAAAGTTATAACCCTAAAGTGCACAAAAATTAAAGATGTGTATTGAAATAGAAAACAATATTCAAACAAAGAAGATCTCTGGAAGGCAATAAAAATTGTAGCAAATAATGTTAAATTTAATAGAAGGCTTGCAGTCCGTTATTAAAAGAGATGGCTATGAGAATGGAAAATGATATTCAAAGACCTTTGAACTGAACCCTACTTCTATTCATGTTAAAGTTGAAACATTTGAAAAGATTTTAAAAATCAATGAATGAAAAATCTATGAAAGAAATATAATGTCAGTCAGTTAAGTGCCATACGTGATACACACTTGGGCGATCATGTCTCGAAAGAGACATGACTGACTGGACAGAAGATTATCCCACAGTAGGTTGCCATTGCTTTCTGCGGTAGACTGGTTGCCGACCAAGACTCTAAAACCCAATATGTCCGGCTATTTAACCTATAACTGGAAGGAAGAGACGGATTAATACCTTTCCCAAGGGTATTTGCGCGTAAGTGAATACAATAGATTCAGCTGGAATTCAAACTCGGCTCCCCGGTTTCTCGTTCCGAGCCAATATCCACTGTACCACAACGCACATATAATGTACAGTAGCCAATATTCATCTTCTTCCATGTGCCATGTCCCTTCAGGACGTAGGCAATCATGACCATCCTCATCCCCACTGTCCCTTGTATCTCTTAACAACTTTTCTCTTCGTATTTTTCCCAAATCATATTTTGTCACCATTTGCTCAAGCACATCAAGTATGTCATGCATTGCTTTTCCCATCTCTCTCTCTCCTTCCATTCACCCTATGAGTATCAGATTCTCCAAACCCTCCTCCCTCATTACATGTCTCAGAAACTTCAGCTGTTTCTTCATGATATTAAGTATAAGTTTCCTTTTCATTTCCATCTTCTCCAAAACCTTGTCATTGTTCACATGTTCGGTTCATGGTATCCTCAGCATCCTTCTGTAGAACCACATTTTGGTTGCTTCAAGTCTCTTTTTCATTTTTTTGCTGCTTAGCTTTTGGAATGTATCCTTGGCTATGCCAATCCACATTTGAATTTCAATGTCGGATTATCTGCCCTCTGTTAAACACTTCCCAAGTATTTAAATTTCTGCACTTACTTGATTTTAGTATCCCCAACATGTAGTTTTTGGCTCCTCTATTTTTTCTTCTCTCATTTAGTTGTTGATGTTTTCTCAGTCAGACTTTAAAAAATGGTATGCACAGCAATAAATAGCAGATTCCATGCCCAATAATTGTATTTTGGGGATTTAGGAATTTCATGTGTAATGGAAACTCAAGCAGGAGTTCACATGGGGATGCAAATATTATTTCCCCATTGTTAATTTGAATATTAGGGATGTGGTTACTGCTTACAATCATGGATCGTGCATTGAGTGTCTATGGATGTGGTACAATTCAAAGGGAGAAGAAAGGACAAAAGAAAAAAACTTTCTAAACATTGTGGAAGAAAAAAAATAAGAAAAGAGAAAGAACAGAAAAAATGAACTTTTATATCCTGTACAAACTTTTAATTTTGTGTGTTCTTAAAAAAAAAATGAGAAAAAGGCAAACTTTTCAGACATTACAGAACTCTCTGATATTGAAAGAAGAAATATTGTGCTAAAAAAAAAAGAAGAAAATGAACAAAAAGAGAAAGAAAGTATTCAGTCAGTTAAGTGCCATACATGATACACGCTTGGGCGATCATGTCTCAAAAGAGACATGACTGACTGAGCAGAAGATTATCCCACAGTAGGTTGCCATTGCTTTCTGCGGTAGACTGGTTGCCAACCAAGGCTATAGAACCTAATCTGTCCTGTTATTTAACCCATAGAATAGATGGATTAATACCTTTCCCAAGGGTATTTGCGCGTAAGTGAATGCAAGGAATTCAACTGGAATTCAAACTTGGCTCTCCGATTTCTTGTTCTGAGTCAATATTCACTGTACCACAACGCACAATATATAACAGAAAAAATTAGGAGCACTTTCACTTTCTTCTTTTAGTGCATTGTGCATTATATTTTTTTGGATTTAAACTTTTTTTTCGGGTTATCACAGAGAAGGGCCGATGCCACAAAATCGACAATAAACTTACTAAAAGAAAAAGAAAAAGAGGCAAAGGATAACTGAAGTGAGTCAGTTCTTTGGTTGGCCAGTGTGTGTGTGTTGCGACTGGCACTGAAATGAATGAATAAATAAATTAGGAAAAAAGAAAGTGTAAAGGAAATAGAGTGAATTTTCAACTGAAAAGGTGAAGAAGTCACCATGGCAGACAGATGCTGTAAGTCAATTATGATGTGTTTATAAGTTAGGTAATTATGCGTCTCAAAGTGGAGATTTTTTAACAAATGTGGCTTACATGTGGTGTAAGGCCAAAGTTATGGAGGACCTGGTGAAGTTTGGTCACTCTTTGGCTTTAATTGTTTTGGTGCTAACCATTACTCTACATCGGGGTACCAACATGTCTCAGTATGAGTAGACGGGTGATCTACTCTATGGAAAAGAAAGGAAAAAGGAAGGAAAAAGAAGAAGAGAAAAATACTTTTTATGCAGATCACTCTGTGGTTTGATTCATTGTTATGCCCAAGTTAGGTGACTAACTTGGAGTTTGCATCAAAAGAATTAACAAGGCAGAAATACACGCACAATGTGAAGAAAACAAGATGCCACCTTTGATATTAATGTATACTAGCAGTATAGCCCAGCCTTGCTCGGGTGTAATGAAAGCTTTAAAACTAATCCATGGTCCTGGAACTCAGACTCTTTGGACATTGGCACGAAAGAATAAAAATCAATAGTTGTTTCCAGTTAAAGCAAAACCATAGACTGAAAGAAAAATGAATGGATGTAAGTCAAATTTTGATTTTCTGGTATCAATATCAAATAAGTTTTTTCATCATAAACTGAATTTTGAAGGCTAAATAAGTCCTCTGAGTAAATGGTATTATGGCTGAAACTAAGAACTACAATTATACCTTCTTAGAGCCAAACCTGAAGCAAAAACTAAAATAAAAGAGCTGATAAAAATACAGACATACAGACATACAGGCAGATAAACAGACACACACACAAACACCTTGCCTTATATATATATATATATATATATATATATATATATATATATATTATGGATTTTCTGCACTATTATAAGAACTGCAGCCTTGAAACTTCTGAATATCATTTCTTATGTCTTTGTCTATGAGTGTATTAAAATCAGACCACTCCTTCTATAACCCAATTTTTTCGATTATTGATTTTCAATATTTATCGCGGGTACCTCGACACAAAACCTAGCTAAAAGCACTCGCAGATGCTTATAGTTCAACTGTGTAAATTTTCAAGAAAATCGGTTCATCTGTTTCAGAGTTTATAGGTAATGGACACACATACACACATACACACATACACAGACACACAGACACAGACAAAGTTTAGATCTGTTTTTTTGTTTATTATCTTTGTATGTGTTGTTCTTTATCTATTGTTTTTTCTTTCTTTTATGTTATGTTATATGTAAATGCATTGTACAATTGATGTGATTGTGTGGTGGAAAAAGATGGTTGATGAAGGGAATGCACTTAAAATGTTTCTAGATAAATATTTTGAAAAATGGTAATGGAGGAATCTTGTAAATTATATGAGTTGGTGAATAATTTCCTAAAGAAGTGAATTTTTATAAAACAGTAAAAATATGCAAACTGCTAGCAAAAGAAAGAGACATTGTTTTAATAAATATTTGATTGTTGTCAAAATTAAGAATGCGAGCAAAGTTCTTTGTGTCAGGAAAATATTTGATTGTTTTGAAACCAGCAAGAGACAAGCTTTGGAATAATATAAAAATGTGTTAGGATATGACGTGATTGCTGATATAAGAGACAGAAATTATTAGTAGTACACAGTTGGTCAAGAAAGGGGATTTGAACTAAGATCAAGAAAGACCAAGGAAAATCATAGATAAGCACAGTCTCTGGCTCCTAAATGTATGTGTGCTGTCACTTTTGACAATACCTCCACTCTATGACATGTTACCTGATCAGAGAATAAATTAGTGAAGATATTTCTTTGGTACACACATTTCAAGCCAATCATCAGCATTGGTTTGCAGGTTATACAGTCTATATTGTAATCAACAAGAGCAGCTGCCAAGAAAGCACTTTTTTTTTTTTAATCATTTCACCCCAAGCAAGGCATTCCACTGCCACTTGGGGCTACATGGGGGAAGGTAAATAGAAAGAGTGGTTAGATATAGGAAATGTCAGAAGGGGGGTGATAGATAGTTGGGTGGGTTGGAAGAGTGTTTGAAAGAATGGAGGCGAGTTAGTTTGTTAGGAGGTGTCTGTTGACCTTACATTTAAACTCCAGGAGATTGTAGCCGTCAGGGAAGCAGTCTTGTGGAAGGGAATTCCACAGTCGGGAAGTGCGAGAAAAGAAACTGTTGGAGTAGAAGTTGGTGTTGCATTTTATCAGTTTCACTGTAAAAGGGTGGGATCTAAGAAAAGACAGAGGGAAGCCACATCCCATCGGTGTGAAAGTGACTGAAGACAGGCTGCTAAGTCATATCACAGACCAGTTATATCACAGATCCTCCTTTGGATTTTGCCAGAAACTTCAAGATAAATAGCAGGAATTTCAAACAAAGAATTATATCAAATAACAGGAACCACATCATCTGAGGACTATCAACAGCAGCAACAACTAATATGGATAGCACATCTAACTTCATAAGAAAATAAATATATATTCAAGATGTTAACATTTCATACTACTTCAAATAGAAGGTTCGGAATTAAACTCTCCCTCAATACTTGAAAGAATCATAATAGCTACTTGACTTGAGAAACCTGTTTTCTTAAAAAAAGTGTTTAAAAAGAAATATTTTATAAATTCTAACTAAAAACAGAACTGACAACTCTGTTAATAAATGCCAAATGTTTACTTGTAGGGAAAAGGCTAATATCAAACTGGAAAAATCCATAACATGGTGAGCGCCACACCCATAATTATACATATAGGTCAAAGACAAATATTGTTTTTTGTCCAGCCCTAGCAATGAATATCATGCTACCATCAGTATTACACCAACCTAACACCTCTTTAGTGTGCTGAGGAAGGTGTTGCTCCAGATTTCATCCTGATAGCCAGGGAGTGAAGAAAAGCATAACTGGTGTAGCTCAGTGAATGAATGCTTACTGTTTCCTTAGAGGGAAACGGCTAATATTACCATCACAATCAGCATTTCATATCATAAATGACATGGACATTGTTCTTTCCAAATCAAAACGGCATAATCAAACATTGTTTGGCAGAAAAAAAAAGATTAATTGCTTCTAAAATGATCAGTTCAGACTAAATCTGACATCTATTGTGCGCTACAAACTGTGTGGAACTGCTGGCTATTTCTGGGTGTCATATCCATGAATATTAAATCTGTTGCTGTCTGATGTTTAAGATGGACACCCTGTACCTCTATCTGTTTGACTTAATGGCTTTTCTCTTGAAATGCTATTAATACATGACATTTGATTTGAAAATCTATTCTTGATTGTCAATCATTTCAATCAAGGTAAGTCCCAGTAATATTAATAAGTCCCAGTAATATTAATAAGTTAATGATTTATTCAGCTGAGGATTTTAATAATTTCTCAGATTTCTTCATTTCAAATTCATCCTCTTATATACAAAATAATATTGCGAAATTAATTTTCTAATCTTTGACAGAACCTACAATCATACTTTTATGGTACATCAGTTTTCAAACTCACGTGCATGAAAAATAGGATTGGTGCATTGAGTTCTAATTTCGTCTGACGCCAATGTATTTGTTTTTGCAAAAACACACTTGGAAAGGTGTGAATACATTTCTTCCCACAGCTATGGTTTAAATAGTAGAACAGACGAGACTCTCTAGCTTTGGTTGGCAGCCAGTCTAGGAAAAACACAACTTTGAAACCAGTGGGATGAGGAACTCCACCCCCTATAAAACCAATTTGCTTCTTTGTCTTTTTTTGTTTTTTTTTAAGCATTTCACCCCAAGCAAGGCATTCCACTGCCACTAATGCACTTCGGGCTACATGGGGGAAGGTAAATAGAAAGAGTGGTTACATATAGGAAATGTCAGAAGGGGGGTGATAGATAGTTGGGTGGATGGGAAGAGTGTTTGAAAGAATGGAAGCGAGTTAGTTTGTTAGGAGGTGTCTATTGACCTTACATTTAAACTCCAGGAGATTGTAGCCATCGGGGAAGCAGTCTTGTGGAAGGGAATTCCACAGTCGGGAAGTGCAAGAAAAGAAACTGTTGGCGTAGAAGTTGCGGTTGCATTTTATCAGTTTCACTGTAAAAGGGTGGGATCTAGTTGCTAATCTAGTATCTCGTGCAAATTCAAAACTAGGGGGCACCAGTGATCTAAGTTCATCGGAGCAGAAGCCATGAAAGTATTTATAGAAGAGACACAGGGAAGCCACGTCGCGCCGGTGAGAGAGAGGCTGCAGGCGGTTTGCTAAGTCAGTATCTATCACATTACAGACCCTCCACTGTACCTTGTCGAGAAGCCCAAGGAGAATAGCAGGGGCACCCTATTTCTATACACATCTCCTTTAATTTTCATGCACTTTAGAGTTATAACTGTTTTTATAACCGTGTGTGGATATTTGTAGGTTTGTTTATGACTGAAATGTTGTGACTATGACAAAGAAAATACAAATCCAAACGGATTGGTGCATAATACACTATTTACAAATTTAAGATATTTTTGTCCTTAGAAATGACATCTAATCAATAATAAATGCCATATTGTTTTCTGAGTGACATCTTCATATAAACATTCTCACTTTTTCTCATATAATTGGTTTTAACAATTGATACCTAGAATACCTATCACCCAGTTCACACTCCACCCATGTCTATTGAACAGGTGAAGAGGCTCATCCCTTGTTTCCTGCTTAGGATGTGGTTTCCGGTTTTCTTTTTTTCTAATCTTTTTACTCCTTTTCATTTTTTTTTTTCCAATTGTAGTAGATAGACTAAACTATCACCCGTTTTACACTCCACCCATGTCTATTGAACAGGTCAAGAGGCTCATCCCTTGCTCCCTGCTTAGGATGTGGTTTCCGGTTTTCTCTTCTCCAACCTTCTCACTCTTACTTAGCCCCCTGCACATCAGTGGCGTTACTGCCTTGCTCGGGGTGATATGATTAAAAAAAATAAAAGTATTGTTAATTGTATTTAGCGTCTTTTGTATTGACATTTGTAGTGATTCTTGAAAATAAACGAAAATAAAGAGAATTAAAATTAAAATAAGACATGTGCTTTCCTTTAAAACCCTTCTCTCTCTCTCTCTCTCTCTCTCTCTTTCTATATATATATATATATATATTTATATATGTGTGTGTGTGTGTGTGTGTGTGTGTGTGTGTGTATAGGGTACATATGGATGGAATAGCATTCCGTATTCAAAGAAACACTATTCTGGAAAAAGTGCTCAATACAAAGTAGAGCTCATAATATTTATTCAGAAATTATAACATGAATATATTATAATATCACTACAAAAGTAGCTATTTTGTTTTGACACTTCTTTTGTCTTATCAAGTGATGAGGTTTATTTCAAGTTGAAGGGTTTTAAAAAGTTAAAAACAAGCAAAACCCCTTTAATCAGGGAGGCATTGTGGTATAGACAATGTGGACCAATCAGAGTAAAGCAACTTCTAATTTGGAAAATATGTGAGCAGACTGAAAAACAATTTTTGGTGGCATATTGACCACTTGATAAAAACAAAATTTTGAAATTTGTGTATGTATATATGTGTGCGCATATTAATCCGTATATGTGTCTGTTTGCCAGTGTATGTGTGTATACTCATCTATTTGTCCACGAGGGGATGTTTGTAGGTTTATTTATATGTGCGCGTTCTTTCTTTTCCTCGTTTAATATCTGAATAACTTTCTAAATCTAATAAATTGTTAAACTTAGAAATTTTTTAAAAATTTGCAATAATAATAAAGTGAATACAATAGTCAATTAATAATGCTGGTCTTAATTTAATCAAATATTAATACTAATGCCTCCAAAATATATATATATATCAGTCTCAACTAATGAGAAGGCAACCCTCAGATAAAAAAGGAGAAGAAAAAAAAAGCTGAACCCAGCCCAAAACACTGTAAGTTTGCAGGAGGTGAACCTACTTATTTTTAACTGAAAAATTTTTAAATCAGGGAGTCTCCAAAAAATATTGGTTATTAAAAAAATGAAAAAGACAAGAACACTGGAAATAAAATAATTTTGGTCAATCATAAAAATTGACACAAAGAGACTTTTTGATATTCACACCTAATTCTTATGCATATCCAAAATGGATGAAAATGTGACACTATAGTGGCAATAGAAAGCTGACAAGGAGAATTCAATATTTAAAGTAGTGTGGAGGCATCTTGTATGTAAGGAATGTTCATTTTGAACTTTCCGCAAAATATAAATGCGCTCAGCAGATTTGGGGTTTTTTGAATTAATGTGATACTTGAATATGAGTACAATGAACGTTAAAATTTGTTTATGACAGTGAAATGCTCTGAGAGAGAATTAATGCTTAGGAATTTAGGAGCAGGTAAGTAAGGAATATCTTTGATGTATTCGCTCCTGAGGTCAGTAAGTAGTTTTTGAGGCAGGGAAGAAGAAAAGAGGTAAGGGAGGCGAGCATAGTAAGCCACTTGACTTCGGTCAAGGGAGATACTAATTACTCTCTTCTCCTCAAGTCGGTCTGCCTGTAGAGGCTTTCTGTATCCGCTTTTTATATCTTTTTTTGGATCACAGCAGATCACTTGGGATTTCACACTTGTATTTGATTCTGGGCTTCCCATTGGCTGATAAATAAAATTTGCGTAGGCTCATGAACTGGAAATTTAATATTCAATTAATTTTTAGTTTTCAACCGGAATATCTGCGCGGAGCCGGTGGCACACGGACAACTTTTGGTCATTTGCTATTTGGTCGTGAAAGCACTAGCATCCGGTCCATCGCTTTTGCTCGGTATCACCACATCACCTCATGGCCAGAAGCAGAAAGGGAACCAAAACAACACCCAAAGAAGAATAAAACAAAAGAAATGCAAAGAAGCAGTCAAGAAGTCATCTACTACTGACAGTTCCACCCTGTTAAGAACTAAGAAACCACAGCAGATTGACATTGAGCTAATTCCTGAGATTACTGCTATCCCTACCATGGCTTGACTTGAAAACAACCACAAATGGAACATTTCTTCAGACTTTTATCAACACCCGCCTTATTAACAAACTTTTTTCTCCGCCAATTATCAATGGACTCATTAAAGAAAATAAATAAAAATAGATTATTTGTTTCAACTCTTGACTTCAGCTTCATTTTATTCCCAAAGTTTCCGATAAAATAATTATCCTACATTATTTTAATTCTTTCAAATATTGTAATAATAAAATGCAGCCATTAATTTTATTAATTTTTTATTTAGTCTTACCAGTATTCTTATATTTAAGACAATCAACAGTATAGACAATTTTTGCACCAAAAAACAGAAAAATATAAGAGTGCTGGAAAAACTAAATAAAAAATTAATAAAATTTTCTTTGTATCTCATATTTAATGAAATATGTTTAAAAGAAAGTTTGCCATCCAAACATATATTAATCTATATATATATAAGGCAATCTGTGAGTCTGTGTGACTGTTCCCTATGTACATCTACATTTTTTAAGCTAAGCCATTCAAACTTTCTAGGGACACATATCTACAGGGAAGCCAGGTCAACACATACTTTTGGGGTTTAAGTTCAGCAATTTTCCCTTTCACACTTTTTAGCCAATGGTGCAGATTGTTTACATTTGCTCCATAAAACATCTAAGATCTAAGATGGTTGCTAGATTACATCACAGAAATCATATCACACGTGTCAAACACGACTAAAAAAATTTTTATTTAAAAAAAATGTGTCTTTATATTTAATTTTTATTTTGACATTTTAAAAATTCATTTGGTTAACAAAAAAAATGGGAATATTTTTCCTCATAATTTTGAAACAAAAGAAATATTAAAAAATGTAGGTGTGCATAGGGAACAGTCACACACAGACTCACAGATTGTCTTTTATATATATAGATTATATTTTAAGTGTCTGCAGCGAATTGAAATATGTTTGTTTCATCTGCTGAAGAAATTAAAATGTTCTGAGTTGCCTGGGCAACACCAGGTTATGATGCTAGTATATATATAAGAACTGTTTCATGTATCCATGCATATACAGTTATTAGAGTCTTTTTTATACATAATTGTACAGGCATACCCACATACACTGATCCTGAACAAAGTTGTAGCTGTCATGGAAGGATTGTATTGCAAGTTTGTTTCACAAAGTAAAATAAATAATGTTAGTGTTGGGGAATCACCACTTTTCACACAGTCCATGGATTCTTCTATTATATAAATAATCCTTCCTACACAGAACGAGTTGTTGTTGTTAGTTAGAGTTGGTGTTTGTCAGAGCAGTTGAACCTCCACTTGTTGGTCAGCAAGAATATAGATAATTACCTGAACTTACTTCTTGTATATATTTGACTCCTACTAACAAGTATTCCTGAATCTACTAACTGTGTATAGGTTGTATATCTTTTATTCAGCATCCTGACTTAAGAGTTCATAATCATACCTGTTTGTCCACTCTTCAGAGGTTGATGGATTCTCTCGTCAGTTTTGATGTATAATGTATAAGGACCCAACAACCTCATACCTGTTTGTCCACTCTTCAGAGGTTGATGGATTCTCTCGTCAGTTTTGATGTATAAGGACCCAACAACCTCATTAAGGTTTATGTTTTGTCATATGTGGCTCTTCAGTTTCATTATATATAATAACTGTTTAATAAAAACAATGATAAATAAATTAATTAAACTGACAGCATAGCAAACAGTGAGAAATTCTTTGAAAATGGCAAGCTTAAATCAAAATTGCTTAGAAATTAGGAAAATATATTTACATATATGAAGTGGTAGTCAGAAAATGATTAAAGAAACATCAAAAAAATGAAATAAACAAGAACCTTTGTTGGTTTGTAATCAAATGTGCATAAATGAAAAATTTCTACTTAAATACACCCAATAATGTGCGTGTGTGACTGAAAGAAAGAAGGGGAAAGTTGATTTGTGATTGAATTCCTGATGTAAAGATATACTATGATTTTTCTGATTTTTCTTTCCTATCCAATAAACAAAACCAACAACCTAGTCATAAGAAAATAATGAAATAAAAAAATGCACAAGAAGAAAAGGAATTAATCTTTTTTTCTGATTGTTCATGTTGACTCTTTATCCTGTTGAGATTTGAAACCTTTCGTTTCTTTCTGTTTATGTTTTTTTTTCTGCTTTAGGACAAAAGACAAAATGGCATCACAATATGTTTGGAGGAGATGTTTTTGTTTTATTATGTAAGATAATAGCACACATTGACTACAAGAACAATGCCTGTTCTTACAAAATATATCTCAAAAATTGAATTGTCATTAAAGGAAAACATTTTGAGAGAGAAAACTTGAGAGAAGTAATTAAATTTTACAGCATTTATTTAGAGAGGAAAACAAAAAGAGAGAGTTATGGCATTAAAAAAATTAAATGTAATGAAAAAGAAACAAATACTAAGATAGAAAAAAGCATAGGAAACAATTTTATAGGGGACATAAAATATGTTAAAAGAGATTAAAATTGGTTGTTCAAAAGGCTGAGATTTGGAAAACAAATCTTTAGATTTGAAAGTATAGTTTCTGAGAGAAAAAAGAGAATAATTGATTGAAATTGGATGACAGAGATACAATAGAAACAATAGCTGATTCTAGAAATATGAACAATATAAAAACGAGAAAAACAATCAGAAAAATATGTTTACATTGTTCAGATTGTTGTCCTCATCTTTATTGCCATATTCATGATGTTTCAACTGTCGTACACTCCAGCTTTCTTCAGGGGATATTTTTTTAAATTGCACTGGAACCACAGGGAGTTAATCAGAAGAAAGAAAAAAGGAAGAGGAAAGAGACTACTAACTGAATGATAATTGTTAAAATTCTCAAGAAAATGAGTTGTCATCAAAATAACTTCTAAATTGTTCTAGACAAATTGTTCACTCTTTGTCCAGAACAATTTGGAAGTTATTTTGATGACAACTCATTTTCTTTACAGACAACATATGTTTTTCTCTTTTCCAGGCCCAACATCTTCAATGGTACATTATCTCTTTCTTATTGGCTGGAAACGGGGAAGGAAGTTTTACTGAATTCTTCAATTCTCCTTGGAACTGATCTTGATTTCATTTTAATTTTTTAAAAACATAATTTCTAGCACATTTTGTTTTTAATTTTCTTCTCAATTTTTCCAATCCTGTTTCTTGAGAATTTCAACAATTATCATTCAGGTAAAAAACATCTAGTTTGTGTCAACAACCCAGAAGAAAAATATCCATACAAAAATAAAGATTCAGGCCTAAGATATGAGATGAGTTTGTTTATTTTAATTTCTGTGACATTCATCAAAATTTTTATAGCTGACATTATTTTGTAGTTTTGAAAACAAATAAAGAAAGATTAATGATTAGCTTTGATTGACCAGAGGCAGTAGGTTGTGTGGTCTGGTTGACCAAGAAACACATAAAGAGAGAAAAATCAATTTTTTATTACTGAAGATATTGAGGACATTTTCCTTCTTTTTTATTTTCCTGCTTATAACAACTGTGGATGAACAAAACAATTCTTAGATTAGCTGGCAGGAAGCGATCTAGATTGGCTCTAATTATCTTAGATATAATAAAATCCTTGGCTTTAGAAAATAATCTAAAACAACCAGAGTTATACAGGCTGATAAAGAAAGTTTAATTATTGAAAACCCTTTTTTGTCTTAGCATTCTAAAAGTTTAGATTTGTGAAAAAGACATTTGTACCAGCCTTTGGAAATGTGGCAAGGTTGAATGTTGAAGAGTTGGGAGAAAGGAGACAGAAATTAACACCAACTATAAGGCGTCGAGCCGATATCCATTGGATATCAGCTCGGAACGAGAAATCAGGGAGATGAGTTCGAATTCCAGCTGAATTCATTGCATTCACTTACATGCAAATACCCTTGGGAAAGGTATTAATCCTACTATTCCTTCCAGTTATGGGTTAAATAACAGGACAGATTGGGTTCTATAGTCTTGGTCGGCAACCAGTCTACTGCAGAAAGCAATGGCAACCTACTGCAGGATAATCTTCTGCTCAGTCAGTTATGTCTCTTTCGAGACATGATCGCCCAAGCGTGTATCACATATGGCACTTAACTGACTGATAAGGCGTGATGAAGCAAGATCAAAAATGGAAGGAATTAGAGTTAAGGAGCAGCTTGATTCTTCTGACCACTTTCAAAAGGGGGGGTTGGGCAACACTTAAATTTGGAAATATATTTGAGTAAACATATTTTGAAAATATGGGATTTTAGAAAACGTTAATGCTAAGAGTGGAAGATAACCAAACCCCAGACTCTGGTCAACTCCACACCTGCTAGATGCAGGACTCCATATAATCCAGAGGCTTGGACAACTTACAGAGTCCTCACATTACTGCTACTGGAGTCCACACTGATCACTGAAACCTCCTGATTAAGACCTTATGCCAGCCTGAATACCAGAACTAATTCCTCACCATTGATCTGTTTTTCACATCAGTTTACTTCCTCAGTGATCCTCTCGTGGTCTGAGATCAAAAACACAGCAAAGGAGTGAATGATGGGGAAACACAAACTTTGGCTAGATCAATACCAGGAAC
Source organism: Ascarosepion bandense (assembly GCA_037127315.1). NCBI lineage: Eukaryota > Metazoa > Mollusca > Cephalopoda > Sepiida > Sepiidae > Ascarosepion > Ascarosepion bandense. The sequence goes on from JBBBDQ010000496.1 coordinate 3,058,698, forward strand.
AAACCAGCAATGAATTAATGAGTTGAGGAGTCATCTAGATTGTAACCATAGTAGTTTGAAGGAACCTGAATGCCAAAATTGTGTCGAGGGTGTTTTACATTTGAACCTGACCATTTATTTAATCCATGGGGTAAATTGTTCTAATTCTATGTGCCATGCCTTAGAATAGTTTTATTTAATTCTACTTGATAACTCAAGTTTTTGTTCTCTCTGCCTTGACCAGTAATTGAACTCACAACTCTTTTGGTTAAGTCACTTTTGGATCAACCAACCAAAGCTTTTATCTACTGGGCTTTTTATCAAAGGGTTTGGTTTTGATATTTAACACCTACCACCCCTGAAGAAGGCTGAAACATACAACAGCTTAAACATTGTGAATATGGTAGTAAAGATGAAGACAAAATTCCAAACAATGTCAATAGTTACAATGCCTCATCTCAGGTAAGAAAAATACATTTTTGAAAAAAAGTTCAAAATGAGGTGTGACAATTCACTTGCCTGAATAACTTTCTAAAAGCAAAGTCAGTTAATCAGGTCAGTGGTTGGCTGCTACCACCTTCAAAGTTATACCCCTTTTAAAGGTATACACTCTGTGAGATGACGATGCCATTGCTAGAAATATATTTGGAACTTGCTTCCCAGAATATCTTTCAGCAATATAGTCATGTGTTGGTGGATATCAGAGGTGTCGACCCATCTTTGTCCTCTCCTGACATTTATTAATTCATTTTGTTAAAAATTTTAGCCAAAAATTACCTTTGTAATTTCAACAGTTTGATGAAAAAACAGGATGTAATAATTACACCAGCAACATGCTACAGTCATTCCAAAAATTAAATGTCACACATTAATAAGAGTAAATGGGTTCACTTATCACCCGGTTCACACTCCTCCCCATGTTTTTGACAGGAGTAGAGGTTTATCAACATAATGTGGATATATCAACTGCTCATCCAAGCTTACAGCACTTGATATTTCCAAGCAGTTACTCATCTAGATGCTAACCAGATTCGACATTGCTTAACTATAGTAATCATATGAGGACCACAGTGTCAACCAATTGTGAATATAAGCCTTTTATATCAGCTGCTTATCCAAGCTTACAGCACCTGATATTTCCAAGCAGTCACTCATCTAGATGCTAACCAGATTCGACATTGCTTAACTTTAGTAATCATATGAGGACCACAGTGTCAACCTAATGTGCATATAAGCCTTTTATATCAGCTGCTCATCCAAGCTTACAGCACCTGATATTTCCAAGCAGTCACTCATCTAGATGCTAACCAGATTCGACATTGCTTAACTTTAGTAATCATATAAGGACCATATTGTCAACCTATGTGTATAAGCCTTTTATATCAACTGTTCATCCAAGCTTACAGCACCTAATATTTCCAAGCAGTCACTCATGTTGTTATTGACCAGGTTCAACGTTGCTTAACATCAGTAATCATATGTGAACTGATGTTTCTACATAATATGGCATGTTAGCCGACATTAAGAAGAGTAAGTAAGAAAGAGAGAACGAAAGAATAAGTCTATGCCACTTTTATTCTTAGCTTTTATCTGCGACTCAATTGATAAATTTTTGTTCTGCTCCTGTTGATAACAATTGAGTTTTTTATTATTAAAATTTTGTCCATGACAAAGCAAAAGAGAAAACAGTTCTATAACTATCAACAAATCAAAAAGTGTAATTACCCAAAAGAATTATGAATTGTCCTATTATTGCGTATAGTAGCATATCAGACATTGTCTTGACACACAAATCTAATCTTTGTATTCGTGTTCTGGAGCATGAATATTATGCAAATAGGACCAAATAATATGCAGTGCCTGAAAAACAATTTAGATAAATACAGTGTAACCCTGTATAAGAGAGTTGTCGGGACCGGATAGACGTTCTTTTATATTCGGATTTCTCTTATATCTGGGTTTGGTCTATTTTATATACTTTACCACAGGCTCTAATTTGGGACCAGAGAAAATCTCTCTTATATCAGAGTTTATCTTATATCCGGGTTATACTGTATATGTTTCTGGGATGAGAAGTTATCATTATTAACATTATTTACACTGTTGTCCACATCTATTTTTGTTGTTATAATAACATTTTTTGCTGTTGTGCCCTCTGACCTTCATCAAGTCATTGTCAGGATCCAGGTAACCTTGAAGAAATTTCCAACTTAACCATTTATACCAGTCAGTTAATTCAGTGGGTCATGAGTACAGCCTATTATGAGTCAATGACTATAGTCACCTAAAAACCAGTTTGGACTACATGTGAACTCTTGACAATGTCACATTTTACCAAAATCTTTTTTTATTCATACTGCTTTCACTAATCTTTTAAAATTGGTTGATATAATTAATATGTATACAACTTGGTTCCCTCTCACTGGAATGTGATTGGCTGGTGTCAGCCATAAATACAGACAATGGCAAGGATGTCCAGAGAGAGATTGAGAGATTTTCTACCAGAAACCTATTGGCTTTCCACTAGAGATCTACAATTATTGACTATGTCTAGATCTCAGGATACTGTATACAATGATTATGTCTACCTACTAGATTGACCTACCTGGTTACCTTTGCCTAAACCACTATATCTCATATTGATATATATATATCCCTTTCCGAGACATATCAATTGGCAAGTACACTCCCTTATCCAGTTTAACATTTTAACTCCAAAATTTCAATCTATTTGAGTCAGTTAAATGCCATATGTGATACATGCTTTGGGCAATCATGTCTTGAAAGAGACATGACTGACTAGGCAGAAGATTATCCTGCAGTAGGTTACCATTGCTTTCTGCAGTAGACAGATTGCCAGCAAAAAGCTATAGAATCCAATCTGTCCTATTATTTAACCCATAACTGGAGGGAAGAGACAGATTAATACCTTTCCCAAGGGTATTTGTGCATAAGTGAATGTATGGAATTCAACTGGAATTTGAACTCGGCTCCCCGATTTGTCATTTCCGAGCCAATATCCACTGCACCACAACACATATCCTGTACACAACAGGGAAGTCAGAAACAGTAAGCAACTTAGCGGATACATTTTTGTGAATGAATACCAGAACAGGGACAAGGAGAGTTGGTAAAGAGTGAAACTTTGCTTGAACCTCCAAAAAACAGGAAAATGTAGAGAGATATTATCACCCACATCTTGACAGAAAATGGCATATAAATAATGATATCCTAACCTGTGTATTCTTAGGTCATTTTTAATGTATAATCTGGTCAGAAATCTTTTAACAACATCTCTTAATCCATACACTTCTCTGCCTTGTTGGCTGGGGCTTAAGAATACACTGACTGCACCTCTGCAGTGGAGTAAAACATCACCAATAAGGTATCCTGAGTATGACGATAGACTATATCCAGGTCCTGGGTTTGATGACAAACTGCATCCAGCAGCAAGGCCTCTAATTGGAGCATGGAACAACCTTTTAATTGCTGTTGTTCCAAATCCATTCTGACCCAAGGTGGAAGCACCTGTTAGGGTCCCAGCTATGGACAAATAGTTAACCCCTTAAAAAGAGGTCAAAACACTATGAAAGTATAAAAAGTAGATTTTTATAGTGAAAATTCCTGCAATACCTTTTTGGAGAAGAAAATATTACCAGTAATGCATTTTTGAAGGAAAAATGTTTTGCAGCAATATATTTATGAAAGAGAATATTACGAAAAATACATTTTCAAAGCAAAAAAATATTAACAGCAATATATTTTTGAAGAAAAAATATATATATCAGTAATATATCTGAATCTCGACTAACCTGCTTTACAAAAATGAAACCTGATCTGCACACTGATTTCTTAAAAAAATATATATACTATTCATGCATATCTAATCTAATCTAATCTAAATCTAAACTTATTTATAAATGGAACTTTGTCTGTGTGTGTCTGTGTGTCCATTACCTATAGACTTCAAAACAGCTGAACCGATTTTCTTGAAAACTTACACAGTTGTACTATAAGCATCTGCGAGTGTTCTTAGCTAGGTTTTGTGTCGAGGTACCCCCGATAAATATCGATAATCAAAAAAATCGGGTTATAGAAGGAGTGGTCTGATTTTAATCAAATTTGATACACTCATAGACAAAGACATAAGAAATGATATTCAGAAGTTTCAAGGTTGCAGTTCTTACAATACTGCAGAAAATCGATAATATATATATGTAAAAGGCAAGATGTTTGTGTGTGTGTGCCTTTTTATCTGCTTGTATGTCTGTATTTTTTTCAGCCCTTTTATTTTAGTTTTTGCTTTGGGTTTGGCTCTAAGTAGGTATAATTGTAGTTCTTAGTCTCAGCCATGATACCATTTACTCAGAGGACTTATTTAGCCTTCAAAATTCAGTTTACGACGAAAAAAACTTATTTGATATCGATACCAGGAAATGAAAATTTGACTTACATCCATTCATTTTTCTTTCAGTCTACGGTTTCGCTTTAACTGGAAACAACTATTGCTTTTTAGTCTTTCGTGCCAATGTCCAAAGAGTCTGAGCTCCAGGACCATGGATTAGTTTTAAAGCTTTCATTACACCCAAGCAATGCCGGGCTATACTGCTAGTCTATTATAAAAATCTTATCAAAATTAAACAACCCACTGAGGTTGATATGCTGTAAAACAAAATGAACCATATTTTCATTTTAAAGGACCTTTTCAAAAATACAAGACCAGAAGACATCTTATTTTCTAAAAAAAAACAAAACTTTTTCGTCAAAATCTGACGAAATCAAGCTTATCACTATAACTGAACATTTAAAAAAAAATACCCTAGAAACTCGTCTTTTTGGCATAAAATAACCCACAGAGGTTGATATATTGTTAAACAAAACTTAAGCTCAAAAGAAAATATATGTAATAAAGAATTTTCTTTAATGTTTGCCATATACGGTGACTGATATTATGTAACAGGTTAGCACACTTTTTTCTTTTTTTTTTTAATCATATCACCCTAAGCAAGGTTGTAATGCTACTGATGTGCAGGGGGCTACTTAAGAGTGAAAAAATTGGAAAAGAGAAAGCCGGAAACCACATCCTAAACAGGGAACAAGGGATGAGCCTCTTCACCTGTTCAATAGACGTGGGTGGAGTGGGAACCAGGCGATAGTTTAGTCTATCGACTCCAATTGAGAAAAACAAAAAGAAAGAAGTAAGAAGATTGGAAAAAAGAAAACTGGAAACCACATCCTAAACAGGGAACAAGGGATGAGCCTCTTCACCTGTTCAATAGATGTGGGTGGAGTGTGAACCGGGCGATAGTTTAGTCTATCTACTCCAATTGAGAAAAACAAAAAAAAGAAAAGAAGTAAGAAGGATTGGAAAAAAGAAAACTGGAAACCACATCCTAAACAGGGAACAAGGGATGAGCCTCTTCACCTGTTCAATAGATGTGGGAGGAGTGTGAACCGGGCGATAGTTTAGTCTATCTACTCCAATTGAGGAAAAAAAAATGAAATCTTCTAATCATGGCAAGCCACAATATAAATAACCTTTAAATATAGTGACCAAGAAAAAGAAAGAAAAAGATGCTTGCCTGAATAATTCATTAAATGGCAAAATAAATCAAAGTTAGAACAGTTCTGAGTTATAAGAGTTGTCACCCTTGGTTCTGATTTGAAAGTCATTCCTGATTTGTTTGGATTATTTTTATATAATATACAGTACTGAGAAGTCTCTTTCCATTGAGGATAAGAATCTATAATACGCACCAACATGAATGAAACTGAATTCATTACAAGATTTGCATTATGTACAGAATGTTACAAAGCTTTGTTGGTGCCTTTAAGACATTTTATTGTTTTTAATTATTTCATTCTTGTTTAGTTATGCATCATTCTTTATCATGTCTACTTGAATTTTATTGACACAACACAAAGTGTCTTCTTCAGTACAAATATTTGCAGCTGTTGTTCAACAATGAATAGGGTTACAGATGAATATGCTTACCTCCCTTTTTATTGTAGTTCTTCATTTCTGTCTCACTCTCTTTTTAACACTTTCTATCCAACAGCAGACAACCAAGCAAGAGAATTATTCTTTCTGTTCATTTTCAGTAAGAAACCACAATCATATTTACTAAGCTTTACCTTGTTTGGCACAAAGTCAGATTATATGAAAAATAGAGTCAGAAAAATTAATCTCCTAGTAGGGAGAAACTTTTTTTAATCATTTCACTTCAAGTAAGACAAGAAAGCCACTAAGATACAAGGTAATATTATACTATTAAATTGAAAGTAGAATGAAAGAACAAGGATTAAGAAGATTATATAAAAAATAGAGTCAGAAAAATTAATCTCCTAGTAGGAAGGAGACTTTTTTAATAATTTTACTCAAGCAAAACAAGAAAGCCACTAAGTCAGTCAGTTAAATGCCATACGTGATACACGCTTGGGCGATCATGACTCGAAAGAGACATGACTGACTGGGCAGAAGATTATCCCGCAGTAGGTTGCCATTGCTTTCTGCAGTAGACTGGTTGCCGACCAAGGCTACAGAACCCAATCTGTCCTATTATTTAACCCATAACTGGAGGGAAGAGATGGATTAATACCTTTCCCAAGGGTATTTGTGCATAAGTGAATGCAAGGAATTCGACTGGAATTCGAACTCGGCTTCCCGATGTTTTGTTCCAAGCTGATATCCACTGCACCACGACACACATCCAAGCCACTAAGACACAAGGTAATATTAATCTATTAAGACGAAAGCAGAATAAAAGAACAAAGATTAAGAAGATAAAAGATAATGATTGGCATTGAATTAAAATTTTGGAATATCAAAGTTGACTGGGAACAAAAAGCCAAAAGAGAATTCTACAGGCAAGAAATGTGACAGAAGAAACTTATTCTTACATTTAGCTATTGCTACTTCAAAATCTATTTTCACACTATATGTCCCAGAAATTTCAACAGTCTCTTTCTGATTATGATTATAAGTGTTCTTTTTGCTATAATTTCTATTGAAATTTCTTATTGTTTGCATGCTCAGTCAATGTTATTCTTTGCATTCTTATGCAGAACCATATTTCAGTTGTGAGAAAATCATATAATATTTATTGCCATATAGTCGTTTCACCTTAAGTAAGGCAACTATGTCACTAAGATGCAGGGGGTTACTTAGCATGAAAGAATATAAGAAAAACAGCCATTAAGAAGTGAGAAAATAAAAGAACAGAAATTAAGAAGACAGACAATAGCGATTGACATTGCAATTAAAATACAAAAAATGAAATTGTTAACATAGAGCTTAAAGTTAAATCTATCTGTTTCAACTTTAAAATGATGCAGCCAATCTAGTACTGCACTTAAACTAATAAAGTCTAGGTACCATAGTGGAAAGTACATCATAACAATTATAATGAAAGTATATAAAAATAAAAAGTCCATATAAGTAACCATTTTCTAGAGGTTGGTTTTCTGACTGGGAAGTAAGAAAGCCAAAAGAGACTTCCACATGTGATATGCAAGAGAAAAAAACTGTTAGGCTTACATCTACACCATTTTAATTGTAAAAGGGTGAGACCTTGTGGCCAATCTAGTCAGTCAGTTAAGTGCCATATGTGAAACACGCTTGGGCGATCATGTCTCGAAAGAGACATGACTGACTGGGCAGAAGATTATCCCGCAGTAGGTTGCCATTGCTTTTTGCGGTAGACTGGTTGTCACCCAAGGCTATAGAACCCAAACTGTCCTGTTATTTAACCCATAACTGGAAGGAAGAGATGGATTAATACCTTTCCCAAGGGTATTTGCACGTAAGTGAATGCAATGAATTCAACTGGAATTCTAACTTGGCTCTCTGATTTCTTGTTCCGAGCCGATATCCACTGGACCATCGCGCACGGCCAATCTAGTACTGTACTCAAATTCATAAAGTCTAAATACCATAGAGGAAAATTCATCAGAAAACTTACTATGAAAATATTGAAAGAAAAGGCATAAGGAAGATATGTTATAACAGTGGAAAAATGACTGAAGCTGAGATGCCAGGTCTGGACCAATAATATTGCAGAAATCTTTGGATTTAGTTATTTTCTTAATTAAATACATAGCAGGAGCTACCCAGCAAGTCAGCACTTGAAAACCCAGGGTTTTAACTTGGTCCAAATGCTAATCTCCATCTAATATATAGCTATATCATCCACAAAATAATTTCTGGAATCTTATGATTTTGACAAAGTGTTGTATTGCCAAGGTGACAGGATGATACCCAGAAGATGTGTGCTAAGTATCTACAGCACAATATCCATGCTATGGGATATTAATACATATAAGACAGACACTAGAAGGCAGAACAGCAAATAATAGAGTAGTAAAGAGTTTATGTCATTAGAGTCACAGAGAACACAGTTCGATAGTAATCGTCAATGACACTCCGGAATTTCAAACTGCTATTAGTCTTTATTTTTATATTTATAGCTATTTATTTATTTTTATATTTTTATAAATTTATTTTTATATTTATAGCTACCTCAGTCCACAGACTATTCCATTTTTGAGAGTGCTAGAGGAGTGTTAGCTGCTACAACATAAAGAAATAAAATAGTTACTTGAAATTTCTAGGATCTATGAAGAGGAAAGAGAACTTTGAGAATCTAACACTCACAGGACATTAAAGGCAAGTGGCAAATAGTGAGTAACCTACTTAAAGAGTTTGTATGAATGGATAACAAAGAAGGATCACAAAGTGTCAAATGTCACTTAGAAAAACAAAAATTTTGGCAAGCCATTATTACACAGATTCTGAAGAGACATTAGCCATTCACAGATGAAGAGGAAATTTCAGAGATGTGATTCTAGAAAAATACTGAAAGAGAGTGTTGTAATTTCTGTGACATTTAATAGAGAAGGAGAGCTTGGAGAATTTGACACACACAAGACATAGTCAAACAAGAGGGGTAAAGGGAAACATCAAATAACCTACTTAATTAGGCTGTGTTGTAACAACATAACACGGACTGGGACCAATGGTATAATATTACTTTCCTTTGTATTGCATAAGGTCAGATTATATGGAATATAGAGTCAGAAAGATTATTGTTTTAATCATTTCATCCTACGGAAGATAAAAGTTGTGGAGAACAATGATCACCTACATTCTGAAGTGTCAATAAGAAACCTCAAGTAACCTACTAAATGAACTTGTGTAAGTGGATTTCATAACAGGACCTTGGAGGGATAGAATGGAGAAAAAAACTTAGAGTTGCAAAGGATAGAAAGTTGTGGAAAGCTATGATCACCCACATCTTAAAGAGTCAGAAGGAAACATCAAGAAGCCTACTTAATGAGGTTATGTAAATGAAAAGTATGGCAGAGCCTCGGTGGAATAGTAAGGAGAGAAACACTGCTTCAAACTGCAAAAGATAGGAAGTTGTGGAGAACAATGAACATCCACATTCTGAAGAGTCGGAAGGAAACATCAAGTAACCTACTTAATGAGGCTATGTAAATGGTTGGCAAAACAGGGATTGGATGGGATAGTAAAAAGAAAAAACTTAATTAGTGCTTTCAAAAGATAGGAAGTTGTGGAGAACTATGATCCCCGCTTTCTGAATTTAATTCACTGATATATATATTTATATAAATTTTTTTTTTTTTTTTTTTTTTTGCAAATGGACAATAAATTGAAATTATGCAAATTTAACTGTCACACTGTCACTTAGTGAAATGATTTTCTTGCCGTCTTTCTTTAATAGATTGACCAGGAATACTGAACAAAAGTACAGGTCAGGCTATCTAAATTCAAATGATTTCTAATTTACCTATGTAAATTGAGATGAAATATTACTGCAAAAAGAGAAAGAGAGAAAGAAATTCCCCTAACTCTATATGGAGTATAGGGATGCACCCTCATTGCGCTTATATTGGTGCTGTAGTTACCATAGTAAGTCTGATATTTGTAAGCTGGTGTCAGCAGTCTCATGTTCAACAAAATTTAAAATCAGAGTTTTGCTTCTCTTAAACTGGTTTCCAACCAAAGCTAAATTGCCAAGACTGTCTTGTTGTTTAACTAATATCTTTCCAAAAGGTATTTGTTTGAAAGTGAAAGTGAAAGTAACATCTTAGAATTAGCATACCAAGATCATTTTCTATGCTGATAACTACTTCATTATATGCATATCCACATGACTGCCTAGGACAAGCTTTTGATTTTTTTAGATGTTCATTTCAGAAGCTAAGTAGAATATTGAGAGACAGAAAAATTTTGTTAGAAACAAAAAAGAGTGTACTGGATTGCTATGTGATATCTGTTCTTCAATGTGGCAATTAATATTAAACAATCTCGTTAAAGATAAAGGAGAAACTTGAAGCAACCAAAATGTAGTTCTACAAAAGGATGTTAAGGATATCATAGTTATAAGGATATCATATGTTAAGGATATCATATACCAAACATGTGAGTAACAATGAGGTTTTGGAAGGATGGAAACAAAAAGGAGACTAATACTTAACATCAGGAAAAACAGCTAAAGTTCCTGAGACATGTAATGAAGAAGGAGGGCTTGGAGAATCTGATACTCACTGGTCAGATAGAGAGAAAGAGAGACATGGAAAAGCAGTTTGTAACATACTTGACAGGCTTAAGCAAGTGCATGACAGAGCGAGGTTTGGGTGGAGTAACAGGAGAAAGCATGCTAAGAGTCACCAGGGATAGGGAGATCATGGAAGGCTATGATCGCCTACATCCTGAAGAGACATGGCTCATAAAAGAAGAAGATAAAAAAAGATAAAATCCTAAGGAAACTTTGTACAGTTAATTTTATTGTTGTTAATTCTAATTATTATTGTTGTTTTTTTTCCTTCCTTTGTTAGGTCACACAACTATTATGTACTGTCAATCTCCTTCTTGTATGTGCCACATCCCTTCAGGATGTAGTTGACCATGGCCTTCCACATCTTCCTATTTCTAATGGATCTTAACATGCTTTTTCTTGTTACCCCTCCAAATCCTGATCTGCCATCTATGCCATTCACATATGTTACGCATTGCTTTAACCTGTTTCTTTTTTGTTCTATCTGCCTTGTGAGTATCAGATTCTCCAAGTCTTTCTTCATCATTACATCTTCAGCTGTCTTTTCTTGATGTTAAGTATTAGTTTCCATTTCACTTCCACTTTCTCCAAAACCTCGCATGTTTGGTCCATGGTATCCTCAGCATCCTTCTGTAGAACCACAGTAAAGAACAGACATCATATAGCGATGAGGTTTTGGAGAGGATGGAAACAAAAGGAGACTAATACTTAACATTGGGAAAAGACAGCTGAAGTTCCTGGGACATGTAATGAGGAAGGAGGATTTTGAAAATCTGATACTCACAAGTCAGATAGAGAGAAAGAGAGACAGGGAAAGAAATGTGTAACATACTTAATGGACTTGAACAAATGGATGGCAGTGCATAGTTTGGGTGAGGTAACATGAGAACGTGTGCTAGGGATCTCACTAGAGATAGGGAGATATGAGAGGCCATGATTGTCTACGTCCTGAAGCGACACGGCACATAGATAAAAAAGAATTATTAATATTACACAATGATTTGCTTGACTTCATATTCTTATCTCATTTGTCACAATGTTTTCTTCAGCCATTACAGAAGCTTTTGATTTGGTATGACATCCCAGAAACACCAACATCAAGAAAGGCATTGCTCTAACGATACAAACTCATGCTAACAGTGTAGTGTCCTGGGTATGATGATAAACTATATCTGGCAGCAAGGCCTCTGATCAGGAAGTTTTGAGGAGCATGGAACCACCACTTAATTGCTGTTATTTTCAGGTCCACCCTGACCCAGAATGGTAACATCTGTTCTAGTTCCAAATATGGACAAATAGTTAACCCCCTAAAACTGGGGTCAAATGCTTCTTCCTTTATGTGCTATGTTCCTTCAGAATGTTGGCGATCATGACCCTCCACATCTTCCTATTTCTTGTAGCTCTTAATACCTTTTGTCTTGATATTTCTCCCAAAGCCTGCTCAGCCATCCATTTCCTTAAGCCTATCAAGTATGCCACATGTTGTTTCCCCTGTCTCTCTTTCTTTCTAGCAATTTTGTGAGTATTAGATTCTCCAAGTCTTCTTTCCTCATTACATGTCACAGAAATTTCAGCTACCTCTTTCTAATGTTAAGTATAAATTTCCTTTTCATTTCTATTCTCTCCAAAACCTTGTTGCAGCTCATATATTCGTTCCATGTTGTCTTCAGCATCATTCTTATGAAAGTTTAAAAGTGCATCTTTATAGTAAAAATATCAGCCACACATTTACATAGTAAAAAAGATTACCTGCACTCAGTCAGTCAGTCAGTCAGTCAGTTAAGTGCCATACATGGTACGTGCTTTGGGTGATCATGTCTCGAAAGAGACATGACTGACTGGACAGAAGATTATCTCACAGTAGGTTGCCATTGCTCGCTGTGGAAGATTGGTTGCCAGCCAAGGCTATAAAACCCTATCTGTCCTATTATTTAACCCAACACTGGAGGGAAGAGACAGATTAATACCTTTCCCAAGGGTATTTGCATGTAAGTGAATGCAAGGAATTCAACAGGAATTCAACTCGGCTCTCTGATTTCTCATTCTGAGTCGATATCCACCGTACCACAATGCACATACCTGCAGTATATGTGTGAAAGAAAATAATATAAAAATAAAATATTACCAGCAATAGTTAAATGTAACCTCCGCTTCTGCTGTATAAGTTTCTTTCCTCGTACTTCTCGCTTGTAGAACTTACTTCCATTTGCTTGCTTTCCTGATAGCTAGAATCTTCAAAAATCTAAATGCAACATCATCTTCTCTGTACTCGATTCCCATCCATCTTTTCTTATCTTTTCTTTGACATTCCCTGTACACTTTTTAATCCCTCACTGTAGCCTCCTGAGCCTCAGTGACATTCCTGCCTTGCTTGGGGTGAAATAATCAAAATAATTTATTTTTGTAAAAGAAATTACTAATACTTCCAAGAAAATTCAATTTAGGCATTCAGTCAGATAAGTGCCATACGTGAAACACGCTTGGGCGATCATGTCTCGAAAGAGACATGATTGACTGGGCAGAAGATTATCACACAGTAACTTGCCATTGCTTTCTGCTGTATTTTTTAATATGTATATATATATATATATATACAGTCATCCGCAGACAGATCTGTTTCGCTGTATCACAGCTCATCAGTACAGTTAGACTCCGATTGCTTTTTAACCCAGGATTGAAACCTGACCGAATTGGCGTCAGTTGGCGATTCTACCTCTGGGCCACGAACATTCGGTTTAGGCATTATTTTAGGCATTAAATAACCCATAATGAGTCGATATACTGCCAAACAATCACACCAGTGTAGTTCTTAACAACAACCATATTTGAAAATATTCCCAAATGTTGACGTCAGGCAAAGATGTCTTCTTTTCTGTTTAGCCTCATTAGGTAATAAAGCCACTAAGATTCAAGGAGTGTGAAAGACTATGAAGAAAAAAATCATTATGAAGGAAAGGGAGTGATAAAAGATCAGAAACTAAGAAGACAGAAAATAACAAATTTCATTTCATTTAAATTTTTAAAGTTCAAAGTTGAGTGGAAAGCAAGAAACTAGAAGAGAGTTCCACAAGAGAAGAAACTGTTAGCATAGAACTTACGGTTAACAACTTTCTGGAAAGGATAATACAAGATACACTTTAAGACAATCTGATATGTCCCGGAAAGGTTGGTTGGTTGGTTGGTCGGTTGGTTTTGTTATGGCATATCAACCTCGGCAGTCATTTATTGCCAACTAAATTTTTATTTATTTATTACTGGTAATACCTTTTTCTTTCAACAATTTATTGTTGTTTTTTATATAAGTTTTGTGTCTAGTAATACATTTTTCTTTTCGAGTATCAAGATTCATTGGGATTTGTTTTTAAGGGCAGGGTCCCAAAGTCCTACCCTGTTATTTAACCCATAACTGGAGGGAAGGGACGGATTAATACCTTTCCCAAGGGTACCAGTGCTTAAGTGAATGCTGGGTATTCAACTGGAATTTGAACTCAGCTCACCAATTTCTCTTTCTGACCCAATATCCACTGCACCACAATGCACATCTGTCACTATACACTTACAGCACCTGGTATTCCCAAGTGGTCACCCATCTAAGTACTGACCAGGCTCAACGTTGCTTAACTTCAGTGATCAAGCAAGAACCAGTGTATTCAACATGATATGGCCATAAGCCCCCGGTAAGGGATATATATCAAAACGAGGTAGTGAAGTGGTTTAGGTAAAGGTAACCAGGTAGGTCAATCTAGTACGTAGACGTAATCGTCGTATGCAGTGTCCTGAGACATAGGCATAGTCAATGGTGGTAGACCAACAGACCTCTGGTGGAAAGATCTCTAGATCTCTCTCACTCTCTCTGGACGTCCTTGCCTTCGTCTGTATTTATGGCTGACACCAGCCAATCCCATTCCAGTGAGAAGGAACCAAGGTGTGTACATATTCATTATTTATTCATTACATCACAATCACATCACTTTCTCAGTCTGTAATAGATTAGTCTGCAGTTTCTGATTAAATAGGAAGCAGCAACAGTGATCTCCAAGACCTGACAGACAGATCCAATGTATATTAGGGGAAAGTCATCTCAGAGAATTCATATATTTTTTTTAATCGTATCATCCCGAGCAAGGCAGTAACACCACTGATGTGCAGGGGGCTACATAAGAGTAAAAAGATTAAGTAGAAGAGAGTGAAGAGAAAGACGAACCAGTTAGAAAAGGAGCAAGAGAAGGATGGGAATACAGGTGTGATGACAGTGGCAAAGGTGGAGAGAAAGGAAAGGATATACAGGGTGGTGAAGAAAGAACTAGAGTCAAGTGGTTAAGAGATGAGTATTGACATTGCATTTAAATTCCTGGAGGTTGTAGCCATCAGGAAAGCAAGAATAAGGAAGCGAGTTCCAGAGGCAGGAAGTGTGAGAGAAGAAGCTGCAGGAGTAGAATTGTCGTTTGCATTTGGTTAATCTAACTGTGAATGGGTGGAACCCAGTTGCCAATCTGGTTGCACGAGTAAACACCTGTTGCAGAGGCACCAGTGACTTAAGTTCGTTGTAGCATAAGCCATGAAAGTATTTATAGAACAGACAAAAGAAGGCCACATCTCTCATGGTATATAGCATGAATGTCATCAGTACCATCATTAACATTCAGGGTAATGGTAACAGTAGCCATTTCCCTATAAGGAAACATTTGGTATTCATTTACCAAGTAGCCAGTATTGTTTCTGATTGAAATTTATGAAACCTTTTTCTTGAGACAATTTTTTAGAAAAACATGTTTTTCAAATTGCATAGCTTTTATTACTCTTTCCAGTATTGATTGGGTTTCCTTCTGAACCTTCTGTTTGAAGTGGTATGGAATGTTAACATCTTGATTATATCATTATTTTCTTTTAGAGTTACATGTGCTGTCCATTTTAGTTGTTGCTACTGTTGGTAGTCCTCAAGTGATGTGGTTTGTTTTATTTGGTCTATTTCTTCATTTGTGATTCTGTAGTGCCACTCTTCAATGTTCAAAGAATGATGACCTTTGCCAAGACTCTCAGGCATTATTTTGTCCGACCTTTTTCATCATCGATTTTCGGAAGTGGTTGCATACAGCTGGCACTTTAGATATTTCTGAATGAGTTTGTCGCCATGCCTGACATCCGTATAAAAGTCTTGATCCGACAAAGCTACTTAAGAACATGGCTTTAGTTTTCAAGTTGATGTTTTGATTTTGTAGTAAATAGTAGTTTGTTGTCTATTGTAAATTTACCCATGGCACCGCCTGTTAAATGTTCAATTTTTTTTTCTCCACGCTTAATTTATTTATAAATTCGCACCGAATTCCGGACAACGGTACAGAATGCGTCAAGTTGGATTTGGTCAAGATCAAAACAACAAGCAAACAAAACTCGTGCAACATCACAATCTAATATGCACAAATGAGATATTTGTGTTTTTTTTTCTTCCTTCACAAGCGTGTTAATAACAGCAAACACGTTCAGGAAATTTCATTGCCAATAAAAACTGCAAAGAGGAATGGTCATTTTATTTACTTCTTTATGAGTATATACAAGAGAGACAATCAACAAGTTTATCTTCATACCCTGCCTGGTGGCAAACGCTGCTGGTGGCAAACGCTGCTGGTGGCACCAGGGGTTGCGGTTCTGTTATAGCCACCACTACTGTGACATCACCCCTGGTCGGCGGCTGATGAAGACAGGGTATTGCACATGCTAACACACGTTGTATGTTACAAAAAAAAATATATGTAGCAGTATCTAAAGTGTTTAGTATTTACTAATTCTACATCCAGTATTTTTATGATGCAATAAGAAAAAGGTGCTATCAATGCTTTCATTTCTATTCCAGATCATTGTTTCTGTTTTGGCATGACTGTGTAGTGAGTTTGATGCTCACTGGGTGCCCCATTTTTTCAGCCTTTTTGCCACATCTAAGCAATGCTTAAATAATCAATGTTTCTCTTTTAAAAAGATTTATCTTTAGCCACATTTCTTTCTTGCTGTAGTGAGTTTGATGCTCACTGGGTGCCGCATATTTTCAGCCTTTTTGCCAGATCTAAGCAATGCTTAAATAATCAATGTTTCTCTTTTAAAAAGATTTATCTTTAGCCACATTTCTTTCTTGCTGTGTGTGAGTTTGATGCTCACTGGGTGCCGCTATATTTTCAGCCTTTTTGCCACATCTAAGCAATGCTTAAAAAAATCAATGTTTCTCTTTTAAAAAGATTTATCTTTAGCCACATTTCTTTCTTGCTGTAGTGAGTTTGATGCTCACTGGGTGCCGCATATTTTCAGCCTTTTTGCCACATCTAAGCAATGCTTAAAAAAATCAATGTTTCTCTTTTAAAAAGATTTATCTTTAGCCACATTTCTTTCTTGCTGTAGTGAGTTTGATGCTCACTGGGTGCCGCATATTTTCAGCCTTTTTGCCACATCTAAGCTATGCTTAAAAAAATCAATGTTTCTCTTTTAAAAAGATTTATCTTTAGCCACATTTCTTTCTTGCTGTAGTGAGTTTGATGCTCACTGGGTGCCCCATATTTTCAGCCTTTTTGCCACATCTAAGCTATGCTTAAATAATCAATGTTTCTCTTTTAAAAAGATTTATCTTTAGCCAAATTTCTTGGAACACTTGATAGAGGATGATGGTTTTCTGTTCGTGATCTTTCTTATCCCAATGAGGAATACCTATGTCATCAGCATAGTCTCCTTCATCATCAGTACTTTGGCCTTGAGTAAGAAATTTGATGGAGAGCCCCTGGGGGAAGTAAAAACTTTTATATATGTAGATGCACTCTATCACAATATGGCACTTTTACAGTACATGTTCAATGATCAGACTATGGCTTTAGTTTGTATGAATAAAAATTAAAATTTCCTTGGTATTTTATTTTTATTGTGGTGCAGTGGATATTGGCTCTGAATGAGAAATTGGAAAGCCGAGTTGAAATGTCAGTTAAATTCATTGCATTCACTTATGTGCAAATATTCTTTGGAAAGGTATTAATCTACTACTTCTCTCCCCAGCTATGGGTTAAATGGCAAGACAGATTAGGTTCTGTAGGCTTCTATGGCAACCTACTATGGGAAAATCTTCTGCCCAGTCAGCCATGATTCTTTTGAGACATGATTGCCCAAGCTTGTATCACGGATGACACTTAACTGACTAACTTGGCTGTCACAACACTTGTTTCGGCCTTTATAAAAACTTTTAACTGGGTGTAGCATCTTCAAAATAATCAGCACCAAGAAAGGTATAGTTCAAATCATACTGACCTTTATTAACAAGCCAACAGTGTAATTCTGAATCTTTTGACTGGGTGTGTGTTGTAGAGTAGCTGGCACCCCTGTAGCACTCTCAATGATGGAATGGCTCATTAAATGAAATGGTCTATTTAAGTAAAGAATATTAGCATTTGAGGCATAAAATTCGAGTGTCATTCAAGTAATATTCAGACTGATTATTTTGGCGACTGTTGTGATCTAAATCCCTCCTCTCTGCATTGTAAGTTCTGTCTTGTCTGTTAATGTAACTATTGTATTGTTTATATATACCGCAGCACACTTTTTCTGTGTATCATATTCACCTTGGTGATACAAAACTGTGGCATGATAGTCTACAATCTTTGTTTAGAAGCTTCCCCATCATGAAAGGTATTGCTCGGAACCATACAGACCCTCTAGAAATAGGTTCATAGTATCATCCTCAGCAATAATTAAACTGGGAAATGTTTCTAAGCAACTGTTTATATAAGACAAGAATGTGTCTGTTTCTTTTTATTTTTTTGAACTAGTTTCTTTTGAACATGAGTAGAGGTTTATCACTTTGTTTCCTGTTTAGGATTGGGAATTTTTGTTCTTTTGAAAAGTCTACTTTAACTCTATACTTCTAACATCTCCTCTTAAACCGTTTTCAATTTTATTTACTATTTATTTGTTATTTTTTTTATTTCCTTAATAAACATAGGTTTGGCTATCGTCCAGTTCACACTCTTCCCCAGTTTTTAAACATCAGTAAAGGTTTATCTTTTGTTTTCTGTTTAGGATTGGGTTTCCATTTCTTTCTAAACTCTTCTCATTCTCTTTCTTTCTCAGTAATTCCTTGTGTTTTAGTTGCATTATTACCTTGCTTGGGGTGAATTGATTAAACAGCAACGAAAACAAGTACAACAATTTGAATATCTGGGAAGTCTTTTAACAGAGGATAGAATGTGTGACGCTGAAGTCTGAAGGCATACTGGGATAGTAAAAGTTGCCTTCAAGAAGCTAAGCGATGCATTAAAAAGTGGAAAAATTTCATTACAAACAAAGAAAAGGACTGAATTGTTATGAAATATCAGTCCTCCTATAGGGCAATGAATGCTGGACAATCTCATCAAGATGATGAAGAGACTTGAAGCAGCATAAATGTGGTCCTACAGAAGGATATTGAGAATGTCCTGGACTGAATATGTGAGTAGTGATGAAGTTTAAAAGAAAATGGAAATGAAAAACTTATACGTAGCATCAGAAAGAGTTCAAATTTTTAAGGCACATAATGAGAAAAGTAGGGTTAGAAAATTTGATACTCACTGGGCAGTGAATGTATATGACACTCTATTGTTCAATAATGATGAGAAAGCAAATCTCATAAAGCAGTAAAAATGTCGGTAGTTCAGTTCCCAGAAATCCCCCAAATTATATCTTTGGAAATTCAGAATTCAGACAAACAGTCAAATTGAGAAAATTAAAGATACATTTATCAATTTTCTTTTTTCAAGTCAAAGTCATAGCTTTTCTGATCTATGTGGGATAATTTTACAAGTTTATTTTCTTTATTGCAATGAGATTTTCCTGTCTCTTGGTACTCTGAAAGAAAAGTGTGCTGGACTGCTATGTGATATCTGTCCTTCTGTATAGCAGCAAATGTTGGGCAATCTTTTCAAGGATGAAGAAGAGGCTCAAGGCAGCAGAAATGTGGTTTTACAGAAGGATGCTGATGATACCATGAACCAAGCACATAAGCAACAATGATGTCTTGGAGAAGATGCAAACTAGAAGAAAACTCATACTTAACATCAGAAAGAGACAGCTGGGACACATAATGAGAAAGGAGGGTCTAGAGAATCTAATACTCACAGGACAGATAGTGGGAAAGAGAGACAGAGAAAAGCAGCATGAGACATATTTGTTAAGCTCAAGGGAAAGGATGGCAGAGCAAGGTTTGGAAGAGATACCAAGAGGAAAAATATTTAGAGCAAAAAGGGACAGAGGCAAGTGGAAGTCCATGGTCACCTACATCCTGAAGGGACATGGCATATGAAAAAGAAAACTTTCTTTCTTACAAATAAAATTTGAGTTTGATTTTCAATGTTAGTTCTTAATAAAAAATATTGGGTTGAAACAAAAATTCAAAGCATTTTTCAATAGGTATGTTAACAGCTTCATTTTTCAGACTTCTTGCTTGCGAAACTCTCTTCCAGCTCTATACTTTTCTGCCAACTTGAATCTGCAAAAATTTAAATGCAATGTCAATCACTAGTACTATTCTCCTGATTACTCTTCTTTTTTCTTCCTCATTATTTATATTTCCGTTCCTAATTCTTCCACACTCTGTGCCTTATATACATGTACATTTATATCTAATCTAAACTTATTTATAAATGGAATTTGGTCTGTGTGTGTGTGTGTGTCTGTGTGTGTGTGTGTGTCCATTACCTATAGACTTCGAAATGGCTGAACCGATTTCTTGAAAATTTAAGCAGTTGTACTATAAGCGTCTGTGAGTGTTCTTAGCTAGGTTTTGTGTTGAGATACCCCTGACAAATATCGAAAATCGATAGTGGTCTGATTTTAATTAAATTTGATACACTCATAGACAAAGACATAAGAAATGATATTCAGAAGTTTCAAGGCTGCAGTTCTTACAATAGTGTAGAAAATTGAGAATATATATATATATAAAAGGCAAGATGTTTGTGTGTGTCTGTTTATCTGTCTGTATGTCCTTTATACAAATACACAATTTTTATCCGATTCTCACCACACTTCACACAAATATTCTTTAGGCTGAGTCTGAGCTCCAGGATCATGGATTAGTTTTAAAGCTTTCATTACACCCGAGCAACACCAGGCTATACTGCTAGTACATATATAGAGGGTGGTTTAAAAGTAGGTGGACAGTAAATGATAATATTTATTTTTTTAGATTATATATAGAGTTATATTTTTTTTTTTATAATTGTGTCACCCAAGAAGCAAGGCATTTTACTGTAACTGTTGTGCAGGAGGTTACATAGGATGAATGTTATGAGAAGGAATGAGAGGTTGCAGGGGGTGTCAGGAAGAGAGCGAGAGAAGGAAGAGAATACTGATGAAAGTGGGGTGGACGGAGAAAAAAGCATGAAAGAGAGGATGTAAGTAAGTGAGACTGGAGATGACTATTGACTTTACATTTTAATTCTTGGAGATTATAGTTGTCGGGAAAGCAAGTATGCAGAAAGGAATTCCACAGATGGGAAGTGCAAGAAAAGAAGCTGCTGGTGTAGAATATGCATTTACAATTTATTGGTTTTCACAGTAAAAACGTGAGACCGAGTTGCTAATCTTGTGGATCGAGGAAATTCATATATAGGGGGTACCAGTGATCTAAGTTCATCGATGCAGAAGCCATGAAAGTATTTGTAGAAGAGACACAGACAATTATTACATTGACAATACAATAATACAAAAAGCTCTTAAATTCATATATAGGGGGTACCAGTGATCTAAGTTCATCGATGCAGAAGCCATGAAAGTATTTGTAGAAGAGACACAGACAATTGTTACATTGACAACACAATAATACAAAAGCTCTTAAATTCATATATAGGGGGTACCAGTGATCTAAGTTCATCGATGCAGAAGCCATGAAAGTCTTTGTAGAAGAGACACAGACAATTATTACATTGACAATACAATAATACAAAAAGCTCTTAAATTCATATATAGGGGGTACCAGTGATCTAAGTTCATCGATGCAGAAGCCATGAAAGTATTTGTAGAAGAGACACAGACAATTGTTACATTGACAACACAATAATACAAAAGCTCTTAAATTCATATATAGGGGGTACCAGTGATCTAAGTTCATCGATGCAGAAGCCATGAAAGTCTTTGTAGAAGAGACACAGACAATTATTACATTGACAATACAATAATACAAAAAGCTCTTAAATTCATATATAGGGGGTACCAGTGATCTAAGTTCATCGATGCAGAAGCTGTGAAAGTCTTTGTAGAAGAGACACAGACAATTATTACATTGACAATACAATAATACAAAAAGCTCTTAAATTCATATATAGGGGGTACCAGTGATCTAAGTTCATCGATGCAGAAGCCATGAAAGTATTTGTAGAAGAGACACAGACAATTGTTACATTGACAACACAATAATACAAAAGCTCTTAAATTCATATATAGGGGGTACCAGTGATCTAAGTTCATCGATGCAGAAGCCATGAAAGTATTTGTAGAAGAGACACAGACAATTGTTACATTGACAACACAATAATACAAAAGCTCTTAAATTCATATATAGGGGGTACCAGTGATCTAAGTTCATCGATGCAGAAGCCATGAAAGTCTTTGTAGAAGAGACACAGACAATTATTACATTGACAATACAATAATACAAAAGCTCTTAAATTCATATATAGGGGGTACCAGTGATCTAAGTTCATCGATGCAGAAGCCATGAAAGTCTTTGTAGAAGAGACACAGACAATTATTACATTGACAATACAATAATACAAAAAGCTCTTAAATTCATATATAGGGGGTACCAGTGATCTAAGTTCATCGATGCAGAAGCCATGAAAGTATTTGTAGAAGAGACACAGACAATTATTACATTGACAATACAATAATACAAAAAGCTCTTAAATTCATATATAGGGGGTACCAGTGATCTAAGTTCATCGATGCAGAAGCCATGAAAGTATTTGTAGAAGAGACACAGACAATTGTTACATTGACAACACAATAATACAAAAGCTCTTAAATTCATATATAGGGGGTACCAGTGATCTAAGTTCATCGATGCAGAAGCCATGAAAGTATTTGTAGAAGAGACACAGACAATTATTACATTGACAATACAATAATACAAAAAGCTCTTAAATTCATATGTAGGGGGTACCAGTGATCTAAGTTCATCGATGCAGAAGCTGTGAAAGTCTTTGTAGAAGAGACACAGACAATTATTACATTGACAATACAATAATACAAAAAGCTCTTAAATTCATATATAGGGGGTACCAGTGATCTAAGTTCATCGATGCAGAAGCCATGAAAGTATTTGTAGAAGAGACACAGACAATTATTACATTGACAATACAATAATACAAAAAGCTCTTAAATTCATATATAGGGGGTACCAGTGATCTAAGTTCATCGATGCAGAAGCCATGAAAGTATTTGTAGAAGAGACACAGACAATTATTACATTGACAACACAATAATACAAAAGCTCTTAAATTCATATATAGGGGGTACCAGTGATCTAAGTTCATCGATGCAGAAGCCATGAAAGTATTTGTAGAAGAGACACAGACAATTATTACATTGACAATACAATAATACAAAAAGCTCTTAAATTCATATATAGGGGGTACCAGTGATCTAAGTTCATCGATGCAGAAGCCATGAAAGTCTTTGTAGAAGAGACACAGACAATTATTACATTGACAACACAATAATACAAAAGCTCTTAAATTCATATATAGGGGGTACCAGTGATCTAAGTTCATCAATGCAGAAGCCATGAAAGTATTTGTAGAAGAGACACAGACAATTATTACATTGACAATACAATAATACAAAAAGCTCTTCAATTCATATATAGGGGGTACCAGTGATCTAAGTTCATCGATGCAGAAGCCATGAAAGTATTTGTAGAAGAGACACAGACAATTATTACATTGACAATACAATAATACAAAAAGCTCTTAAATTCATATATAGGGGGTACCAGTGATCTAAGTTCATCGATGCAGAAGCCATGAAAGTATTTGTAGAAGAGACACAGACAATTATTACATTGACAACACAATAATACAAAAAGCTCTTAAATTCATATATAGGGGGTACCAGTGATCTAAGTTCATCGATGCAGAAGCCATGAAAGTATTTGTAGAAGAGACACAGACAATTATTACATTGACAATACAATAATACAAAAAGCTCTTAAATTCATATATAGGTGGTACCAGTGATCTAAGTTCATCGATGCAGAAGCCATGAAAGTCTTTGTAGAAGAGACACAGACAATTATTACATTGACAATACAATAATACAAAAAGCTCTTAAATTCATATATAGGGAGTACCAGTGATCTAAGTTCATCGATGCAGAAGCCATGAAAGTATTTGTAGAAGAGACACAGACAATTATTACATTGACAACACAATAATACAAAAAGCTCTTAAATTCATATATAGGGGGTACCAGTGATCTAAGTTCATCGATGCAGAAGCCATGAAAGTCTTTGTAGAAGAGACAAAGACAATTATTACATTGACAATACAATAATACAAAAAGCTCTTAAATTCATATATAGGGGCTACCAGTGATCTAAGTTCATCGATGCAGAAGCCATGAAAGTCTTTGTAGAAGAGACACAGACAATTATTACATTGACAATACAATAATACAAAAAGCTCTTAAATTCATATATAGGGGGTACCAGTGATCTAAGTTCATCGATGCAGAAGCCATGAAAGTATTTGTAGAAGAGACACAGACAATTATTACATTGACAATACAATAATACGAAAAGCTCTTAAATTCATATATAGGGAGTACCAGTGATCTAAGTTCATCGATGCAGAAGCCATGAAAGTATTTGTAGAAGAGACAAAGACAATTATTACATTGACAATACAATAATACAAAAAGCTCTTAAATTCATATATAGGGGGTACCAGTGATCTAAGTTCATCGATGCAGAAGCCATGAAAGTCTTTGTAGAAGAGACAAAGACAATTATTACATTGACAATACAATAATACAAAAAGCTCTTAAATTCATATATAGGGGGTACCAGTGATCTAAGTTCATCGATGCAGAAGCCATGAAAGTCTTTGTAGAAGAGACACAGACAATTATTACATTGACAACACAATAATACAAAAGCTCTTAAATTCATATATAGGGGGTACCAGTGATCTAAGTTCATCGATGCAGAAGCCATGAAAGTATTTGTAGAAGAGACACAGACAATTATTACATTGACAACACAATAATACAAAAAGCTCTTAAATTCATATATAGGGGGTACCAGTGATCTAAGTTCATCGATGCAGAAGCCATGAAAGTATTTGTAGAAGAGACACAGACAATTATTACATTGACAATACAATAATACAAAAAGCTCTTAAATTCATATATAGGGGGTACCAGTGATCTAAGTTCATCGACGCAGAAGCCATGAAAGTCTTTGTAGAAGAGACACAGACAATTATTACATTGACAATACAATAATACAAAAAGCTCTTAAATTCATATATAGGGGGTACCAGTGATCTAAGTTCATCGATGCAGAAGCCATGAAAGTCTTTGTAGAAGAGACACAGACAATTATTACATTGACAATACAATAATACAAAAAGCTCTTAAATTCATATATAGGGGGTACCAGTGATCTAAGTTCATCGATGCAGAAGCCATGAAAGTATTTGTAGAAGAGACACAGACAATTATTACATTGGCAATACAATAATACAAAAGCTCTTAAATTTTGGGTGCTCACAATTTACACAGTTTTGAAGTCTACCTATCGCACTTCAACAACTATTTTTGCACAAGTCTCTTTGTTTATTCCGTTAGTCCGTTAAGTGCCATACATGATACACACTTTGGGCAATCATGTCTCGAAAGAGACATGACTGACTGGGCAGAAGATAATCTTGCAGTACATTGCCATTGCTTTCTGCAACAGAATGTTTGCCAGCCATATCTAACCTATTATTTAACCCATAACTGGAGGGAAGAGACTAATTAATACTCTTCCCAAGGGTATTTGTATGTAAGTGAATCCAAGGAATTCAACTGAAATTCAAACTTGGCTCCCCGATTTGTCATTCCGAGTCAATATCCACTGCACCACAACACACAACTTTCTTGAAATGCATCTCTCATGTAAAATTCAAATAACTAACACTTCTTGGTTTTTGACTATAAACTTTGTCCTTGAGAAGAAATCAATTTGGATGTCAAGTCAGGTGAATGTACTGGCAACAAAACCTTTTCAAGCAATCCATTTATCAGGAAATGTTTCATCAAGTTAGTCATGAACTGCTCTTGAATAATATAATATAATCAAACACGATTGTAATATATCTAAACATATTTATAAATGAAACTTTGTCTGTGTGTGTGTGTATCCATTACCTGTAGACTCCGAAACGGCTGAACTGATTTTCTTGAAAATTTACACAATTGTACTATAAGCGTCTGCGAGTGTTCTTAGCTAAGTTTTGTGTTGAGGTACCCCCGATAAATATTGAAAATCGATAATCAAAAAAATCAGGTTATAGAAGGAGTGGTCCAATTTTAATCAAATTTGATACACTCATAGACAAAGACATAAGAAATGATATTCAGAAGATTCAAGGCTGCAGTTCTTATAATAGCGCAGAAAATCGATAATATATATATATAAAAGGCAAGATGTTTGTGTGTGTGTCTGTTTATCTGTCTGTATGTCCTTTATACAAATACACAATTTTTATCCGATTCTCACCACACTTCACACAAATATTCTTTAGGCTGAGTCTGAGCTCCAGGATCATGGATTAGTTGTAAAGCTTTCATTACACCTGAGCAACGCCAGGCTATACTGCTAGTAACCAATAAACCGACCTATTGTCCACCTACTTTTGAACCACCCTGTTTATATGACAGGCCAAAGAAAAGCCAGAGCACTCCATCCCCTGACCCTACCTACTCTACCATGCAGTCACTTCAAAGACTATTCAGGTCCAACATAGGACTCATTTCACACAGAGAGAAATGTTGATGAGTACTTCAATACTTGGCAATGCATTTCACCAACAACAATAAATATATATGTCCCCCTTAATTTGACTGGATATGTTAACAAATATGTTGTTTCTAAATTTTTAAATTTTATATTTCTATATATGTAACAGTAAAATATTCTACTGCCTGATGATGTACTAACATGTAGTACTGAAACATGACTGGTCTTATGTTGCAGTAAACTATGTTTTAATGTTTTAATTATAAACACTTGTAACAAAAATATTACTATATCTATATATACTAGCAGTATAACCTGGCGTTGCTCGGGTGTAATGAAAGCTTTAAAACTAATCCATGGTCCTGGAGCTCAGACTCTTTGGACGTTGGCATGAAAGACTAAAAAGCAATAGTTGTTTCCAGTTAAAGCAAAACCATAGACTGAATGAAAAATGAATGGATGTAAGTCAAATTTTGATTTCTGGTATCGATATCAAATCAGTTTTTTCTTCGTAAACTGAATTTTGAAGGCTAAATAAGTCCTCTGAGTAAATGGTATCATGGCTGAGACTAAGAACTACAATTATACCTACTTAGAGCCAAACCCGAAGCAAAAACTAAAATTAAAAGGGCTGAAAAAAATAAAGACATACAGGCAGATAAACAGACACACACAAACATCTTGCCTTTTATATATATATATATATATATATTATCATCGATTTTCTGCAGTATTGTAAGAACTGCAACCTTGAAACTTCTGAATATCATTTCTTATGTCTTTGTCTATGAGTGTATCAAATTTGATTAAAATCAGACCACTCCTTCTATAACCCGATTTTTTCAATTATCGATATTTATCAGGGGTACCTCGACACAAAACCTAGCTAAGAACACTCGCAGATGCTTATTGTACCACTGTGTAAGTTTTCAAGAAAATCGGTTCAGCCATTTTGGTGTCTATAGGTAATGGACACACACACACAAAGTTCTGTTTATAAATAAGTTTATATATATATATATATATATATATACACACACACACTACAGGCCATAATTATTAGGCCACCCCAGTTTTTTTTAAAAGAAATGATGTATTTCATACTATTTTTAGTATTTATTTCCAACTGGATAATTGTAAATGAAAATAGAATGGTTGTTTTGTTATTATTACTTTGCAAAATTTTACAAGGCAAGGAAGCAAAAATGAACTTCTCCAAATCACCCTAAATTTTCTTCATTCTTTTATTAATGAAACTGCAATATAGGTAATAATTAAATATTTATAAATTCATTTGATGCATATGTTATTGGGCAATATTAACAAAAAAACCATTCTATTTTCATTTACAATTATTTACTTGGCAATAAATACTAAAAAATAGTATGAAATACATTGTTTTTTTAAAACACTGAGGTGGCCTAATTGTCTCACTCTGTCCCTCTTGCTTTCGATCTGTCATGTGTGTAACGAAATATATGGCAAATCTACAGGTGCGATGGATAAATTGTCGCTATCTGGATTGTAAAATTTTGAAAAGTAATAATAACAAAAGAACAATTCTATTTTCATTTACAATTATTTACTTGGCAATAAATAAAATTTTGAAAAGTAATAATAACAAAAGAACAATTCTATTTTCATTTACAATTATTTACTTGGCAATAAATACTAAAAAATAGTATGAAATACATCATTTTTTTAAACACTGGGCTGGCCTAATAATTATGGCAGGTAGTGTATGCCTCATATCAATCAGGTGGATGTCTTTCACAAAAGCTATCTGTGTACAGCCTGTAGCTATGGCTAGAGCTATGCTTTTGAAAATAAAGTATCTAATGCCTATCTTCTTGCAAAATGCAATTTTGGTGGAATAAAGATATTGTTGATGCAGTCACAACTTCACTGGGCTGACAAGGATGAGTGACTACAAAATAACTAAGGTCCTCATGTACGGTCAGCTTGACAGTAGACAAAGGACTGTTGGACAGCCATGGCTCAGGCATAAAGACAATGTCAATGTGCCTCATAGAAATAACTGGAGACATTTGTGATGGAAGACAGCAGCAAAAAATGACACTAAATATTCCTGCTATTATGTCTAAGATTCTTGCTGTTGCCCAATATGTGCGCTTGTATGCAAGTCACTAGCAGAAGGGAAGTGTGACATATGACACTAAAAAAAAACTGAATGAGGTTGTTGGATCTTCATATGTCAAAATTGATGGGAGAGTCCATATATATATATATATTGTGTGTATTTTGGCAGCATTTTTTCATTAATACAGGTTTCATTGAATAACATAGACAAGTTCTGTCTATTTATTTTGTGTAAGATCCTTTCGTATGATCTGATTAGCTTGATAGTGTTGTCATGGAAAGACGACAAAAAATTGCAATAATATTATACTTACCCCCTACACCATAGTAGTAGCAGTTCCCAGAACAATCCCCTAATTTTTTTTTTTTAATCATATCACCCCGAGCAAGGTGGTAACGCCACTGATGTGCCAGGGGCTACGTAAGAGTGAAAAGATTAGAATAGAGAATGTTTCATTAAATAATATAGACAAGTTTTGTCGATTTATTTTATGTGAATGTTTTTCATAATGTCTGATAAGCTTAATAGCATTATCGTTGAAAGAGGAAAGAAAATCACGATATTGATACATGTTTTTATTTAATCCTTTCTGAGTTTTCGGCTTACATCAACCATTCCAACATTTTTAGACATCTAAAACAACATACCAGGCCACATACACAATTCTGCAAAATCCTCGTCGAAAACACAACCATACTTAAACACGAAAACAATAAACAAAAACTAAAAATACTTGAAGCATAAAACAGTTGAAACTATGAAATTTCCACACACATTCTCAGATGCCTATAATAGGTAACAGAAGCGATCGGTTATCCCAATGGCTTTCCATACTTAATACTTCTCACCCCCACTCTTGTGTGGTCATGTGATACGCCACAATCTGTAGTGCGATTTTTGCTTCTAGCATGTACGCACATGTTCATCACTCCTTCACACAAACAAAATAGACAACTACTACTATCATTCATCCGCAAACTGATTGTTACAACCAACATTATTTTCATCTTTGATAATAGCTGATGTAAGCTAAAAGCTCAGAAAGGATTAAATAAAAACATGTATCAATATTGTGATTTTCTTTCCTCTTTCGACGATAATGCTATTAAGCTTATTAGACGATATGGAAAAAATTTACATAAAATAAATTGACAAAACTTGTCTATATTATTTAATGAAACATGCATCAATGAAAAAATGCTGCCTAAATGCACACAATATATATATATATTAGAGAAAATTTTCAAAATTCAAAGGTGTCGGATGTACATTTCGACATAGGATCTCTAATAGGGACTCTATGTCACGTCAGCGACATTGTTTTTCCAAATGGCGAAGGCCCTGGGTTAGAGTGTGGAGGGGTTTTAGATTAACGACGGTTACAAAGTGGAAAAGGACAGAGCTGGTAGTCACAGGGTTACAGGGTGTTGAAACAATATATTTAGGAAGAGGAGGAATAGGAGTTCATATTTTATAAAGATAGACAACTAAATGAGTTAAATTACTTTTTTAAGGTTAAGATTTTGGGCTGTTTGAAGAGGTGTATTTAGGTGAGAAGAAATGGGTTTCAATATAAGATTTAAATTTTTTTTTTTAAGTTTATTTGATTAAACCTTTTAGGTAGACGCGAGCTAAATGCCAATTACAGGAAGTTATCAGTTTAAAAATTATTAGAGAAAAATATTAGAGAAAAAATATTAAGAGAAAAAAATATTAGGGAAAAAAAAAAAATATATATATACATATATGTGTTAACCAAGGAAAAAGGGGTTTAGTAAAAGAATCCATATTTTCTAAAGATAGGCAATTAAAGGAGCTTGGGATAGGAAGGTAGGGGGGGTTAAATACTTTTTAAGGTTAATGTTAGGGTAAAATTAAGATTAAAACTTAAATTGAATCCTTTTAATTTATATTCTAACATCTAGTCAACAGGGATTTAAATTCTATATTTGAAAAATTTGCCTTGTGGCAGCACTTACTGATGAATTCCCTCCTAAGATTCAGTAGCCGGTGTTGGTGGAGGTATTTTAATATTGAAATTTTTTTCCAGTAAACATAGACAGCATCTATCATGAAAATTCCTCAGAATACGGGCTGAACCTATCAGTTTCCAGCTAATTTCAGGATCCAGCCCTTCCTCTTTCATTTTCCAGAATGCCCACAAAAGGGCTGTCTGGTACCTCTGACTGGGGTTTGAAAAGGAGTACCTGTGGTTATACAGTCTTTGTTTGAAAGGACCGGCAGACATACTGATATAGGTCCAAAAGTTGTTTTTTGTTAGATGGAGAAATGTGGGCTTCACAAATCATCTGGTGGATTTGCATTTTCCCTCCACTGGGCAGGCGTCCACAGAATTACAGCTGCATTTGTTTAGAATTCCGGACCTAGATTCAGCATTGCGCAAGTTCACCAGAATTCTCCTATTATGGGAACTAATAAGGCTAATATTTGGGGTGCAAGAATAAATAATTTTAAGGGTGTACCTATTAAAAATCTTCCATAGAGGGTTACTGTTATTAAAATTTTTATCTATTGAGAAAATATTTACCAATATTGATGTTAGTTAGTTTACAATAAGGGGGTTAAACCAAATTATCTTTCTTTTTCTACAGTTTCCTTTATTTTTATTTTTGGATGATTCAGAGTCTATTGTAGGTTTATTATATGTTAACTTGTTCTTATATCCGCTTTTTTGAAGGGCCTTATTGTAAATATTTTTACTTGCATTGGAAGTTTTAATGTTGGATGATAATTGGTTGATTCTATTATTCACTATATTGGGTATCTGTTTTATATTTTTGGGGTGGTTGGATGAAATATCAATATAAGTGGGGGAACTATTTTCTTTGAGAAATGGTTGGTAGGATCCATCATTTAAGTTAAGGGTGATGTCTAGATAGTTTACAATTTTAAGATTAGAGGTGACTTTGACTTTAAAACCGAGGTACTTCAGGGCTCTAATTTTTTGTGTATCCTATTTGTGTAGGGCCCATTGGAATTAGGGATAATTATTAATCCATCGTCCCGATATAGGCCTAATTGTTTTGGGTCTAAAAATCTGCTTAGAATATCTAAAATGTAAATTCCCACAAGATCTGCCACCTGGGCTGAATCATACGCTCCCATATATATATTACATAAGAAATGCATTTTGCATTACAAGAAATTAATACATGAGGAGATTTGTGCAAAAATGTTTGTTGAAGTGTGATGGGTAGACTTCAGATCTGTGTAAATTGTGATAGACAACAGCTTGAGCACCTGTGTTGATAAAATTTAAACACTTTTCTATTTTGAATTGTCTATATGTGCGTGGTGGTCCAGTGGATATTGGCTCGGAACAAGAAATCGGAGAGCCGAGTTCGAATTCCAGTTGAATTCATTGCATTCACTTACGTGCAAATACCCTTGGGAAAAGTATTAATCCGTCTCTTCCTTCCAGTTATGGGTTAAATAGCAGGACAGATTGGGTTCTATAGCCTTGGCTGGCAACCAGTCTACCGCAGAAAGCAATGGCAACCTACTGCGGGATAATCTTCTGCCCAGGCAGTCATGTCTCTTTCGAGACATGATCGCCCAAGCATGTTTCATATATGGCACTTAACTGACTGAATGTAAAAAATAAATGTTACCATTTACTGTCCACCTACTTTTGGACCCCCTATATATATATATATATATATATATATATATATATATTTATATAGCTACTCTTATCTGAGTATGCTTACCTACTATAGTAGCCAGCTAATCTCTGTTCAAAAAATCTACTGAAGCACTTTCATATTTCTTCAACAGCTGCAAAAACCACCAGTGATTTATACTGCAATTACTCAGTTTTAGGTAATTCCTTTTGATAACTCTAATGGATTTATCATTGTTAATAAAACAATAAACAATATTCATTCAGTATAGCCATGAAATTCATTGTTGGGGATACGTTTAGTTCATTTGCTGATCTAGAGGAAAAAACTGAAAAATTATCAATCCACTATGTGCAGAACAAATGCTACGGCTCATAAGAGAAAATCTGAATCACCAGTTCAATCCTGACATCAAGTACCATGAACTTGAGATTGCTAACACAGGATTTGAATAACAAAGATTCTTTGCTCTGTGATTGCTGTTTTCAATAGATGCACCTGAAGCATATTCACAAAAGAACCCTGCTCAAGGGCAACTTTTGGATTTTCGGAAACTGTCATACCTAAAGTGCTTAAAATATAAAGAGACTTCAATAATTGATGAATAAATGATTTGAACTTTTGTTTTAACAGTTGATGGTGAAAAAGATTTTAAATTATCTTTATAATTGATGGAGAAAATAAATAAACTTCTCTGTTAAATCTGTGTGTTGTTATTTTTGAGGAAAATTTCCCTGGAAACAAAGAATAGAGTACTGGGTTGCTATGTGATGTCTGTTCTTCAATATAACAGTGAATGTTAGACAATCTTATCAAAGATGAAGGAAAAACTTGAAGCAACTGAAATGTGGTTCTACAGAAGGATGCTGTAGATATCATGGACTGAGAATGTGAGAATGATAAGGTTTTGGAAAGGATAGAAATGAAAAGGAAACTAATAGACAGCTAAAGTTCCTGGGACATGTAATGAGGAAGGAGGGTTTGGAAAATTTGATGCTCACATGTCAGATAGAGGGAAAGAGAGACAGAGGAAAGTCATGTGTAACATACTTGAGGGGCTTGAGCAAAACAGTGGCAGAGTAAGGTTTGGGTGGGGTAACAGAAGAATACATGCTAAGATAGAGAGACAGGGATAGAGGGATATAGAAAGTCATGATCACCTATGTCCTGAAAGGACATGGCACATAAAAAAAAGAACAGTTAATAAAAATAATTTAACCCTTTGTTGTATATTGGTTACAATTGTAACCTTTCTCTAACCTTTGTTACAATTGTAACCAATATGCAAGAAAGGGTTAAAATAAATTTACCAGCAGAATAAAAAGAGGGAAACAGTGAATAACATACATTACAGGCGTGGGAAAATAACCAGCAAAATAGTCCTTTCTTTTTTAAAAATTACAGAAGAAATGGAAGATTTAGGTCACTATTTTCTTTTTTTCAATACTTGTTGTGCACACATCATAGTCAACATCTTATGATACAACTTTTTAATCAGATTAAAAAAAAATTATTTCTCATAAAATTTTAAATAAATTCCGGCTAGTCGCTTATCAATGTTTTGCTTCAATAACCAAGTAGATTGGCTTTGTGATGTTTACGCAGCACATGTTAGTACTCACAGTTGTCAAGCAAAGTTGGTCTGATTTGTATACAATTGATATGAATACTATTTTCTCTGCAGTGCTTGTCTACTTCTCTACCTGAATGAGGTGAGCAATAGCAAACTAACACATGAGAAAGAGAATGAAAACATTCATTTTAGCCCTCTGTACAGAAAGTAGAAAATTAATTAGTTTTATTTACCTCCTGAAAAGTAGATTTGAAACATTATTCCATTTCACTGACACATATGCCACCCGTCTCCTCATCATAAAACATTTTGTCTCTGTTGGGCTATTGTTTCAAGCTCCCTCTGTCACCAACAATAGGTAACATTTGTACAACATCATGGTAGTCCACTTTATTTGAAACTGCTAACCACCCCTACATCATGTATTCCACTTAGTCTATGTAATGCAAATTCTCATTAAACAGTTACTAATGCCAACTACTGACCAACATATTCGCCAAGAGACAGAAGAGAAAAAGAGAATTGGGGATCCATCTTTTGTAGTAGTCACTGGCCATTCTTCTTGTAGTTCTTTGCAATGTTTGTCTTTTTACTACCCAGATGCCATCCATTTACACAGGCATATTAGATAGGTGATCATGGCTCTCCACAACTTCCTATCCTTTGTAGCTCTTAGAAATGTGTGTCTTTTTACTATCCCTCCCACACCCTGTTCTACCATCCATTTTCACAGGCTTGCTAGATAGGTGATCATGGCTCTCCACAACTTCCTATTTTTTGTAGCACTTAGTAATGTTTGTTGTTTTACTATGCCACCCCTATCCTGTTCTGCAATACATTTGCATAGGCTTGTTAGATAGGGGATCATGGCTCTCCCCAACTTCCTATCCTTTATACCTCTTCGCAATCTTTGATGTTTTACTATCCCACCCACACCCTGTTCTGCAATCCATTTACACAGGCTTGTTAGATCGGGGATCATGGCCTTCCACGACTTCCTATCCTTTGTAGCTCAACGTTCGTCTTTTACTATCCCCACCACTCTCAGCATGTTACACAAGCATGTTATGTATGTTAATCACTGTTTCCCTCTTCTCTTTGGTATGTCCTGTGAGTGTTAGATTCTTCAAGCCCTCTTTCCTCATTATATATCCAAGAAATATTAGCTTCTCTTTCTGATTCTAAGTGTGTTCTTTGGAATTATCTTAAATGCCAAATAAGCATCCTGCTTGCTTGTTAAGTTTTGTATATTTTTGCAACCATTTCTCTACCCAGTTTATTAGAACCTCAAAAAAACTACTTATCAATATTTTATTTTTATTTCGATGGAAATTTATTTCAAGTAAAAGTACCCATGAAACTTTCATTGTTTTCCTATTTTAATTTTTTGATGCATTTTAATTCTTAATTTAATGATTCAATAATCTCAAGGCGAGTCCTACAATAATAAAATATCTGTAGAAATCCAACTATCACATCATTAAATATTTAAGCTTAACAACTTTAACAAAATATTGTATTAACAAACAGAAATATGAATGCTGGTTATTTTAAGAAGTAAGGGGGTACAAATAAAAAATTGAAATTGACAACTTTTTTCCATTTCACTGAAACAGGCGTTAAATACTTCTATTTTTTTCCCTTTTTTACTCATTTTTATACTGAAACCAAGTAGTGTCTTTGATATGCCTTTTGTCTTTTCATGTGATCAAAACAGAAGAATAGTCTATTATTTATGAAATATTGGCAGGGTGTAACAGTTGTGCAAACTAAGGAACTAAGAAAGTGAGGGTTGAGAATTATTATATGAGTGTAACACTGGCAAGACTTTGTGGAAATAATCAGATTCATCAGCAGCAGCATAAGCAGAAGCAGAAACAGCATCATGATCAGGTTTAGTCAGAGAGGTGCAACTGTGCACCTGACAAATTCTCTCCACATATCTGGGTTGAGAGTTAGAGAGGTATCCATTCATGTGTAACAAAGTAGACCACTGCTGTCCTCCTCCAATTTGATGGCTCACCTTGGTCATAGATATGTGGCTGTTGATTCCATTGTGGGAAACATCTGGTGTGGTCAGTGACTTCATTTCTAGGAAGCCTTCCACCTAGAGAGCCATATCATAACTGCACTGTCTGCATCCATAGCTACAAAACCCAGTCAACTCAACTGTGCTAGTTTGGTAGTAATCTGACAAAATTTTTCACCTACCCTTTTACAGGTCTCTTTTTTATAATCCTAAGGTATGTCTAGCCACCAAACTTACCAGATAGGTCTACTTCCAAAGTGAAGTTAATACATAAACTAAGCCTTCTGCCTGGAGATGCCATATCATCATCGCATGTGCGTATCTATAGCTATAGAACCCAATGTACTCAGTTATGCTAGTTGGGTGCTGACCCTACAAAAACCTTTATCCATCATTTGACAGGTCTTGTTTTTAATCATGCTGGGTGTCTAGCCACCCTCCTTACTAGAACAACCTGGTGGGGGAATCAGTTTAGTTGCTGATAACATATGACAGGTAGTACAGGGATTCAAAATAAAGAAAGAAGGCTTGTCAAATTTGACACTCTCAGGACATACTGAAGGCACAGGAGATAAAAAGAAAGTAGCTAGTAACCTGCTTAATATCTAAATCTAAATCTAATCTAATCTAAATCTAAACTTATTTATAAATGGAACTTTGTCTCTGTGTGTGTGTGTGTGTGTCTCTGTGTGTGTTTGTATCTGTGTGTGTCTGTTACCTATAGACTCCAAAACGGCTGAACTGATTTTCTTGAAAATTTACACAGTTGTACTATAAGCGTCTGCGAGTGTTCTTAGTTTGGTTTTCTGCTGAAGTACCCTTGATAAATATTGAAAATTGATAATCAAAAAAATTGGGTTATAGAAGGAGTGGTCTGATTTTAATCAAATTTGATACACTCATAGACAAAGTCATAAGAAACGATATTCAGAAGTTTCAAGGTTGCAGTTCTTACAATAGTGCAGAAAATCAATAATATATATATATATAAAAGGCAAGATGTTTGTGTGTGTGTCTGTTTATCTGCCTGTATGTCTGTATTTTTTCAGCCCTTTTATTTTAGTTTTTGCTTCGGGTTTGGCTCTAAGTAAGTATAATTGTATGCACATTTTAGGAAACCGCCCTCATTCCATTCATATTCCATTGGTGAGATATAAGTTCCATTTGAGTAGCTTCTTCATATGAACCGTTTTTTTTTTTTTTTTGGAACTGACACTCATGTAGATGCTTTTCTGATCACATACAACAATCTTAACCTGTTCATGTCTAGAGTTATTATCTTCCCTACATATCCTTATAAACTGTGCCTCTTACTCTGTAACCCTCTACTTTGAATGGCTCTCTGGATGGTTCCCAGGCATTGTACAAGGTAAATATGCTTCCCTGGTTACCACAATCTTAACCTGTTCAAGTCAAAGGTTAACCATTATCATTTTGGAATTGACTTCCAAGAGGATGCTTCCTTGGTCATTAGAATTTTAACCTGTTCAGGTCTAGGGTTAACCATTATCTTCCCTATGTATCCGCATAAACTGTGCCACTTACTCTGTAACCCTCTACTTTGAATGACTCTCTGGCCTTGTACAGGGTAAGCATCTTTGTAAAAAAAATCAAGTAGTGGGAAGGTACAAGTAGCACTTGTGGAGTTACCTGACATGAATGAAAATCTTTTTGCTTTTGCTAAAACATTTTACTTAAAGATATTGATGAGGAGACTTGGTGTTATGGTTAATAAGCTTATCTTGCTAGAACTATTATAGCTGAGTCATGAATTCAGTTCTAACTGGTGCTTCATACTTATAGTCTTGTGGTTCATCTAATACATTTTTTTTTTTACTGTATGGTTCACCCTTTACAAGATCTAGGAGACACTCAAGATGAAAGAGGCAGTTTATGCAGAGAGGAGAGGAAAATAATGGTTAACCCTAGACTTGAACAGGTCAAGATTGTCAGTCAGTTAAGTGCCATACATGATACAAGCTTCGGTGATCATGTCTCAAAAGAAATATGAGTGACAGAAGATTATCCCGCAGTAGGATGCCATTACTTTCTGAGGTAGACTGGTTGCCAGCCAATGCTATAGAACCCAATCTGTCCTGTTATTCAATCCATAACTGGAGAGAAGAGATGGATTAATACCGTTCCCAAGGGTATTGGCGCATAAGTGAATGCAAGGAATTCAACTGGAATTTGAACTCAGCTCCCCGATTTCTCGTTCCAAGCTGATATACACTGCACCACAACACACATCATCAAGATTGTAGTAAATTAATAAAAACATTGATGGACATTCATTTTCCGTTTTATTGCTTCAAAGACTTTGTTATGGCTAAAAAAACTTGTTTTTAATCATTTCTTAATCACCCATTTATTTTCTCAGCTCTACATATTATTAATTATCCCTCGTTTATTACATTTCTTGATTTTTTTTAGCCCCCATATTAATTGCTCTGCTATCCGAGGGACTGATAATAAAAATTACTTTTTAAAATATCAGATCAGTGCAAAATTTGGTTCCCAATTTTCATTGTTAATATAAAATGGCTGCTACTTGACATTAGTGTTTGTTTTTGGTGCCAATTTCTGGTGTGTTCTACATTGAAACCTTGCATCATTCAGTTGCAAGTCAGACTTGGTAGAATGTTTGTCTCCAAATGTTTTATGGGGAAACACACCTATTCCTCAGATAATGGACTCTCCCTCCTATATTAATAAGAGTTAACAGGAAGTTAAAGGGGGAAGTTCTTGAGAAGTTCTTGGGAAGTTCATAGGAATTTTTAGAGTACTATTGGAGTTCAGTAGAACTACTAGGCAGTTGATATTAGTCGGCAGTTAGCGGAATACTAAGGAGTCAGTCAGCATTTAGTGGAAGATTAACAAGTTCCTAACATTTTAGGTACGTTAAAACCATTAGCAACCGACATTGCATGATTATAACCTTCGGTGTGAAAAACTACTCCACAACAAAAGGAATGCCTTATAGATGGAGGATGAAAAGTTGCACTTTCATCATATTATGCTCTGTGAATTTCGAAAAGAAATTATCATCTCTCACTTGCATCTCCATTTTTAGACAGAGTATGAGTCCCTGTCCACGGACAGAAATGCAACTGAGTTAAATAAAATGATGAGAGGTGCTGAGTCCCAGGAAATGGATGCCCAAGGCTGCACCATCCCATTATGCTAGAGGGGTGAATCCTTATTTTCCACCAAGGCCAGTACAAACAATGATCAGGGGGGCTGGACAATTAATTTCTTCCTCGCTCAAGCAGAAGTGCTTGTGTCACATCATGTTTCAATGAGGAGAGGAAATAAATATCTACGTAAAATTTTGTTTTTCATTTTTGCAATGACCTAATAAAAATATGTGTTTTTTATACAACTTTTCTTTCTACAATTTACTAACTGCTGGAAGTGATATTTACACCATTTGTGTATTGCAGATTTCATAATGTGTAATATTGCTTCAAAGCTCTTAACAATGTTCGTATTATTTAATAACCTCCTACACCTTATTCTATCAGCCATTTCCACATGATCTTTCTGTTATTGTTTCCATCTCACCCTCTTGCTTTCAATAAGTCTGCCACCCCTTTATACAAGCTCTTTAAGTCGATTACTCTTTGTTTCCCTCTACCACTCTTGCCTTCAATACATCATTGTTCTACCACTCATTTACACAAGCCCTTTAGGAAGGTTACTCTTGGTTTTCTTTTATCTCTCTTGCTTTCAATAAGTCCTGTGAGTGTTAAGTTCTCCATGCTTACTTTCTTCATTATGTGTCTCCAAAATTTCAGCTTCTTTTTTATTTGATGTACCATTGTCCTTTTTGCTTTGTTTAGTTGCTACTATATCACCATTTTCATGGCAATTTTCCCACCAGTTCAGACTACTTGATCTAGAACACACTATGCTATGTTCACTTAGTCAAATTACCTTCATTTCCTCTATATTCCAATTGTAAGGAGGAAGTTCCACTCAGTTTTTTCCAAGAACTGATTCTTTGTAAGATAGACTCCTGCATGACTTGAGCAGAACACTCTCAACATCTTCAATTAAAGACTAAATCATTCTTCTCTTCATCTACATATTCTTTAATTCCTATTACTTCCTCAAGTACCTCATTCCATGACCCTCTAATTCGAGTAGATTCTAGGTGAATTTTAATAAAATGTACCTACTTGGTACTAAATAACAGTTATATGTAATTATTATGTAATTATAATTATGTAATTATATGTAATTATATGTAATTATATGTAATTATTATGTAATTATTATGTAATTATTATTATGTAATTATTATGTAATTATTTACATAGTCTGTACTTATATCCTCATCTTTATTGTCATATTTTTACAACTTTTCATCTGTTGAATGTTTTAGACTTCTTCAGATGATTGGAATTTTGAACCAAACTCATTTTGTTCACAGGGATTGATTGTTCTTGATCCATGAGTTATGCCACTTTCGGATTTTTTTTTTTTTTTTTTTAGTTATCTTTGTTTAACACAAATTCTTTTCTTTGCCAATTCTGTCAGCAAGTACCAAACTCACAACTCATTGAGTCAAGTTTCAGGATTCAGCCAATGTGTTTATATGTGAATATAACAATAAAGATGAAGGCAACAGTCCGAACAATGTAAATAATATAAGTGTCCATCACCGAAGTATAGACAAATATTGTTATATGGAAGTCTGGAAGTAACAATGTAAATAATGTAAATAACTCATCTGATAAATACAGGCAAATATTGTTACATGGAAATCTGGCAGTTACAACGGACACAATATGAATACTGCATCTCAAAATTATAAACAAATATTGTTATATGGAAGTCTGGAAGTAACAATGTAAATAATGTAAATAACTCATCTGATAAATACAGGCATATATTGTTACATGGAAGTCTGGAAGTTACAACAGACACAATATGAATACTGCATCTCAGAATTATAAACAAATATTGTTATATGGAAGTCTGGATGTAACAATGTAAATAATGTAAATAACTCATCTGATAAATACAGGCAAATATTGTTACATGGAAATCTGGCAGTTACAACGGACACAATATGAATACTGCATCTCAGAATTATAAACAAATATTGTTATATGGAAGTCTGGAAGTAACAATGTAAATAATGTAAATAACTCATCTGATAAATACAGGCATATATTGTTACATGGAAGTCTGGAAGTTACAACAGACACAATATGAATACTGCATCTCAGAATTATAAACAAATATTGTTATATGGAAGTCTGGATGTAACAATGTAAATAATGTAAATAACTCATCTGATAAATACAGGCAAATATTGTTACATGGAAATCTGGCAGTTACAACGGACACAATATGAATACTGCATCTCAGAATTATAAACAAATATTGTTATATGGAAGTCTGGAAGTAACAATGTAAATAATGTAAATAACTCATCTGATAAATACAGGCATATATTGTTACATGGAAGTCTGGAAGTTACAACGGACACAATATGAATACTGCATCTCAGAATTATAGACAAATATTGCTATATGGAAGTCTGGAAGTTACAACAGAAGCAATATGAATACTGCATCTCAGAATTATAGACAAATATTGCTATATGGAAGTCTGGAAGTAACAATGTAAATAATGTAAATAACTCATCTGATAAATACAGGCATATATTGTTACATGGAAGTCTGGAAGTTACAACGGACACAATATGAATACTGCATCTCAGAATTATAGACAAATATTTCTATATGGAAGTCTGGAAGTTACAACAGAAGCAATATGAATACTGCATCTCAGAATTATAGACAAATATTCTATATGGAAGTCTGGAAGTTACAACAGAAACAATATGAATACTGCATCTCAGAATTATAGACAAATATTGCTATATGGAAGTCTGGAAGTTACAACAGAAACAATATGAATACTGCATCTCAGAATTATAGAAAATATTGTTATATGGAAGTCTGGAAGTAACAATGTAAATAATGTAAATAACTCATCCGATAAATACAGGCATATATTGTTACATGGAAGTCTGGAAGTTACAACGGACACAATATGAATACTGCATCTCAGAATTATAAACAAATATTGTTATATGGAAGTCTGGATGTAACAATGTAAATAATGTAAATAACTCATCTGATAAATACAGGCAAATATTGTTACATGGAAATCTGGCAGTTACAACGGACACAATATGAATACTGCATCTCAGAATTATAAACAAATATTGTTATATGGAAGTCTGGAAGTAACAATGTAAATAATGTAAATAACTCATCTGATAAATACAGGCATATATTGTTACATGGAAGTCTGGAAGTTACAACGGACACAATATGAATACTGCATCTCAGAATTATAGACAAATATTGCTATATGGAAGTCTGGAAGTTACAACAGAAGCAATATGAATACTGCATCTCAGAATTATAGACAAATATTGCTATATGGAAGTCTGGAAGTAACAATGTAAATAATGTAAATAACTCATCTGATAAATACAGGCATATATTGTTACATGGAAGTCTGGAAGTTACAACGGACACAATATGAATACTGCATCTCAGAATTATAGACAAATATTGCTATATGGAAGTCTGGAAGTTACAACAGAAGCAATATGAATACTGCATCTCAGAATTATAGACAAATATTCTATATGGAAGTCTGGAAGTTACAACAGAAACAATATGAATACTGTATCTCAGAATTATAGACAAATATTGCTATATGGAAGTCTGGAAGTTACAACAGAAACAATATGAATACTGCATCTCAGAATTATAGAAAATATTGTTATATGGAAGTCTGGAAGTAACAATGTAAATAATGTAAATAACTCATCCGATAAATACAGGCATATATTGTTACATGGAAGTCTGGAAGTTACAACGGACACAATATGAATACTGCATCTCAGAATTATAAACAAATATTGTTATATGGAAGTCTGGATGTAACAATGTAAATAATGTAAATAACTCATCTGATAAATACAGGCAAATATTGTTACATGGAAATCTGGCAGTTACAACGGACACAATATGAATACTGCATCTCAGAATTATAAACAAATATTGTTATATGGAAGTCTGGAAGTAACAATGTAAATAATGTAAATAACTCATCTGATAAATACAGGCATATATTGTTACATGGAAGTCTGGAAGTTACAACGGACACAATATGAATACTGCATCTCAGAATTATAGACAAATATTGCTATATGGAAGTCTGGAAGTTACAACAGAAGCAATATGAATACTGCATCTCAGAATTATAGACAAATATTGCTATATGGAAGTCTGGAAGTAACAATGTAAATAATGTAAATAACTCATCTGATAAATACAGGCATATATTGTTACATGGAAGTCTGGAAGTTACAACGGACACAATATGAATACTGCATCTCAGAATTATAGACAAATATTGCTATATGGAAGTCTGGAAGTTACAACAGAAGCAATATGAATACTGCATCTCAGAATTATAGACAAATATTCTATATGGAAGTCTGGAAGTTACAACAGAAACAATATGAATACTGCATCTCAGAATTATAGACAAATATTGCTATATGGAAGTCTGGAAGTTACAACAGAAACAATATGAATACTGCATCTCAGAATTATAGAAAATATTGTTATATGGAAGTCTGGAAGTAACAATGTAAATAATGTAAATAACTCATCCGATAAATACAGGCATATATTGTTACATGGAAGTCTGGAAGTTACAACGGACACAATATGAATACTGCATCTCAGAATTATAGAAAATATTGTTATATGGAAGTCTGGAAGTTACAACAGAAACAATATGAATACTGCATCTCAGAATTATAGAAAATATTGTTATATGGAAGTCTGGAAGTAACAATGTAAATGATGTAAATAACTCATCTGATAAATACAGGCAAATATTGTTACATGGAAATCTGGCAGTTACAACGGACACAATATGAATACTGCATCTCAGAATTATAGACAAATATTGCTATATGGAAGTCTGGAAGTTACAACAGAAACAATATGAATACTGCATCTCAGAATTATAGACAAATATTGCTATATGGAAGTCTGGAAGTTACAACAGAAACAATATGAATACTGCATCTCAGAATTATAGACAAATATTGCTATATGGAAGTCTGCAAGTTATAACAGAAACAATATGAATACTGCATCTCAGAATTATAAACAAATATTGTTATATGGAAGTCTGGAAGTTATAACAGAAACAATATGAATACTGCATCTCAGAATTATAGACAAATATTGTTATATGGAAGTCTGGAAGTAACAATGTAAATAATGTAAATAACTCATCT
The DNA here is from genome assembly GCA_037127315.1 of Ascarosepion bandense. NCBI lineage: Eukaryota > Metazoa > Mollusca > Cephalopoda > Sepiida > Sepiidae > Ascarosepion > Ascarosepion bandense. Next base: position 3,102,960 of record JBBBDQ010000496.1, read on the forward strand.
GATAAATACAGGCATATATTGTTACATGGAAGTCTGGAAGTTACAACAGACACAATATGAATACTGCATCTCAGAATTATAGACAAATATTGCTATATGGAAGTCTGGAAGTTACAACAGAAACAATATGAATACTGCATCTCAGAATTATAAACAAATATTGTTATATGGAAGTCTGGAAGTAACAATGTAAATAATGTAAATAACTCATCTGATAAATACAGGCATATATTGTTACATGGAAGTCTGGATGTTACAGCAGCAATAATACGAATACTGCATCTCAGAACTATAGATAAATATTATTATATGGAAGTCTGTAAGTAAGAATGTATATTAAATAAACACCTCTTCTTGGAAATATAGACAAATATTGTTTTATAGAAGTCTGGAAGTGATAAAATACTGTTTATATTTTTATTCTTTATGGGCTTTCACACAATGAAATGCAGAAAATTTGATTCCTGTTTTGAGGTGGCTGCAAAAACCAACTGTCATTGACATCTGTCTCAAATCAATTCCTCTGCTTATATTCTCCTGATATATATTGCTATTCATTGCCTGACTTCAATACAAAGATCAGTCAATGCTCAAGGCAACAATGTCCATAACTTGTTGCTTCCTACCGAGCTAAGTTCTTCAAAACATGTTGGCATCTGAAAAGATCAGAATGGATCTCATTATTTCAGCCGTCCTGATTTTAATAGGTTTTAGGCTTCTTCTTAGGCAACCAAAGCAAAACAAGTGCAGATTGATATTTGTGTGGTTCTTACATTGTACCAAAGAAAACTTTGGTAACCAATCAATTTCAAGATGACAGAAACATTCCATCTGAAAGTTATCAACATATAATACTGGTCAACAGAACTTTTAGTGCCAAGAAACAAAAAATGTTTTTTAGCTAATTTTTTTGTGCTCATTCTGAAAATGACCTTAGATTTTCATGGTTAGCTGTCATTTTTTGCTCCAGTGAAACTGCTCATTTTTGCAAAAATCGATAAACTTATGATCTTGGCTGATCACAACATTTAGTTAATAAAAGTTTGTTGAAACACATCAATTTTCAGATAGGCCGAGCAATTTAGAATAGAATGTTTTTTTTGTTATTATTACTTTGCAAAAATTTACAAGGCAGCCAGAAAGCCTTTGCTTTGGCCAGCCAATAAGAAGAAGAGACTAGCATGGGGAAAAGAGCACAAAAACTGGACACCAGAACAGTTCCTTTGATGCACATTTTATTGTGCAGTATTAACAAAATAACTATTCTATTTTCATTTAGAATTATCCATTATAACAGTTAAGTGCCATTCATGATACACACTTGAGTGATCATGTCTTAAATTTTGTTGGGCCTGCATGGACCTCCATAAACACATTTATCCTCACAGTTGAAATATTTTTATGAGGTTACTATAAAACTCATCTTTACAATGCTTCAGAAGTCTCGCATATAGTCTTGTCGATTTTAGGTTTTTGTTATCTAATCATTTCACTCCAAGTTAAGTGATAATGCCACTTAGATGCAAGTCGTTTACTTTGAGTGAAAGAAAATGAGAAAATGTTAGTGAGGAGAAAGGACAACAAAAGAACAGGTATCCAGAAAATAGCAATTGATTTTGGATTTAAATTTTTGAAGATCCTATTTGTAAGAAGAGCAAGAAGCAAGAAAAGTGTTCTATAGGTGAGAAGTGTGGGAAAAGAAACTATTAGAATTGTTGCATATAATAATTTCAACAGTAAATTAACACATGTTTAAACACAACCATAGTACAAAAATAATTTATGATCAACATTATAATAAGAAAACTGTTGTAGAGCAGCTAACACCTCTCTAGCACTCTCAAGAATGGAATGGTCTATAACAATAAAGACTAACAGCAGTCTGAGATTTCAGAGTGCCATTGGCGATTATATCAGACTGTGCTCTCTGTGACTCTAACAACTAACCTCTCCTCTCTTCTACTATTTGTTGTTCTGTCTTTATGGTGTTTGTCTTATTTGTATAAATATCCCTTAGAACGGAAATTGTGCTGTAGCACATATCTTCTGGGTATTATTCTGCCACCTCAGCGATACAACAAAAACAATCACAATAAATATGATGATGTCATATTGATATAATTTCTGTTTATGAAGTTATTTTTGAAGTTACATCTATAAAATTAAAATCATTGCTTTATAAAAGTTTGAGGGTCCCTAGGGTGCAGCCGATACTTAGCCCAAAGAACAATCCAGCTCTAGGGTGCAGCTTATACTAGCCTCAGCGTTAATCCAGCCATGCCATTATTGCATAGTAGTTAAATTCTTTTTACTTTATTTCCAATGAGATTTTCCTGTTTCTTAATACTTTGCTTAACTTTTAGAAGGTAACTTTTGCTATTCCAGCACAGACTAATATCAACTGCTAGCTGTCTGTAAGAACTTGTCTGAAACACAATCAGTTCATAAATTGTGAGATTACAGTGAATCATAATTGCTTTTTATTTCTGTTTAAAAATCTGTGTATTATTTCAAGTAATATCCCTGAATTAGAAATATATAACATTTGTGGTATCACCAAAGGGACATAATTAAACTAATAACAACATTGTCAACCAAAGGCTTTTAGGCTACAGCAGTGGTGAACAAGTAACTTACTGGTTTAGAAGGAGAAAATTCATGACTACCAAAAAGGGACTCTACGCAAAAGGAATGGAGATTATATATCCCAGTGATTTAATAAAGGCTTCTGTTCAAAATTCCTAGCACCTGAAGAAGGCCGGAGCGTACAACAACTGAAACAGTGTACAAATGGCAACAAAGATGAGGACAATAGTCCGAATAATGTAAATACTGCCAAAGGTCTATGTTAGCAAAATCATTGTTATCTTCCAAAAATTGTTAATACAATATTTACTTACAAAAGAATAATTATTCCTACAATATGAAAAAAAATGTTTCTACTATAAATATCGCATAAAGGGTTGATAACCTAGGAAAAAAAATCAGTTAAGATAACATGTAAAGTTATTAGTGTAATAAATTCATTTAACTATATTTAATGTCAATTAATGAACAACAGATTCATTGTTAGCGAGTCATCGCAAGATGTTAAATGGATATGTAACTAAGCCAAAACTGAATATACTACTGTATATAAAACAGTTATTTGATATAGTGACTAAACCACCCCAACTCCCTCTCAGCCCCGCCTCTTCTCTCTTAAGTCCTGTACACTGCAACTGCCTCAACACACTGGGCGTTGCTGCTTTGATATCCATTACAAATAGGCTGTGCAAAGAACTGGTGAGAAGGTTCGTAAAGTCAAACAGATTATTCAAAATAATTTAACAACTTGGCATCTGGTTGATTAGAGGAATGGTCTTTATCAAGAGAGAAAAGAAAAGTTTTGCACAAAAATATGAATGTAAAAAAATATTCTTCACACTTTTGACCGTCCCTAAAACTTTTTGACACTTAAAATAATATTTTGCTATAACCGTCCGAGGTTATTCTGATCAGTTTTGCACAAATACACAAAATCACTTCTGACCTTTCTTTTTTCCACAAAATCAAGATTTTGTGAAATATCAAAGAACCTCCTGATTTGACATGCAGTTGATTCTAAATCAAATTTCATATTTGAAGACAGTGGAAAACAAAAACAAGAAAATGCAATCAGTTGCTTAACTGGAGCTTAGCATCAGCCATTTGTCATTGAGCAATGTTTCTTTAGATTGTCTGCATTTGTTCCTTATTTTCTTCTGTAGTTTTCTGTATTCCATTCCTATTTTTAGCATTGTTTTCTGTCTCTTTTGCATCATGCTGAGAACTTCATTTGTGTTTTATACTACTGGTCATAATTATTAGGCCACCCCAATTGTAAATGAAAATAGAATGGTTCTTTTGTTAATATTGCATAATAACATGTGCATCAAATGAATTCATAAATATTTAATAATTACCAACATTGCAGTTTCAGCAATGAAAGAATCAAGAACATTTAGAGGGATTTGGATGAATTCATCTTTGCTTCTTTGCCTTGTGGAATTTTGCAAAGTAATAATAACAAAAGAACCATTCCATTTTCATTTAGAATTATCTCAGTTCAGTTAAGTGCCATATGTGATACACGCTTGGGCAATCATGTCTCGAAAGAGACATGACTGACTGGGCAGAAGATTATCCCGCAGTAGGTTGCCATTGCTTTCTGCGGTAGACTGGTTGCTGACCAAGGCTATAGAACCCAGTCTGTCCTACTATTTAACCCATAACTTGAAGGAAGAGATGGATTAATACCTTTCCCAAGGGTATTTGCGCGAAAGTGAATACAATGGATTCAACTGGAATTCGAACTCGGCTCCGCAGTTTCTCATTCCAAGCCGACATCCACTGTACCACAACGCAGATACTGGACGCTTGTGGTCTAGGGGTAGAATCGCTGACTGATGCCAATTCGGTCGGGTTTCAATCCTGGGTTAGGAAACGACCGGAGTCTAAGCCGTACTGATGAGCTGTAATACATCGAAACAGATCTATCTGCGGATGACTATAGTATTAATATAGAATTATCTACTTGGCAATAAATATTAAAAATAGTATGAAAAACAATTTCTTTTAAAAAAAAACTGGAGTGATCTAATAACTATTACCGGTAATGTACTCGTTTTTCTTTTTACATCTTTTTCTTTTGGATTGGTGTCATTTGCTGATGTCACTAACGCTTCCTTTAGTTTGTCCTATTTTGATTTCTGATTTGTCCCTTGTATTTCTTTTTCACACTATCTTCATATTTTTCCTGAAGTTTGAGGTCATTTATGAGTCTTTTGTATTGCAATCTGGGTACTGCAATAAGCTTCTTCAGTCTCCAGAGTTTTATCCTTAGTTTACATATAACTTGGGGGTGGTTGCTTCCACGGTCGGCACTTGGATAAATTTTGCAGTGAATAACTGTTTTTTCAGTTTCCTGTTTATAGTTATATAGTCTATTTGTTTTTAAGGTCTTTCCTGAGCTTCTGCATGTCCATAATTATCTTGATTGTTCTTGAAACCAGGTGTTTGTTATAACCTGGTCCTTTGTTGTGCATTATTAGACCCATTTTTCTCAGTGGTCATTGCAGTTTCCTAGTCCAAAGTTGCCAACTTTTACACCTTCTCTCTCCTTGTCAAATTAGCATTCAGGTATTCCATGATATTTCTAATGACTAATAAAGGTGTTATGTTCCCATGGGATGAAAATGTAGTTTTGTAGAGAGAGATAAAAGGATGAAAAAAAGAGGATAACTCTTAACAAAGGTTTATTAATTTAATTACAAATCAAAGGTAGAATGAAGCCGCTAGATGCAAAATGATAAAATGTGAGCCTTCAAAATCTGTCCCGCATGCGAGCAATGACATGGTTTTGGAGAGGATACAAATAAAAAGGAAACTTATATTTAACAACAGAAAGAGACAGCTGAGGTTTCTGGGACATCTAATGAGAAAAGAAGGCTTGAAGAATCTAATACTCATGAGACGAATAGAGAGAAAAAGAGACAACAAAAAGTAACATGAGGCATACTTCAGGGGCATGAGCAAGTGAATGGTGAAACAGATTTAGGGGAGATACTAAAAAGAGAAATGTTAAGAGTGACAAAGGATAGGAAAAATGGAAATTCATGATTGCATATGTCCTGAAGTGTCATACATGATACATGCTTGGGTGATCATGTCTCTTTCGAGACATGACTGACTGAGCAGAAGATTTTCTATCCTGCTTTTTAAACTATAACTGAAGGGAGAAGAGATGGATTGTATTAATAAGTAGTTATTAGTGGGGGATCAGTTTATTAATTATTAACAATAGAAAACGGATCCCCCAGTTTTTGCCCAGTAGGAGCTTTACTTGTTTCCAACTTTTATCGTTATTCAGCCAGTTAAGTGCCATACATGATACATGCTTGGGGGATCATGTCTTAAAAGAAACATGACTGACTGAGCAGAAGATTATTCTGCAGTAGATTGCTATTACTTTTTGCGGTAGATTGATTGTCAGCCAAAGTTACAGAAACCAATTTGTCCTGTTATTTAATTCATAACTGGAGGGAAGAAACAGATTAATACCTTTCCAAAGGGTATTTGTGCAGAAGTGAATGCAAGGAATTTTTTTTTTTTTTTAATCATATCACCCCGAGCAAGGCGGTAAGGCCACTGAAGCACAGGGGGCTACGTAAGAGTGAAAAGAATAGAGAAGAGAAAGCCGGAAACCACTTCCTAAGCAGGGAACAAGGAATGAGCCTCTTCACCTGTTCAATAGATGTGGGTGGAGTGTTAACTGGAATTTGAACTTGGCTCCCCAATTTCTTGTTCTGAGCCAATACCCACTGCACCCCAATGCACTACCAAAGGAATATGACACATAAAGAAGAAGCATCAGCCATACTGATATAAGAGGAAAAGGGTTCTCTATTAAAATAAAATATGTGCTGTGGTGCAGATGTGCATTGTGGTGCAGTGGATATCAGCTCGTAACAAGAAATTCCAGTTGAATTCATTGCATTTACTTATGCACAAATACTCTTGGAAAGGTATTAATCCATCTTTTCTCCCTCCAACTATGGGTTAAATAGCAGGATGGATTGGTTTCTATAGCCGTGGTTGGCAACCAGTATAAAACAGAAGATAATGGTAACCTGTTGCAGGAAAATTTTCTGGCTAGTCAGTTATATCTCAATAGAGACATGATCACTGAAGCATATATCAGGCATGGTACTTAACTGACTGATCTGGATAAAAGAACTGAATAGTAAGACAGACTGGGTTCTATAGCCTTGGTTGGAAACCAGTCTACAGCAGAAAATAATGACAATCTTCTGACTGATCTAGATAAAAGAATTGAATGGAATGACAGATTGGTTTCTATAGCCTTTGTTGGAACCAGTCTTCCACAGAAAGCAATGGCAAACTACTATAGGAATATCTTCTGTCACTCATGTCTCGAAAGATACATGATCACCCAAGCATGTATCACATAGCACTTAACTGATTAAGATAAAAAAAAAAAATAGTTTTTGGATATGTTTAAAATCAAAAGCCAGTTTTCACCCAGTTTACAACTAATCGGTGGTCACTTTTGAGATCAGCCATCAGTTTTACTTTGATAGACTGATACTCGCAAATAACCCCATATTACGATAATAATCGGCAAAGTGTAATTACTGACTCATTTGAAACCCTTTTAATAATAGGAAGGAATTAACAAAATAAGATGACATTTTTGATAAATGCAAACTAATATTCATGTAAAAGAATAGTGATATAAAGTGGGTGCACTGTTTTATATTGATATTAAGTCATCAAATGAATTGCTATATATTGATTAAATAGAGAAATATATTTAAAGACTTATACATGAAAATTATATGATAATAGAAAGGAATTAAAAAAATCTATTGTCATCATTTTTCATGGATAAAGTAACAGTTAATAAGCATTTTCCAAGGATAATCACAGATTAAGGAATTTTGAAATATGAAAGGATTTTGTACTGAAATTTTTATTGATTCATATTGAAATTCGTATTGAAATAATGAATAATACAAAAGAAAGGTCAACAGGTAACGTACTTTGTTCCAAGGTCACCTTGATAAAATCCCATAAAAAGCAATCAATTGTGTAAAATATTTAAAAGCCTACTTATCACCTGAAACAAATCTAATTTGGAGTTTGAGTTTTGTTTAATAGCATATCAACCTCTGTGGGTTATTTAATGCCAAAAAGGTGAAATTTTAAGGTTTGATTTTATTTAATGTTTGGTTATAGTGAGTAGGTTGATTTTGTCAGATTTTAATGAAAAATTTTTTTTTATTCTATATTTTAGAAAACTGGAAATATCAGTTTTGTATTCAAAAATGTTTTGCTGAGAATAATTTTTTTCCTTCAAAAATTTATTGTAATATTTTTTTCTTCAAAAACGTATATTTTCTATAAAAGTTTATTTTTATGTATATATTTCTATAAAAGTCTATTTTTATACTTTCATAGAGTTTTGACCCCAGCTTGGAGGGTTAACTATTTGCCCATAGCTGGGACCCTAACAGGTGCTACCACTCCGGGTCAGAGTGGACCTGGGAACAACAGCCCATTAAGTGGTGGTTCCATGCTCCTCACAACCTCCCAATTAGAGGCCAAAATCTAATTTATGATTTACATTCTCATTGGAAATAAAGAGACATTTTAATAATAATAAAATTGAAGGTGACAGTGGTACTCATAATTAATGAAATACTTGGAGCAGTTCTTAAAGAGTCATGCTAAGAATCTTGAAGAATTTGGAATCCAATGAAAGAACCAAACTATCCAGATGGTAAATAAAATCCGAATAAATCCTGGAGAGTTTTGATGTATTGATGAGACTTGATGCTAACTGATATCCAGTCAAATTTATTCAGTACTAGCAGTCTAGCCTGGCATTGCTCGGGTGTAATGAAAGCTTTAAAACTAATCCATGGTCCTGGAGCTCAGACTCAGCCTAAAGAATATTTGTATGAAGTTTCGTGAGAATCAGATAAAAATTGTTGATTTGTATAAAGGACATGCAGACAGATAAACAGACACACACACAAACTCCTTGCCTTTTATATATATATATAATCAATTTTCTGCACTATTGTAAGAACTGCAACCTTGAAACTTCTGAATATCATTTCTTATGTCTTTGTCTTATCAAATTTGATTAAAATCAGACCACTCCTTCTATAATCCAATTTTTTCGATTATCAATTTTCGATATTTATCGGGTGTACCTTGACACAAAACTTAGCTAAGAACACTTGCAGATGCTTATTGTACAACTGTGTAAATTTTCAAGAAAATCGATTCAGCCATTTTGGAGTCTATAGGTAACGGACACTCACACACACACACACACACACACAGACAAAGTTTCATTTATAAATAAGTTTAGATTTAGATACAGTGTGCAATGGATGAAGTGTCATCATTTTATATTTTTTTATTTTGTGCATGTGTTTTGTTTGTTTTTGATTTTGTTGAGTCAGTTGGGTACCATCTGTCAGAAAAAGAGTCGCATGATGCAATTGATTCTGTGAGAAATGTGGAAACAGCATGCTGTACTGCTTAGCATTCATGACAGAAAATCCAACATGAACATTTCAGAATCTTCTGTCCACAGATTAGCATCCAAAATGGATATTTGAGGATAGTACAGATGATTAAAAAATAGTTGGATGAGACTAATGTATATTATAAGACCGTTTGGAGTGATCATTAATAATAATTATATTTATTCACTCGTTAATCATTGTGTGTTTAGTGTCATGCCATCTTATTAATTTTACAATAAAATAAATGTGAGCAATTGACGAAGATGTTTGTCGCATTTGCACCAAATGAATTCAGCATTCCATTCATCAAATTACAACTTTATAACCTGAAAACAACATTATTGTTCACTTTTTTGTCAAGCTTAATTAGAATACAACAGTAATATAATTCTAATTCAATGGGAGCCCATTAATTATTTGATGACATTAACTGCCACTAGATAGAAAATGATTTGTAGAAAAAAAAAAGACCAGTTACATAAAGAGTTATAAGATTATAAGAAACAAGTTTTTAGTAGCTTCATCTCTACAGGATAAGCTGATGTTTCAATGAATCTTGCAAGCCATTGTTTAAGTATTCATTGTTCACTGGACACTCCACCATGATGAACCTTTGAAAGAACAAACTAATCTTCATATATCTTAATACATATGATTGAATATGACATTATTCCACATATTTTTTTCTTCTACACAATATAGCCGATCGAGGCTCTCCACAGCAATTGGAGTAGATAGACTCAATTGGAGTAGATAGACTAATGTTAAAATAAAGATGTTTGTCGCATTTGCACCAAATGAATTCAGCATTCCATTCATCAAATTACAACTTTATAACCTGAAAACAACATTATTGTTCACTTTTTTGTCAAGCTTAATTAGAATACAACAGTAATATAATTCTAATTCAATGGGAGCCCATTAATTATTTGATGACATTAACTGCCACTAGATAGAAAATGATTTGTAGAAAAAAAAAAGACCAGTTACATAAAGAGTTATAAGATTATAAGAAACAAGTTTTTAGTAGCTTCATCTCTACAGGATAAGCTGATGTTTCAATGAATCTTGCAAGCCATTGTTTAAGTATTCATTGTTCACTGGACACTCCACCATGATGAACCTTTGAAAGAACAAACTAATCTTCATATATCTTAATACATATGATTGAATATGACATTATTCCACATATTTTTTTCTTCTACACAATATAGCCGATCGAGGCTCTCCACAGCAATTGGAGTAGATAGACTCAATTGGAGTAGATAGACTAATTGAAGTAGTTAGACTAATTGGAGTAGATAGACTAAACTATCACCCGGTTCACACTCCACCCACTTCTATGGAACAGGTGAAGAGGCTCATCTCTTGTTCCCTGTTTAGGATGTGGTTTCCGGCTTTCTCTTTCCCAATATTTTCACTTTGTTTCCTGTTTAGGATGTGGTTTCCAGCTTCCTCTTTTCCAATCTTTTCACTCTTACATAGCCCCCTGCACATCAGTGGCATTACCGCCTTGCTCGGGGTGATATGATTAAAAAAACAAAAAAAGATAATCGTGTAGTTTCCTGTTACAATGTTTTCATAGTTTTTCTTTTAAAGTTTTTTGCTTCCTAGACTGGTTACCACTGAATGTTAAAGAGATGAATTTACTTTATTTAACCCCTAGCTGGAAAATGAAAAAAAACATATTCATGCTTTTTCCAAGGGTATTAGTTAAAAAGGAATGCAAAAGACTAAGCTAGATTTTAAACTTAGATCTGTAGAAGAAATGAGTTAGTTCATGAGTTATGTAAGACACAATGCATTTAGCAGCCTCATTTATATAACATAAGTTGGTGTTTCAACACATCTTGCAAGCCATTGTTTAAGGTTTCATTCTTTAAATTAACTTGGGTGGTGGGGATGATTTTTGGTGAGGTTTAGATATTCTCAGTATTTACCTTCATAAATTGAGATCACAATGGCACAATATAAAACCATTCCCTCACTCTTATCTGTACACAATATCTATCTATCTATCTATCTATCTACCTCAGCCTTTTTCATTATCTATCTATCTATCTATCTATCTAGTCAGTATCTATCTATCTATCTATAGACAAGAAGTTTAAGAAAAAGACAAAATGGATGAAAGGAAAATGTGGTGAAGGAAAATGGAGAAGCCAAAGTCTTAGCAAAGGATGAAAAACACAAAGAATTGAAAGAAAGAAGTTATGAATATTTTATTGCCATTTTGTTGTGGGTGAGCAAAATTACTACATCGAGCTGCCAAGAACAAGGCTAGATCTGAAGACCCAACCTTAGTAAATTTTGAATTGTTTTTTACTTGCCTATTTTAAAAGCAGCCCCTAAAGTTTCAAGTAGCATATATCAAAATCTCATAGCAGTAGGCTTTCAAAATTAGCTTGACTTGGCAACGCTTTAGATAAATAGTCTAAAAAGATTTGCCAGTTTGGCCAATATTGTATTAATATTTATTTTAAATGGACATATGCCAGAATAGGAAGTTGTGGAGAACCATAATCACCTACACTCCAAAGGAACACAGCATATAGAAGAAGAATGAGATTGAGTAAATAGATGTTGGAGCAGGGTTTACAACAACAAAGACAAAATTTATTAGAAGTTATAAAGAACAGGAAATTGTGGAGGCCCATTTTCACCTACACTTTTAATAGCGACAGTATATAGAATAAGAAGAATGAACTTGAATAAATGAATGGCAGAATTGGGTTTAGGAGCACTAACAAAAAGACAAAATTCATTAAGAGCTATAAAGAACAGGAAATTGTGGAGAGCTATTATCATTAATGGAGATGGCACATAAAATAAGAAAGTACACTTGAGTAAATGGATGAAGGAACAGAGTTTATAAGAAATAACAAAAACACATTTTTTTTAATAATCCTCTTACCCCAAGCAAGGCAGAACTGCTACTGGTGTGCAGGGGGTTACATAATAGGAAAGTGAAGAGAGAGGAGAACAGGTCACAGTAGGTGTTAGAGAATGGGTAAGAGAAGGACAGGCACTTTGGTGTAAAGAGAGCTGCATGAGAGAAAAGTGTAAGGTGAGAAGAAGGATGCGAATCAAGGAGATAAGAGATGACAGTTGGCCTTGCATTTAAACTCTTGAAGATCGTAGCTATCAGAGAAACAAGAATATAGAAAGGAGTTCCACAGGCAGGAAGTGCAAGAAAAGAAGCTGCTCGAGTAAAAATTGTGGTTACACTTGATTATTTTCCCAGTAAAAGGGTGGGACCTTGTTGCCAATCTAGTAGCTCGAGTGAATTTGCGTAGCGGGGGCAACAAGGAGCTAAGCATGTCGGAGCAGAATTCATGAAAGTATGAAAGTATTTGTTAGAAGTTATAAAGGACAAGAAATTGTGGAGGGCTATTATCACCTAAATTCTTAATGGAGGCCGCATATAGAATCAGAAGAATAAACTTGAGTAAATGAATAGCAGAATAGAGTTTAGGAGAGATAACAAAAAGACATAATTTATTAAGAGCTGCAAAGGACAGGAAATTGTGAAGAGACATGATCACCAACACATTGAACTGACATGGTTCATAGAAAAAGTAGAATGCTTGTCTTAATTTCTAATCACTGATGATAACTGTGATTTTTAATGAATTTCTGTAGTATGCACATCAGTAGTAAATTTACATTATACAGGGCGTGGTACAAGTAACTATCCATTTTATTTACTATTTTTTATTGAAAATAAATTACAGCATTTTTTATTTTGTTGAGTTAGCTTGGATATTCATGAATCTATCACGGTAACCATCACTGACCTGTTTTAATTTGAAAGGTCATTAGGGCGGCATTCTGTATCATAATATAGCCACTCAATATAGATGGTTACTGTCCTGTGACATAGATAGGTGTCAAGAACAGTAGATCACTTACAAGTTTTTGTTTTGCTTGCCAGAAGTGTCCTGCAAATGACGTTCTTCATTTACATATGGTGGTGGAACTATCAGAGATGGGTCAATAGAGCTGTGAATTAGTTCAAATCTTCTTCAGGAGATGTTAAGCATAGCTTTCCACATTCGAGTGTAGGTTCCATCATGCTTCGACTGTAAGGTTTTAGTTAATGTCTAGGCAGTGGTTAGTCAGTTAAGTGCCATACGTGAAACACGCTTAGGCGATCATGTCTTAAAAGAGACATGACTGACTAGGCAGAAGATTATCCCGCAGTAGGTTGCCATTGCTTTCTGCAGTAGATTGGTTGCCAGCCAAGGTTATAGAACCCAATCTGTCCTGTTATTTAACCCGTAACTGGAAGGATTAGATGGATTAATACCTTTCCCAAGGGTATTTGTGCGTAAGTGAATGCATTGAATTCAACTAGAATTTGAACTCGGCTCCCCGATTTCTTGTTCCGAGCCGATATCCACTGCACCACAATGCACATCCAGGCAGTGGTACCAGCCCACAAAACCAACTCTACAATAGCTTGAGAGAACCTCTGTTTGAGGTTGTCTCGTAGATCATATTTTCAGATTACATTCATTTTATTCACAGTGGTGTAGAACTTAGCTATATAAATTTTCATTTACTTTTCAGTAAAATTTATTTCACTTCCTAAGTATGTAAAAGATTTGACAGGTTTTATTGATTCACCTGAGAGATGTTATTGTTCTAACTTTGGTTGTTGTAACCTACAAGGTTACTGACGTGTTGGTATCACACGGTTGTATATCTTGGTCTTGGCGTATTCACTTACTTGTAATACAATTGATTCACAGTAGATTCACTCGTTAGATTCATTTTTCGCTGAACTCTGATTACTCGGTATTTGCTCAATGCTTAAATACTCAAACAGTTATTTGCTATAAAGTTTGTATTGAGCTTTGCTGGTTGAAACATGAAGTCAGTTTTAGAGGCAGTGATACAAAATCCAACATCATTTGCAGCATTTTCTAGATAATGTAGGAGTACTATGATATTGGTAGTGATAGCTAGGTCATTTGCATAATCAATATCTGTCAAGCTTTTTAAAGAGTATTGACTTGAGTGTCTTGGTGATAAAACTTTGGTGATGAAGCTCTCAAGACATAGACAAGGTTGATAACAAAGAGAAAAGGTACAAGGGTTTCACCCTGAAGGACCCTGAGGTGATGTGATTTTATAGTTATTTAATGCTTACCTGATCGCCTATAGAATAATATATTTTTCTTGTCAGTCAGTCAGTCAGTTGAGTGCTATACGTGATACACGCTTGGGTGATCATGTCTTAAAAGAGACATGACTGACTGGGCAGAAGATTATCCCGCAGTAGGTTGCCATTGCTTTCTGCAGTAGACTGGTTGCCGACCAAGGCTATAGAACCCAATCTGTCCTGTTATTTAACCCATAACTGGAGGGAATAGATGGATTAATACCTTTCCCAAGGGTATTTGGGCGTAAGTGAATGCAATGAATTCAGCTGGAATTCGAACTCGGCTCCCCGATTTCTTGTTCTGAGCCGATATCCAATGCACCACCATGATTCTTTTACTGGCAATCAGTTATCAAACACACACATCGACATTTATACTTTTTTACATGACAATTATTTTGCTGTTTTTTGTGTTGAAATATTTTACCATTTCTGTTTTTGTTCTTGTTTTGTAATCAATTCAGACAAACTTGGATAACTTACTGTAGTTCAGCAGCAGGGTGAAGAATCACTCTTCAATATGTCCCTGTGAGTGTCTGATTTTCCAAGACCTCTTTCCTCCGTATGTGTTCCAGAAATTTCAACTCCCTCTTCCTGATTCTTGTATTTTTAGTTTCTTTTGTCGTTAAAGCATTCAGTTAAATGCCATACGTGAAACACGCTTGGGTGATCATGTCTCTTTCGAAACATGACTGACTAGGCAGAAGATTATCCCGCAGTAGATTGCCATTGCTTTCTGCAGTAGACTGGTTGCCAGCCATGGCTATAGAACCCAATCTGTCCTGTTATTTAACTCATAACCGGAAGGAAGAGACAGATTAATACCTTTCCCAAGGGTATTTGCGCGTAAGTGAATGTAATGAATTCAACTGGAATTCAAACTCGGCTCCCCGATTTCTCATTCCGAGCCGATATCCACTGCACCTACAACGCACATTAAAACATTGACGTTGCTGTTCTTTAAATCTCTCTGTAAAACCATATCTCTGTTTCTTCGAGTCTTTTCCTCATTTTCATTGGCCTTTAGAAGGATAAATATGGCATACTAGTTCAGTTGGGAAGAGGGTCAGGCTAAAAACTTTTCAGTACCTTCTTGTTTAGTTGTGCTACCTGTCCACTGCTGCTACTACTACCACAGTCATACTGGTGATTTAAACTGTCATAAAAATATATAATGATGTTATTACAAATGCATATTTTATTTTTAACAATGATGTTTACCCTTTAAAAGTTCCAAGAGCCACTCAAAGTGGATGGTTATTCATTAAAGTTCAAGTTTACAAGGATACTAGCAGTATAGCCCAGCATTGCTCAGGTGTAATAAAAGCTTTAAAATTAATCTATGTTCCTGGAGCTCAGACTCAGCCGAAAGAATATTTGTGTGAAGTTTGGTGAGAATCAGATAAAAATTGTGGATTTGTATAAAGGACATACAGATAAACAGATGCACTCACAAACATCTTGCCTTTTATATATATATATTATCGATTTTCTGCACTATTGTAAGAACTGCAACCTTGAAACTTCTGAATATCATTTCTTATGTCTTTGTCTATTAGTGTATCAAATTTGATTAAAATTAGACAACTCCTTCTATAACCCGATTTTTTCGATTATCAATGTTCAATATTTATTGGGGGTACCTCGACACAAAACCTAGCTAAGAACACTCGCAGACGCTTATAGTACAACTGTGTAAATTCTCAAGAAAATCGGTTCAGCCATTTCGGAGTCTATAGGTAACAGACACACACACACACAAAGACACACAGTTCCATTTATAAATAAGTTTAGAGTTTAGATTTGAGGAAGATAATAGTTAACTCTAGAGAGAAGCAGTTTCAGATTGTAGTGATTGGTGAAGCATCCTCTTGGGAGTCAGGTTTGTAAAACAGCAGTTATAAGTGAATATGGTGGTGATGATGGTGTTGTTGGCAATAGGCAACTCATAAGGTAAAAGGTAAAAGGACTTTCATGTCCTATTTCTAGTTAAATTCTCATATCGATTGATCCAAAAATTTTTAACTGCCATTTTCATAATGCCATAATGCAGCTTATTTATGCCTTTTCTATAAATATTTTCATGCTACTTGTGCTGATGAACTCTCTTCTATGGTACTAAAATTCTATGAATTTAAGGGCAAATTGCCACCACAAAACTTCGTCCAGATATAGTTTTCTTCTCACATAATTTGAAGAAGATAATGTTGTGGGAACTGACAGTCCCCTGGGAGGAAAATGCAGAAGAAGCCCATGAAAAAAAGAAGTTAAAATACGACGAACTGCTGGAGAGTTGCAGGGTTAAAGGCTGGAGGGCTAGCTGCACTCCAATAGAAGTGGGGACTAGAGGATTTGCAGCAAGGTCCTTAAGCAAAGCCTTAACTGATATTGGTATAGTGGGAGTAAAAAAAAGGAAAGCACTCAAGTCCATAACCGAAAAAGCAGAAAGTACAGCCAATTGGTTATAGATCAAAAGAGCGAGTAGCTGGAGTTCAAAACAAATTGTGAGCTAAAATCCCCCGAAATTCTGCATTTCTGATTTCGCCTCTTAATATAAAGTGGCCTCTTAATGTAACTGTAAAAACGGTTCACCTCTTAATGTAAAGTGGCTCTGTCTGTCGTCAATCGGAAGCATTTTCAAGACTTCGTACCGGGCCCAAACGTTACAAATTTTTCCAGTGTCTGAAAGCGCTTATTGAGGGTGGACCAGAGAGTGATCATCTATGGTTGGGACGGTGCAGTGAGGGGGTATGATGTTGAAAGATTCGAAACCCCTAGTGATCCATGCAAAGAAATCACTTACGACACCCTCTAGCGCCAATACTACAGTGCATTTTCTATAAATATTTTCATGTTATTTGCACTGATGAACTCTCTTCTATGAATTTAAGGGCATTGCTAGATTGGTGACAAAATTCTCTTATTTTTCACTTGAAGTGGTAAGATGTACCTGTGAGTTCTATGCTAACATTAACTGGCCTGATTATATGACACACATTTCTGTAGCAAAAATTTATCTCATATAATCAGGCCGGTAGAAATAAATATATAATACTGTTTGATTATAAACAGAATATCGACTTAAATACGAGTATCGATCAAAAATAATGTTCAAATAAATCATTTCAAATTGTCGGTTGGTTATAACCAGTTTCGTTAATTTTCGTTAATTTCCGTAACATGATGATTATCGTAAATAATCAGGCCGGTAGAAATAAATATATAATACTGTTTGATTATAAACAGAATATCTACTTAAATACGAGTATCAATCAAAAATAATGTTCAAAGAAACCATTTCAAATTGGCGGTTGGTTATAACCAGTTTCGTTAATTTTCGTTTATTTCCGTAACATGATGATTATCGTAAATAATCAGGCCGGTAGAAATAAATATATAATACTGTTTGATTATGAACAGAATATCTACTTAAATACGAGTATCGATCAAAAATAATGTTCAAATAAATCATTTCAAATTGTCGGTTGGTTATAACCAGTTTCGTTAATTTTCGTTTATTTCCGTAACATGATGATTATCGTAAATAATCAGACCGGTAGAAAGAAATATATAATACTGTTTGATTATAAACAGAATATCGACTTAAATACGAGTATCGATCAAAAATAATGTTCAAAGAAACCATTTCAAATTGGCGGTTGGTTATAACCAGTTTCGTTAATTTTCGTTTATTTCCGTAACATGATGATTATCGTAAATAATCAGGCCGGTAGAAATAAATATATAATACTGTTTGATTATAAACAGAATATCTACTTAAATACGAGTATCAATCAAAAATAATATCCTAACAAATCATTTCAATATATATATATATATATAATATATATTGAAACAAATCATTTCAACATATATATATATAATTATTTGGACACTCCAGTGTTTTAAAAAATGATGTTTCATACTATTTTTTAGTATTTATTGCCAAGTGAATAATTGTAAATGAAAACAGAATGGTTCTTTTATTAATACTGCACAATAACATTTGCATCAAATGAATTTATAAATATTTAATAATTACTTATACTGCAGTTTCATCATTGAAAGAATGAAAAAAATTTAGGGGGATTCGGATGAGTTCATCTTTGCTTCTATGCCTTGTGAAAGTTTGGAAAGTAATAATAACAAAATAAGCATTCTATTTTCATTTAGAATTATCCACTTGGCAATAAATACAAAAAATAGTATGAAATATATCATTTCTTTTAGAAAAAACTGGGGTGGCATAATAATTATGGCCGGTCGTGTGTGTGTGTGTGTGTGTGTGTGTGTGTGTGTGTGTGTGTGAATTAAAAGACAAAGTAGTATTCATTCGTGTGCAGTATGTCTTGGGCTAATAAACCTGGTGAAACCCATTCCTCTAAAGGTAAAATCATAGCCGATGTATTCAACATAAAAACACACCTTGGTCGCTGGTACATAGCTGTTGATTCCATCAGGCTGCCTTCCACTCTGTTTGTTGACTTCAGTCTAAGAAGCTCTTCCTCCCAGCAATGCCTTATAATCACTATATTGTAAATATACATAGCTATAGAGCCCAGCCTACCACATTGTACTTGATGGCCACTGACCTTGCAAAAGATTTACTTTTGTATTTTCATCACTCTATGAATTTTTCAGATTTTGAGCATCCTTATCATTGTTAGTTTTAACTATGTTTTTTGCAACATTGTGTTTGCAAAATAAAGGCAAACAATTTTAGATTTAGATGAAAATCAAAAATTTCCTCACTAATAAACAGCAACACAAGTTGTTTGAAATATATTTCTGAAATACGATATATTTGATAGGGTCAGTTAATAGTCACAAGTCTCACATGAAAGAATAAAAGAAAGCAGCTTATGGTGGTGCTTTTTCATTGGCTCATAATTAATAATAAGCATTTAAGGAAAACTTAATAATTCTTGTTAAAAATTATGTTTCTTCATGCTAAATTCTTTAGTGAGAATTTTTTGCTTAGAACAAAACGTGGGGTCTGCAAGAGGCTAAGATAAAAGAGTTTCTCTGACTCACTACACTCTGTCACTAAGTGTATGGTAAAATTTCTATACTTGAAAACAATAAACATTATCTACATTAATGATCTCCCAGGTGTAATAAGATCCCGAGTAGGCAGATACACTGACGACACTACAGTTTACTCTCGCATCAATTTCTCTTTCTCATAACTTGAGGCGGTATGATTATAAAAAAAAAATCACCAATATTTATCATATGCATTGTTCAATTTATTACTACAAGAAACTCTTTTCCCTGATGAAAAGACATATGATTTGACATTTAGTAAAAAAACACAGACTACTGCGGTGGGTTATGAGTACAGCCTATTATGAGTGAATGACTGGAGTCACCCAAACACCAGTTTGGACTACATGTGAACTCTTGACAATGTCACATTTTACCAAAATCTTTTTTTATTCATACTGCTTTCACTAATCTTTTAAAATTGATAATGTAATTAATATGTATACAACTTGGTTCCCTCTCACTGGAATGTGATTGGCTGGTGTCAGCCATAAATACAGACAATGGCAAGGATGTCCAGAGAGAGATTGAGAGATTTTCCACCAGAAACCTATTGGCTTTCCACTAGAGATCTATGATTATTGACTATGTCTAGATCTCAGGATACTGTATACAATGATTATGTCTACCTATTAGATTGACCTACCTGGTTACCTTTGCCTAAACCACTATATCTCATATTGATATATATATATATATATATATCCCTTTCCGAGACATATCAATTGGCAAGTACACTCCCTTATCCAGTTTAACATTTTAACTCCAAAATTTCAATCTATTTGAGCCAGTCAATTAAATGCCATATGTGATACACACTTTGGGCAATCATGTCTCGAAAAGACATGACTGACTGGGCAGAAGATTATCCTGCAGTAGGTTGCCATTGCTTTCTGTGGTAGACTGGTTGCCAGCCAAGACTACAGAACCCAATCTTTCCTATTATTTAACCCATAACTGGAGGGAAGAGATGGATTAATACCTTTTTCAAGGGTATTTGTATGTAAATGAATGCAAGGAATTCCACTGGAATTTGAACTCAGCTCCCCAATTTGTCGTTCTGAGTTGATGTGGAGTATGTTGTCAGAATCATGTGCCTGAAAATTTTCTGGGTTTATTTATTATGATGAGATGTTAAATATTTATCTGTTTTATAAAGTCTATTACTATACTCGTAAATGATTTATGATTTAACACTTACATGATTTTTTAAAAATTTAGTGCGTTTTTATAATATAGTTTAATATATAGTTTAATCTGACTCTATAATGATCAACTATTTTGAATAGAGTGCAATGAGTTAAAGAAAACATTTCTTTTAGTGGTCTATTTCTTGTTGGCAATGAGCTAAGCATTAATCGTTCGCAATCCTGTAACATTTTGGTCTCAGTGTTCAACCTCTACCAGATGATTCATTTATTGCTGATAAATTTAGAATATTTGATTAAAATAGATTTTCTCACCTTGCAAAAACTGAGAAAATACTAAAAGAGAAAAAAATAACGAATAAAAAAGAAAATAAATGAACGTTGCATTGGCTCCATCAAAAGTTTAACATCAAACTGTCATCAGTAATTGAATTATTTAAGAAAAACATTTAAACAGCAAAGAAAGAAGAACTGATGCAGTAGTAAAATAAAAAAGAATGCAAAAAAGCAAAGAAAATTTAGATAAAGAAAACAAATTGGACGAATTTACTGAGAAAAAGATTTTTACTGTGTATTTTTCTTGCTTTTCCTTCATTATTTGTTTTTTTATTTATTTATTTTTCCCTTGTTCATTACTAAATATGAACAGTCAATTAGTGAAAACATTCCAAAGATAAAGGCAGCTTTTTTATACAAAAAAAAAAAAACAAAACTGAAAAATTCGCATCAGGTTTTAACAGTCATAAAAAGTGATTGAAAACATGTTTATCTTTAATCAGCAATAAAAAAAAAAAGGTTTCTTATTTGATTTCTATAAAAGTGAATGTTTCCCTTTGGGCCTCTTCTCAAATGCCAAATATATGTCTCCCTAACTTGTTAATTTTAGAATTTTTTCCACCTCAGAGTTTATTAGGATCTCCACTCATTAACTTTGACACAGCCACCCTACTCAATTTTTCTTCTATATTTCATGTCCCTTTAAGATGTGGGAGATCATGGCTCTCCATGACCACCTATCTTTTGTTTCTTTAGCTGCATTTGTCCCCTTTGCAACTCCCCCACTCATTTTGTCATCCATTCACACAAGCTTGTTTTCCCCTAACCCTTTTGCCTTTGATATCCTGGGAGTGTCAGATTCTCCAAGCTTACATTCCTTATTATGTACCCCAAAAATTACAATGAGCATAAGTATCCTTTGTGTCTAGATTTCCATGAAGTCTTCTTTGTTGCTCATGTGCTCCAGCTATTGTATTCTCAGTATGTTTCTGTAGAATCACATTTCTATTGCCTCAAATCTCTTCTTTGTCTGAGACAAGATTGTCCAGTTTTCACTGCCATACAAAGAATTAATATGACATAACAATTCATTTCTAATTTAATGTTCCTTTTTCTTAATATTTTTCTTAGCTTTTGGAAGGTATTTTTCCCTGATCAGATTTTGTTAAAATTTTCCTCATATTTAGATTTTTGTAGTTGTTTGATTCTGACATCTCCCATTTCTGGTTTGAATCTTTGACTTTTTTCTTGCTAGTAGCCATACATTCTACCTTATTACAATTGATAGTTAGTCCTTTCTTCACACTTTTCTTGACTACCTTCTGAAGGAGTTTCTGAATTTTCATTTCTATGCCTTCATTGATATTGCTGATTTATGGAAATATTTTTCTATTTTGTTAAAGCATTATACTTAAAGAGCGTGACAGACATTTTTTATTTTTATTTCTTTTGAAGTCTTGTTATAAACTGAAAAACTTGTTTTTATTCATTTCTTAACCACCTCTTTTATTGGACTCCACTACTTTTATTTGATTCTCTTATTTCTTACCATTTCTACTGCTTAATAACCCTGCTGACCTATTACATTTTCCGATTCCCAACATTTATAACCTTCTTTGATTTAGCACCTGAGAATAATGACTTACATCTTTGCTCAGTAAGTGAGGTTCAGTATATTTGGATATTTTTTTAGTGCATAGCTGTTTTACAAAATTTGAATCCGGTAGGCCAGCAAATATGGTAAATAACACAAACAGAAAATATTTTAAGGATTCTGGAAACTTTTGGCTTTGATATGATGCTGAGAGCTGGGGAAATCTTGATAGAAAATTGATTTGTGTAGAGGGAAATGGCAACTGATGGTTGTGGGCCATTTGATAGAAGGATGGTTGATCAAGCAATTTCAAGTGGGCTCTTAGAAAGCAAAACAGGATTTCAGATAATCTTCAGCCTGAACAGGCGTATAACAACTGGAACAAGATTTTCTTATCTAAGAGTTGCTAGTTATTGAAGATCTCATGATGGTAAACAATCTCAAGCAGTTGATGTTGAGAGCTGTCCCCAGCAACCTATAGAAAATTCATATTAGTTATGACATAAATTTATAGTTTTATATACAAGTATACCTCAGATTATGCCACTTTGAGTTAAGTTGTTCCTGATTATACATTGTTTGTTAAAAATATACATGGAAAAATAAAAAATCAAGTTTAAATCATTTTATTTGACTTGTCATCTGTCCGTCACAGATATTGAAATCATAATATCACTAGAAAAGCATTGTAAGCACATAAAATCATGTTACTGTACTGTTGATGCTGACAATCCACAGCCAACTACATCCATGATGTAGATAAACAAAATGAATGTAAATATTCATAAATTTAACATAAATTAGTATATTTTCTACTATCGCAAAATAATTCTAATAACTACTTGTTATATTGAAGCTATGGGGGGGATTGTTAATGTTTGTTTGATTCGGTTTTGTGTCAGACATAACCGAACTCCCTACAGTTTACAAGTATTATCCAGAATAATCATCAGAATTATCAGGTTTTCATCAGACGGTTGGTTGTCGGTAGGTTAGAATGCGTGGAATTGTATGGAATAATGTAAGAATAAAATATACATATTTCATGTTAAAATAGGAATTTATTAAATAGAAAGATTAACAAGAATAGGTAGTAGTTTGAGTTAATGTTCAGTTAGAAAGTTAAGGGTATCAAGATTTGTAGAAAATGTTTGTAGTAGTAATTGTTGAAAGATTATATGTGTATGTATGTATGTATGTATGTATGTATTCAGTAGGAATATCTTTGAATGGAGAAAAAGAAGTAAAAGGAATCAGCACAAAAGAGGACGAATATCGGAGTTGACTTGAAGCTTCTCTCATTACATTTTAGCTTACTGCTTCCATCTGACTGTGTGATTGATACTGACCGGGGAAGGGGGCTTTTATAGTATTCAGATTTTTGCACTTGATTGTTAAGTCCCTTTAGTCTTGCAATATGCTTCCATTGGTCAGAAAATCAGTTTAACACTTACTTGTGAAATTCAGTTTTGACTTTTTCTTTAAGCACATGGTCAATTCTCTTTCTATTTGGGAAAAACCCAAGATTTCACACGTCATTGTGAATCTTTGTAAAAGTAAAGAAGAAGATTGATTTTAATTCTGAATTTCCTGTCCCTACAATTTAACCTTACAAAATCATTTTTATAATGTCTTAGAACAAACCATATTCACAAATAAAGAGTCTGCAATGTACTGTAAAAATTGCAAAATTGTAAAAATCTACATTTACAAGTATGTACATACATGTATTCAAAAATTTAGATTACTTTTTTCTGTACTATATTAAAAACTAGGATTTATTTGTTTGCAAGCTTAAAAATGGATTCTTTTTGACTATATATTGTTAAAAATTTTCTCTTATAAATAAAATAGAGAATCGTTATTTGTGATTTAGCTTAGTGACAAGTAAATTCAGAGACTAGTAAATTTGACTTAAGTCTTTTTCAACTGAAGTCACCTCTCCTGGAACAAATTACCAATGTAAGTTGAGGAATACCTGTATTCTTTACAATTTTAGATACATAATATATGCATATGTCTACAGCTATATCATGTTGAATACACCGGTTCTCATCCAATCACCGAAGTTAAGCAACATGGAGCCTGGTCACTACTTAGATGGGTGATCGTTTGGGAATACCAGGTGCTGTAAATGTAAGGACCAAGAATGGACCACCGATCCTCCAGCTTTGGGGGTTGGGCACAGGGCTAACAACCCTGCCCCATAAAAAAAAGTTTTTTACGGAAATAGTAACAAAAAAGTTGCTGCCCTACACACCATTGGGTGTAACGGATGAAATAATGATGATGATGATGATGATGCATATATTATTGCATGGAATGGAAATTATTAAAATGTTTTGCCTCTTAGTACATTTCTCCCTGCAGACAATATTTGGCAGATACATTTGAGTGTTGGCAATCTTTTTTTCTGCCCCATCTCTTCAAGAGGTATGTGATCATGGCCTTCCACAGCTCTATATCCCTAGCAGCTTTAAGCACATATTGAAAGACAGGAAAATCTGATTGGAAACAAAGAAAAAGTGCTGGACTGTTATGTGATATTTGTCTTTCTGTATGACAGTGAATATTAGACGATCTTCTCAAGGATGAAGGAGATGTTTGAGGCAGCAGAAATGAAGGATGTTGAGGATACCATGGACTGAGCACGTGAGTAATAACAAAATGTTGGTGGGGATGCAAACAAGAAATCTCATACTTAACATCAGGAAGAGAGAGATGAGGTTCCTGGGACATATACTGGGGAAAGAGGGCCTGGAGAATCTAACACTCACAGGACAGATAGAAGGAAAGTGAAACAGGGGAAAGCAGTGCGAAACATTTGAGTGTTGGTAATCTTTTTTTCTGCCCCATCTCTTCAAGACGTACGTGATCATGGCCTTCCACAGATCTCTATCCTTAGTAGCTTTTAGCACGTTTTTCCTGTTACCCCCCCCCAAACCCTTCTCTGCCATCCATTTGCTCTAGCCCATCGAGTTGGTTGCCTATTGTTTTCGCTTGTTTCTCTTTCCCTCAATCTGACTTGTGAGTGTCAGATTCTCTAAGCCCCCCTTCCTCATTACATGTCCCAGAAACTTCAGCTGTCTTTTTCTGGTGTTAAGTATTAGTTTCCTTTTTGTTCACATCCTCTACAAAACCTCATCGTTGCTCACATGGTATCCTGAGCTTCTTTCTGTAGAACCACATTTCAGTTCCTTTAAGTCTCTCCTTCATCTTCAAGGAGATTGTTCAGCATTCACTACCATTTTGAAAAACAGACATGACATAGCAATCAAATACTCTTTTCTTTGTTTCTAGTGAAATAAAAGTCAAAAAACATAGACTTCAAACAAACAACAACTAATTCATTTGTTTTAAACATAGTTTTTAATGGATAGTGTATTTGAGGGGTATAATCTGTTTTTTATAACAGTATATTTTTATGTATATTTACTGGCCTGAATATTTAAGAAATCTTGTTAGGAAAATATGCGTCCTCTGGTAGGATTCAAACCTGCATGCCGTAGGACTAGATGAAACCGTCAGTACATCTGATGTCTCAACTGGTCAAACACAAAAGAAATTTACAGTTAGACAAAGCTCAAATTAAGCCTTGTAAAGATTTTTCAAATATTCAGGTCAGTAGATATATATAAATATCTACCATTAATTATAAAAAACAGAGTATATACTCAAATACGAGAATCCAGTAAAAATAATGTTTAAACAAATAAATTAAAATATGTCAGAGTTAATCCAATTTTGTAACATTTCATAAAATAAAGATAACAATTAATAAGTGTATTAACAGAAGGATAAACAAAGAAACAAAGTTGAGGTTATGAACAGTTCAATTCAATCTTCAGTTTTTGTCTCTGAAGTACTTACAAGCCTTGTAGCTATCAGAGTGAATAAAAGTGTGTGTTGCTGCTCCAAAAGTCAAAGGGGAAAGAGGAAGAGCTTTTCAGATATCATACCACCTGTGATTATCATCAGGGGTGATAATCCAACAATATATTAAATATATAGTCTTATATATTCTTTGTAGTCTTATATTACAAAAATTTAAATGCACTGTCAATCATTGACTTTTGTCTTCTTAATTTCTGTTCTTTTATTGTTCTCTCTTCTTAATAGTGTTTTTTTTTTTCAGATTTTCTCAAACTCAGTAATCCCTTGCATCTTAGGGGCATTATTATCTTGCTTGGGGTCTAATGATTATATATATATATAGTGTGTGTGTGTGTGTGTGTGTGTGTGTGTGTGTGTGTGTGTGTGTGTGATTACCTCCATTTTATATTTTGAATTTTGTACATGTGCATTGTTTGTTTTTGATTTTGTTGACTTCACAGTATAGTAGGGTCAGATAACCATGACACGATTCACTCTGCCAAAAATTTGGAAATGGTATGCTGTTCTGCTTGACTTTTACATCGGAAGTTCCAATACAAACATTTCCAAGTGTTTGGGTGTCAATTTGAGGACAGTGCAGAGGAGTTGGAAAGAGTTGGATAATATATTCAATTAACATTATGGTGTATTGAGTGATCACTAGTGATGGTGACGTTATGCCTCTGTTCATCTTTCGCCAGGGCCTCAGACTCCACATGGAGGCTTATGTCAAGTGTTTTGAGGGGACAGTGATGCTGTAAGTCAAGAGTGTAACTGCTGTCTGCGTCTTACATCTGGCAACAAAACTCATCATAGAGAGTTCTTTAAAGCTTTAAAGAACTTCCCTTTTCAGA